>CABFWB010000873.1:62874-186776 GCA_902151455.1 Timema bartmani
GGGGGGGTCTGAGGGTATTCCATACTAGTAAAACCAAGTAAAACAGAAAAGGAACAACTTCAAACATCCTTTTGGAGAGTATCGGATTAGAATCATCTTGGAAGCATCATCTCTGAGGAAAATACTGAAAAGGACACAGAAAACATCAATCACACTTTTACAGTCGAGTGATAAACCCTACTGTGGGATAAAAAATACACCCCGAAAGATAATTATTTATGCTTCATACTTATTTTGTGATTCCTCAAAAAAAAAGGGTAGGCGTTAAGGGGTAAGTTTAGTTAGAAGGGAGAGAGGCCAATAGAAAGTGAAAAGAAAGTTCAAATAAAATGAGACTAATATTGTCACTTACTTTCATTATTTATATTAATTTTGAGGCTTTTAAAAATATTTAAATGTAGGAAAATGAATGCTCAAGGGACATAACGTTAATTACCAGAAGTGTTGTTTTAAACCAACTACACGATACAGTGAAACCTGACTAATTCCATCTTCCGTAATTCGAAATCATCTTTAGTTCGAATTTTTTGCCCGGTTCCGTGAATTTAGCACTAAAATAATCTTAAAAAAATCTTAGATAATTCGAATTTTACTTTGGTTAGTTTGAAATTTTCGTAAGATGTAATGTACTGTGCAGTATTGTTTTCCTACTTCTAGTTGCGGCGCCATGTTGTTATATTTTTGGAAACAGGGGAGGTGACGTTGGAATGCGGTCAGTACCCTTCTTCACACCCCATTTCCTACCCCGCTCCCCCATACGTCTTTGTTTACACGTACAGTTCTGTACTCCGTTAGTCATGGTCGAACCTCTCGAGCGGTTACGTGCACTGTTCTTAGTGGTTCGGTCGTGGCAATATTCTTGTGACGTGCGAGTTTATTGTGTTTTGTTGTTTAGTTTTAGTTTTTTCTAGTACATACTGTACCGTAGTGTCTGTGAATGTGGATATCGTGTCCAGGCCACAGTCCTATAAATAATTAACTTTGGCCGAAAAAGTAGAGGTGATAAAGGAAGTGGACTTAACTGTGTTTATTTTCATTTCCTTTTAAGAAACTTATTTAATTCAAATTTTTAGATAGTTCGAATTGTTTCCTGGTTCCTTCAAGTTCGAAATATCCAGGTTCCACTGTATTATAAATTATCACTAAAATTACTTTGCTTACTTTTTAGAATAACATTATTTTATACATTATATTTTATAATAGATGAACTGGAGAGTTCCACTATAAATGGTCAAAAGTGAATTATTACTCTAGACCTACATTTTCATTGATCTCTAAATATTGAGGGGGCAACTGCCCCCCGTTGCACGCCCCCCAACTGCCCCTATGTTTGTCAGGATATGTTTATTTTTATAAAATACTCTTTGTATAAAAATTGGACTATACACATATTTTCACTCATGAGCGGCCAATATTGACCGGGTTTCAGCTAACAAACTGAATAAAGGGCGTATCCTCTATCACACCCTGAGGCCCTAAAGGGACCGCGCGGCCGTGTTGAAGCTGTCAACAGCAGGGAACAGGGGAGGAAAAAATGCTAAGCAAATCGTTGCATTTTGTTTGTAATCGGGTGATTTGATAGCTTGTTAATTTGTGTGTTCAAACTGAGGTTTGTTTGTTCTTTATGACGACACAAGGCTATGGATCCTTCCTGCTCCGGGCTGTGTACGTTTCAATTGAACCGTCAGAGAAACGAGGACTAGTTTTTGTTGGTTATGTTTCAATCGGTTTGTCACCAAAGTGTTGTAATATTTTTTAAATGTCATTACTGGAGTGGTTGTTATTTCTGCAATTATTGTGCAGCTAATTATTTAGTTGTACTCAATAACATTTAGACTTAAATGGAAACGATTGACATGTTTTTGTAATTATTTAATAATTAATTGAAAGCTTTTGAAGGGTTGTATTTAAATTGGAATGTTTCAGGGAGTCATAGTAGACACTAAAGCATTAAAATAACTGAATAACATATGCGGTACAGTTTCATTGGAAGTATACTATGTGAGCCCTTCATTAAAACTATGTATAGAAGTTGTTTAAAAAACTCCAAATTCTATACATTTATGTATACTACTAATTAAGCTAATGGTTTTATGGATTAGGAAAGTTATATTTATAGGAAGTGTACCCACATTTGTGTGGAATAGAGTGGAAAACCATTTAGAAAAAACCTTAGTACTCTGGACCAAGGTTCGAACCTTGATCTTCCCGTCATTGGCAATTTAATCTTGTGCGAGAGTAACACAGTATCAGAAATTAATTAAACTAGTGCCATCCAAAGACTCTCGCTGTACTACAAGGACTTCATGACGTCACATATACTTTTTAGTCATCAAAAAATTTCCATAATTTTTATAATAAAAATGTTTGTATTCAAAAGGACAGAGCATTAAATTTAACAATATTATCTGTCATTCATATAAAAATGTTATGGTTTTATCATAAGTGCATTTTCTATCACTGATATTAATGGTTCAATCTAAGGAATAGGGAGAGTAGTTTAGAGGTAGTGCACTTGCATTAACGGTTGAAAGTGGGGCTTCAACGTTGATAAATCACGTGTGGAAGACCACCATCAAAAGAACCCTGCCTGAGTTTCAAACCTCAGTCTTCTCGTCACCAGTAATCCATTACTATTGTGACCTTGACACCTGAGATCGCGTGACCACATGTTCAGGAATAGAGAGGGATAACACTAGTGTGAGGACTAACAACGAGAATAGAGAGGGATAACACTAGTGTGAGGACTAACAACGTTAATAGAGAGGGATAACACTAGTGTGAGGACTAACAACGAGAATAGAGAGGGATAACACTAGTGTGAAGACTAGCAACGTTAATAAGAGAGGGATAACACTAGTGTGAGGACTAGCAACGTCAATAGATAGGGATAACACTAGTGTGAGGACTAGCAACGAGAATAGAGGAGGATTACACTAGTGTGAGGACTAGCAACGTTAATAGAGAGGGATAACACTAGTGTGAGGACTAGCAACGAGAATAGAGAGGGATAACACTAGTGTGAAGACTAGCAACGTTAATAGAAAGGTATAACACTAGTGTGAGGACTAGCAACGTTAATAGAGAGGGATAACACTAGTGTGAGGACTAGCAACGAAAATAGAGGGGGATTACACTAGTGTGAGGACTAGCAACGAGAATAGAGAGGGATAACACTAGTGTGAGGACTAGCAACGTTAATAGAGAGGTATAAACACTAGTGTGAGGACTAGCAACGTTAATAGAGAGGGATAACAATAGTGTGAGGACTAACAACGAGAATAGAGAGGGATAACACTAGTGTGAGGACTAACAACGAGAATAGAGAGGGATAACACTAGTGTGAGGACTAACAACGAGAATAGAGAGAGATAACACTAGTGTGAAGACTAGCAACGAGAATAGAGAGGGATAACACTAGTGTGAAGACTAGCAACGAGAATAGAGAGGGATAACACTAGTGTGAGGACTAGCAACGAGAATAGAGAGGGATAACACTAGTGTGAGGACTAGCAACGATAATAGAGAGGGATAACACTAGTGTGATGACTAGCAACGAAAATAGAGGGGGATTACACTAGTGTGAGGACTAGCAACGAGAATAGAGGGGGATTACACTAGTGTGAGGACTAGCAACGAGAATAGAGAGGTATAACACTAGTGTGAGGACTAGCAACGTTAATAGAGAGGTATAACACTATTGTGAGGACTTACAACTTCCCCAGATATTGGTGGAGTTCCATGTGTTATAATATCAGTGTTTGCTAAGAAACTTAAGTTAGTTAAATATACTCAATGTATAGTTATAAAAAGAACAATAGTAAATTAAATTTTTTTTTACTCTCCTATACATGAAGCCCTCTTTTATTATATCGTACCAACATAACAGCAAAAACACTGATACAACGATATCAATATAATCTGACAAAACTTTCGATCACAACAACCGACAACTAATCCCACAGAGAAACGAATAACAGAGCAATAAAGCAAAGACGAAGGTGACGATGAGGTCCATCTCCTGTCATCCGGTTATGGTGGCGCTGCTTACTTCCGGCGGCGGACGGACAAACTACTCTAGACAGGAAGTGTGGCGTGACAGCCACCGGAAAGAGGTCACACGGCGCCCCATATTGGCACGCACACAGAATAATTGCAACAATCAACAGCAGATAACAAAAGACAGTGAGGCGTAGAAAGTGCACTTTAACCCCCCTCACTTCTTCATCCACAACCAAAAACTTTTTTCTTTCTCTTGATCTTTTCTAGTTTCTTTTTATATTGTCATTTCTTGACAACAAAGCGCTATTACTTTTTCCGATGGTGACGAAAAAGAAGTGATAAAATACAATGGAGGAGCTTTTCATTAAAGAATACGTCCATTAATATGTCAACGATGTGATGTCAAGCCTTATGACGTACAAAACAAGTGAAAATGAGCTATGAATGTAGTATTCCTCCAATAGCCAATCAAATATCTAGTTACATTGGATCCGTTTCGGTGGTCGAATGGCCTAAGACATCATTCACACAAAAGACTGGACTGCTGGTGACTGGGAGCTTGAGGTCCAAATCACCATTGTGTGTATTGCAAGAGATTTTCCTAAATGGCATTCCGCTCATCCTCCAAGCAAATGGAGGTACATATTCTCTAAATTCAACCTTACTCATCCCTAATCTTAATAAGTATTCGTATAAACCGAACGTGTATAAAGACGCGGTTCTAGAAAGTGTTGTAATTGAACACTTATATGATAAATAAATCCTTGGCAAAGATTATAAATGATCTAACTCTAATGAACCGTTTTGATAGGTCAGTGGACAACAAACATTTCTTGCTCGTATGGTCCGAATTGCCGCGGTGCTCTCATCCTCGCAGGATATGCAAGGGATGGTGTTTTTTAAGTGGTTTCTCCCTTTCCCCCCACACAAATATGAGTACATTTCTTCTAAACTACACCTTCCTCATCTCTACCCTACTAGCGCCATTAAAGGCAGTTAACCCAGAGTATTATTGAGACGTGGTGGAAAGAATATTAAATGTTTCGCGATTATATTATAGTAGTACATTTGGAGGGTATTATGGGTAAGAGGAAGAAAAGAACCCATCCAGTTTTTTATGTGGTCCATGTTGCATCTCCTCTTACCCCATCACCTACTTTCTCACCAATAAGAATGATGAGTGAAAATCCAGTACGAAGACATTGTTTTTGTACAGATATTCCAAAATACATTATTTTTCATTTAATATTTGATCTCTTTGCTAGTATAATCTTCTTTTGAACAAAATGTCATCTTATGCCACGTCTGACCACTGTATTCTTTTCCCCAACGTCCTTTTATGAGAGGGGTAAATAAAGTTATGAGATGTTTGGCATAATTTTGAGTTTTTTGTCCGTATTATACTTTGAGACCCACCTTTTAAACGTTCAAAGTTAACAAAATATTTTGGGGTACACCTCACACTCCCCTTGCATTCGGCGTTTTAGATATTCCCTTTCTCCCATCAGAACTCTATTACCAACGTTACCACAGTAGTAAGACCACGCCACGAGTGTAGTCCACGTTTCAAATATACGAGCGAAAATAGTTGGGTCAAAATATCAAAATAATTCTAAAAGACTCATAAAATATCCCTTTCGAGATTAAATAGATTAAAGTCTACACATTTACTGCTCTTATGAATATGTAATTATATTACTTCACTCTCAATAATTCTACAACGATATAATTCTCATCTCAGAGAACAAACAACTGAAACGTATTTCGCTACCTCTTTAACTCACGTGTTCTCTTGATACGAGTTTCACTGAAAGAAACGGTTTGCTGTGCGATGGGATGATATTATTAATAAATAACCAACCAACCAGTACAGTAGATGCTGTTTAGTTTACACGATCAAGATTCTTATTTTTATTGCTATTATCATTACTAACAATGAGATTAATAGAGATAAGACACAAAAACTATGAAACTAGACTTCTTATTATCAAAGCCAAATATATCTTTGGCTTAACAGAATAAGGTAGCGTGGCCGAGCGGTCTAAGGCGCTGGTTTTAGGCACCAGTCCGAAAGGGCGTGGGTTCGAATCCCACCGCTATCAAAATTTTTATATCACACTCGGAATGTACAGCTTTATAAAAGAAAAATAATGAAATAAGTTTGTTTGGATTATCTTTTCTCGCGTCTTTTATTAACATTTTAATAATAAATGGCGTAATTTTATGTTAAAATAAACATCCACAAATAGCATAAGGAAGACCAATATTTCTCTACTTGATACTTTGCATGTGTTTCATTCCTGGAGTCTTTGGGTAGGAATCTTTTGAGGGAGGAGAAAAAATTAGATATATGCCGTGGTGGTGGTGAGTGATGTAGTTAGAATTACAGCTTTGGGGTGAATTTAATTAAATAGTATAGTATCTTACAATTTTATTACAAATATATTATTCTGTTAGCAAACATGCATTATAGATAGTATCGTTGTTGGACAGTCTAAAAATATTAGTCTTTACTGAATTAAAAATAGTAAACTACCCCTGTCGCTCAATGTAAACAATATATACCAACAGAAAGCAGAACTACGTTTTGTGGCTCAATGTCATTCGATTGCTTAGAGAAAGAAATGTCAAACGACCTTGGTGTTGATAAGAGCCCTGCGTTACTACTAAGCCAAAACTAAGGCTTGTCTATTAAAAAAAAAATATTTCAACATATACGCCATTCACGACCTAAGTTTACTTGGATGACAGCTCAAAAAATAACTAAAAAATAGTCCCTAAAATATCACTACGCCAACAGCTGATATCTGCCACTGTCACTTGGGACAGCTGTTATGAAAACATATGGTTATGTAGAGTAATGTGATAGTTAACCACAGTAACTTAGGCCAATATTATGCCTCAAAGAATTTTGAAATTGAAATTTTTGAATGACTTGGTGATCTGTAACTTCTCTTCTTTTTTTCTCCTGGGAACTCATTATCAAAAAAACACACACAAATCTATCCACAAATAAAAAGAACCCCTTATAAAATTTCGTGAGATTAAAGTTAGATTAAACTTATATTTAAGTTTGATAAAAGATAAAAGTTTAAAGTTAGATTAAAGTTAGATTAAAGTAAGATTAAAATTAACCAAATTAGGCCTAATATGTATTCGAACTAAAGAGAAAATATCTGTATACACAAAGTTATTCTTAAAATAATTAGTAATATGATCTAGGATTAAGTTTTTTTACGTTAATACAGAAGCCCAATAATTAAAATAAAAGGTAATTTAACTTAGTTATAAATTATTATAAGTTAGAGTAAGGCGTGGACCTAACAAACTAGAGACTTAATTTAAAGTTAAAAATATAATAAACGCGCACAGTAATAAATTCTATGAAATATATTTAAATTAAACAAAGTCTTAATATTTATTTGAGGTCGTCCACAAAGCTTATTTATCCTTCTATTCAAGTTAAAATAATTATTATTCCGAGCACTTTCACAAAAGGTCTAACAAATATGGCTTTAAAATGGCGACCAACGAATATTAGCCATGTGGTTGATGATGACGCGGACAAGTTGTTTAAAATGGTGTATCCTCGCAGCAGACGATTATATTTTATTCAGTTAAATATTTCTAAAAACAATAAACTAATAATAAAATAGTTAATCATATATAAAATAAATTACAAATATTTTATCTTTACCAAGTAAATACGATGCCTTTATTAAAAGGTATTAATGCATGCACTATATTACACATCATAGATAACATTCCAAAACAAAGAATAGGTACTTTTAATATATGTTTAAAATATTGTTTCGAATTGGGTAAAAAGAAATTGTTAAAAGTAATGAAATAATGTGAGAAAACTTAAGTTTAAGTTATTTTAAATGTAAAATATAACATGTAATTAAAAAACTTAACATTCATAACAAAACAGTGTTCTTTTACAAGTGTTGGTAACCTAAAACCTAAACATATGATTTTTGAACTGTCATCCAGGTAAAGACCTATCGTGAATAAATTATACTAGTCTATTCCTCCTCTAAAGATTTAGTAACGCCACCGGTGGAAGTTGTGTTCAAAAGGATTGAAATTTTTTTTTAGAAAATTATAAGTAAAGGTGTGTTGAGCTAAAGAAAAAAAACTAGAAATTATTATTGGTAGGCCCGTGTACATCATCTTATAGTCTGGATTGCTGTTGACTGGAAGGTTGGGGTTAGAATCCTGGCTAGATGTATTGAAAGCGCCTTTCCTAATGGATTTTCACTCTTCCTTCGCGCAAGTGCGAGTTAATTTCCTCTCAATTCTACATTCCTAGTCCCTATCTCATTTACGTATTTAAATTCAAATAGCCCGGATGGGTAGTAAGACGCGGGACATCACGAATAACCAATAAAAAAAATCATAGCCTAAGAAGAAAAAGTGAAACTATATTCGGTCTGCTTGTGTGTCATAACCTCCAACAGTTATAGCTACTTACAGCCTCCTCAGTGAACCTCAGTCAAGTATCCGGCCAGCCTCACTTCACCAGACCGTCGTCCCCCGCAATGCGCTCATAACTCTGGCAGTTCCTTGACGACTATTGGGAAATCTTGATGATGGGCGATATCACCACATACCGACCCTAAGAGGGCCGACGATTCTTTTGTCCGCTGCCATTCCACCGTTAAGTGATTTTTGAATCTTATTTCCTTATTATGGTCTCCTGGGTCTATTGCTGTGTTTACTATACAGGGGCTAGAAGTGCGGCCATAATTTCATCTCTCTTGCAAGATCGGGACATAAGTAGAGGAACAATCATCTAACTCCAACTATTGTAGATTTTGGTAGAAGAAAACTTTCAGATGATACAAACAGTTCTCGTAGCATTTCGTAGCATTTCTTAGCATTCGTAGATAGCTAGGCCACGATCACGGACTAAGAGAACGATAACAGATAATAGAACTGCAGATGGATATGAATTTGCCCCACCAATAATTTTTCCTTATATTAGGTTAGACTTGTTTAGGTTTAGTGGTAATATTTTTGACGTCACTTAGGGTAGAAGCATCAGAAGCGACAGTTTTAAATTCATTACATTCAATAGTGTTTCAGGAGTTTTTAAATCTTTTGAACAATAATATCTCTGGACCAGTTGAACTCCCAAGCGCATTAACAGCTATTACATCTAGCGTGATATCCATGATATGAGAACGACAGGTCAACCATATCATTTATTTGTCCATCTTTTGTTCCAAAAGAAAACATGCCCTGTTCCTTGGTCTAGTATTTACTGCTGTAGTGTTGAAGGTCATACATTTTAATTTCAGAAACTTCTGAAGCCGCTGACTCTTCTGTTGTAGAGACAAGTTTTGGAGCAGCGAGAAGTTGATTAACACTCTTACCCGATAGGTTGGATTAGCTTATAATTGTTGTATCTTACCATCCATCCCTTGCTGTTTTTCCTTCAGCTTGAAACCCGCCTCGGTGGCGTAGTTGGCTAACGCGCTACTCGTGTTGAGCTCGACCACTGAGGACGGGAAGATCGAGGTTCGAATCTTGGTCGGGTGAACTGGGGGTGATTTTTCCTAAATGGTTTTCCACTCTTCCTCCACGCAAATGCGGGTTCACTTCCTATAAAATTCAACCCTCTCAATTCCTAATCCATTAGCGTAATTAGTACTTAAGCGTATAACCCGAACGGGTAGTAAGATGCGGTGCTAAATATTATTATTATTATTATTCCTTCATCTTGAGAAAACATTTACAACCATCCTAAATGAAGCGCAACAACAGTCGGGGCCGGGTTAGTACATCAGTACGCTTTGTGAACAATTCCCAAGAAGGAACTCTTGACAGAACTTTAATACGCCCAAATATTATTATTTTAAGGAAAATATTTAATTACTGATGATATTGCTATTTGTGGAAAATCGAACTAAACATACTCATTGAAGTACTATTTTATTGATTTTGACAACAAAAATAGATCCGTCATTAACTATCATTCTCCTAATAAAACACTCTAGGACCTGTAGTCCTATACTAACTATTAAAGATTGTATTATCCAACTCAGCAAACTTGAAGAGTTTGATATTTTTAAGGAAATGTACCGGTATTCGAATGAGTGCCGTGGAAGGTAAGGTCCAAGTAGGATCCATTGAGGATGATTTACCATTATCTTTCCACACTAGGTGGATCCATCACCTTTCAAATACAATTCTCACCGCTTGATCTACAACTAAATCAAAGTTAAGCTGCCGATACTTTGACGTACTTCTTTCGACCTATCCTAACACTATTACAAGCACACTTCACACTGTTAGTCTATTGCTTAGTAGAAGATATTAAACCCAGGATTATGGTTGACCTATTTCCCATCGTTGCTGTGAAACTAAACTCAGTCAATTAGACGCTGTAGTCAGTGACTGAGCTAAGAGGGATGCCCGACGCTCGGACCTGTGAATCCAAGCAGCAGGTGTCCGTATAGGGGTGCGCTATGAATATGGAACAGTGAACCGATCATATCTGGGGTCTGGACCGGACTGTGTCCGTGTAATGCTAGTTCCGCCGTGGTGTAGGAGGTACTGCATGGCCTCACATATTACCATAACCGGCTTTCGCACCTGTATCTATGTGCATGCATGGTGCCCCATATGTCACGTCACTTTAATGTGTCACCTTTCTCAACCTTCGCAACAAATAGTCATTAACAATTCGGGACACATTTGGGAAAAGTTTAAATTATCTCATTTTGTTTGCTTTGTTTGCCCTTTTGGTTTGTACGCGTATGTATTAATTATATTAATGTGTTAGGGATGAGGGAGGTTGAGTTTAGAAGAGGTGTACCTGCTTTTGCGTGGACGGAGAGTGTAGAACCATTCAGGAAATAACCATCCTCAGAGCACCCGACTCGGATTCAAACCCCAATCTCTCTAACATTGGCAGTCCAGTCTACTGCGAGAGTAGCGCCTTAAGCCAGGGGTAGGAAAAATATTATTTTTCAATGTACCACAGTTGCGACGAATGAGGATTGAAATTCGCAACACCATGTAGTTAATTGAGAAATGATGTTATTCGAGCGGATATCTAAACCAACACAAATGGTTTGAATGAGTTTATTAAAGATATGCACACTTTGACAACTCAGATACAACTGCCTCGGACCCGAATGATGAAAATTGTTCAGATTTAAAAAAATGTAAGACAGTTTAGTGCGAAATTTGACAAAATTATGTGTCTGACGCCAGAGATGAGACGAGTTGTTGGGAAAGGGAGTGAAGGAGATTATTGGTTGTCAGTTTTCCGTCAATGATTCAGTCAGAGAGCGGAACGCCTCCATTGATATGCAGGGAATATTAAGTTATAACCAGCCCGCCGTCAGCAACACCGTCAGGAAAAAGTTTATTTTACTATAAGAGCTGATAAACTCAAGTTCGCCACATTTTATGGCTAATTCACCACTTGTTGATAGCATTGCCTTAGACCTTGCAACCATAGCTATTATAATATTTTTATTTAAATGGTATTAATCACTAAATTTGTGGGAATTATCTAGCACTCATACGTGACAAAAATAGAAGGATATACCTGGAGAGAGGAGGGAAAATCACATAGGTAAAAACCAATTTCCTGGTGCTAGTTGGTATAGATGCCTTTCAAGACAAAGCAAGGAGTGGCGATCCATTTTAGTAAACAATTTTAAATAACGATGTAATTGAAAATAAATTTGAAAGAAATATTGAATGCCCTTTTAGCTTGAGAAGAAAAATTAACTTTTGAAATGAACTTCAAAACCATTGCGAAATTTTGCATCCACTTGTTCTAATATTTTATAATGTTTTCAAATAAATGTTTAGTAAAGAACCAATTTGAATTCAAATTTTTACCTTTAAACTTAGAGAAGTTTGAATATATGAATATGGGAGTGTTCAAAAGAAAAATCAAGACAGCATCAGCACTTTTTTGTATTTTGCCTTTAATATTTATATCACATTATTGAACTAACTGAAAAAAGTTAGAATTAAGATCCTTACATTTTTACTTTCTCTCTATCTTACAGGTAGAGAAAGTATGGTGATCGTCAAAAAAATCGAACTCGAGATTTTGATGAATTTTGACGTTTCATGACTCCCTGAATCCGAAAAAGTTGTTTTTGAATTTCCGTCTGTCTGTCTGTCTGTCTGTACCTCCAACTAGAGCCTAAACTATTTTACCGATTGAGCTGAAACTTGATATCTAGGGTTTTCATAGGGTTGCCCCGAGGGGTTTTTGGAATTGGATATCTACCCCTAAAATTAAGGGTAGTTTACTGAAGGGAAAAAAGAGAAAAAGTCGATTTTCTCAAAATCGGCTCTAACGATTTTGATTAAATTTCATTTATGAACATTAATAAATATTCCAAACAAAATGGCTACTCTCAATATTTCGGCAAAATGGCTTTAAGGGCTCCGGTCTGATGCGTAAATTAACATTTTTTATAATAGCTCCGAAACTATTTGAGATATGAAATTACTTAGCATTACAAATATGTATATATATTTATAATACAAATATTTTATTCGAAACATATTTTTATAAAATCAATAATTTTCAATCTATACGCAATTATATATATATTTTTAGCTTTTTGGACATTAAAGCTTAAGTATTGCGATCGTAAAAAAAACTAACCTGAAATGTTGATGGATTTCGACGTCTCATGACCCCCCGAACCCTAAAAAATAGTCTTTGCAATGCCGTCTGTCTGTGTGTCTATTAAAACTTAAAATTAAGGGTAGTTTACTGAAGGGCAAAAAGAGAAAAAGTCGATTTTCTCAAAATCGGCTCTAACGATTTTGATTAAATTTCATTTATGAACATTAATAAATATTCCAAACAAAATGGCTACTCTCAATATTTCGGCAAAATGGCTTTAAGGGCTCCGGTCTGATGCGTAAATTAACATTTTTTATAATAGCTCCGAAACTATTTGAGATATGAAATTACTTAGCATTACAAATATGTATATATATTTATAATACAAATATTTTATTCGAAACATATTTTTATAAAATCAATAATTTTCAATCTATACGCAATTATATATATATTTTTAACTTTTTGGACATTAAAGCTTAAGTATTGCGATCGTAAAAAAAACTAACCTGAAATGTTGATGGATGTCGACGTCTCATGACCCCCCGAACCCTAAAAAATAGTCTTTGCAATGCCGTCTGTCTGTGTGTCTATTAAAACTTAAAATTAAGGGTAGTTTACTGAAGGGCAAAAAGAGAAAAAGTCGATTTTCTCAAAATCGGCTCTAACGATTTTGATTAAATTTCATTTATAAACATTAATAAATATTCCAAACAAAATGGCTACCCTCAATATTTCGGCAAAATGGCTTTAAGGGCTCCGGTCTGATGCGTCAATTAACATTTTTTATAATAGCTCCGAAACTATTTGAGATATGAAATTACTTAGCATTACAAATATGTATATATATTTATAATACAGATATTTTATCCGAAACATATTTTTATAAAATCAATAACTTTCAATCTATACGCAATTATATGAATTTTTTTAACTTTTTGGACATTAAAGTTTAAGTATTGCGACCGTAAAAAAAAACTAACCTGAAATGTTGATGGATGTCGACGTCTCATGACCCCCCGAACCCTAAAAAATAGTCTTTGCAATGCCGTCTGTCTGTGTGTCTATAAAAACTTAAAATTAAGGGTAGTTTACTGAAGGGCGAAAAGAGAAAAATTTGGTTTTCTCAAAATCTGCTCAAACGATTTTGATTAAAATTCGTATCTAGGCGTTGATTAAGATTATAAATAAACTGGCTATTTTCATTTTCCTATGAAAATGATTTTTAGGGTACTTTACAGAAGCGTTAATTTCCGTATCTCCACAACTATTTGAGAAACTAAACAACTTATCATTGCAAAATTGTAGGACTATTAGAAATAAAAAACTTTTATTTGACATATATTTTTATAAAAGCAACAGTTTCTGAGATATTTGCAAATATATTAATACAATTTTGTGAGCTTTAGTTGTAAACATATACTACTTAAGTCTTAACGCAATAATTCTCCAATGCCATAGAGTAATTAAATATAAGTATCTAAAAAAGTATGTTATTTTTCCTTAAAGCTCTTAGGAGAAATGTTTGCATAGCAATGATCTATCTCCATTTTAGACTCAATAGTCAATATTTACATTTTTTATTGGTCAAAATGTATAAATGAATAATTAAATATCAATGCGATGACTTGAAGATCTGCAACACCTTATAAAATGTTAAAACTTTAACCAGAAATCGAAATTTTAATACGAAGTGTTGACCCTTGTGGAAGACATTAAACTGTTTGAAATGTTCTTAGGTGGACAAAGATGCGCCTCTTTTCTCATTGATTCTATATCATTGTATATTATTTTATGCGTGTTCTTATGTGGAGTGGTGATGATACAATGTACATTATTCCGTTCAGAAATCTTACGAGTTTATAGAAAGAGAGAGAAAGTCTGTGCGGTGCGCCGTACCATTTATTTATTCAAATCCTAGATAGTATATTTTTCTATACTCATGGAGCACTTGTGAATAATACAAACCTTTACAAATTATACATATCAAATAATTTAATACATAGTCCTTGACACCAAACAGTGGCTGTGACAATTAACTATTTATGATAGGAAGTTTATTTTATTTACTAATTAATATAAAATATAAATACCATACGCCTTGCCCTAAACAAATGAACATACCTTTAATAACACCCGCTTTTTTTTAAATAAAATGTTTGTTATAAAACTGACTTAAGATAGATTTTAAACGGTTATCTTATATTGTGATTTTTGTTTGATTAAAAAGTAATAAACTATTTAAAATATTTTTCATTCAAAATAAAATGGAATATTTAATACTGTTTATTGGTATTTGATAGCTATACACATTTATCAGGTACTAGATTTTATGGTTATTTTCTATGTAATTTAGAACTAATAATGTAACCAATATTATTAGTTTCTTAAATATTATGGCATCAGATATTAAAATATGTGTCTACAAAGAAATGAAATGCATGTATGCATGTTTATATAAATACAATGAAATAAAATGCATATATATGCATGTACTTCAAATAAAATGCATTAGAATTTTCGTTTGAGTAGTAGTCCTTTTCCTGCGATGTTCCTTACATTATCACGCCAATGATTCTCTAAACCAAACATATCACTATATCATAGTGGAAGGAAGTATTTTCTAAATACCGTGCAGCGCGTTTAGGATGTGTTCTCCCTTCTTTTGACACGCGCACGTATGCAAATAGTCCAGTTCTATAACTGCATGAAGAGGTCATTTGAATAACATGCAAATGAAGAGGGAATGTAGGGGGGTGGTTTAGGATGGGGGGCAAACGCAATATGTTCCCGTCACGAACCCAAACCTTGGTATTACATAACCTACAACACCGAATGACCGTAAATACATGTTGTTTTAGGAAGGTGACAGATGAAAGGGGACACGCTAGTTAAAGGGCGGATGATAACAGATAGGTCTACTTAATAAATTAATAATTATTATCACTTTTATTATTATCGATTAAACTTAGTACGTATTGATCTAAGGCGAATCAGTAATGAATAATTGTTTAGGAGATTAATAAGATTTTAGAACCGACACCTTAGCTTAGCCGGTAGCGTGTCTGTCTATTGAACTAAGGGTCCCGAGTTCAATTCTTTTCATGGTTGAAACGTGTATCATTGGTGAAATGAGAGTTTCCCATTTCACGGTAATTAATTAACGAATGTATCTTTCTACGTATATCATGGTTCCTGTGTTCAATTCCAATCAAATTATAAATCATTTCAACTGTAAATTGGATCTATTTCCTTTCACCAAATGTCAAATTATTCCAATGGCGTCTGCCTCTTGTGATTATCCTTTAATTGAGCTCTTTTAAGCCGTTGAGAGCCGATGAAAGCATTAAATGAGTTATTAAAAAATTAATTATATTTGTATCCAGTGCACAAAGCAATTTACTATATTCAATTATGAATATGATAGATGCAACCACCAAAATATTGACCACATACTGTGTTATATTTTATTAGTATTTTAATAAATCATATAGGGATAGCTTGAGTAAACCAATAAGAAATTTGTACATGTATTGTGATAGACCAAACCTAAAATATATTTTATAATTTTATTTATATTTATATTGTAATCTTATTTAGCAAGTGTACCTGATTTAATAATTCTATATATTTAATAAATACACATACAGATCACGCCATCACACACGTTACATGATTGGTGACGCTTTTAAATGACGTCACTCAAGTTTAGAAGTACACGAATACTGCATTGTTTAAATTGGCACGATGTTATATTATTTATAACTGTACTAGGTTTTTAGCTCGAGTGCTGCATGTTATAATTATTTCTCCACAGTCTATCTCTACCCGTTCGTGTTATGTATATACAGGGTGATTAGTAATTATATACAATAAAGTGGTGCTGTGGAATCAACAATGAAAAATAAACTATAAGTCTCATAACAACATATTACCGGGACTTCTTCACTGTCAAGATATGGCAACATTGCTGGAGACATGGAACCTCACATTATTTCTGTTATTGAAAGTGACCAGTAAGATGGGGGACCAATACACAAACGAGGAACTGACCGAAATCATTCTGATTTACTGTGAGGAACGATGAAATTCCACTGCTACTGCTCGTAAGTATGTTACAAGTCTTCCTGTCCGACAAAACCCATATCCAAGGACAATAATTGTGGCACCAAATCATCGCCCGAGGGAAAGAGGTCCCTTTGCACCTTTGATGGTCAACGCTGGTAGGCCGCAATGTTACAGGACCGTTGCCGCGAAAGAGGCAATTCTACAATCTGTGGAACGCTCACCCAATACAAGTACACGGTAATTAGCCGTTCTTCATCACCTTCACAGACGTCTAAGTGGAAAATAGTACATGACCAATTACTGTACTCCTTCCATTTGCAACCTGTACAGGAACCCTGCTCTTGATTTCGAACGCCGTAGGCCATTCTGTGAGTGGCTGCTGCACCACCACGCCATAGATCCACAGTTCTCTAGCAGAGTACTGGCAATGTATGGAGCAACATTTATCAGTAATGGTAGTGTTAATCACCACAACCAACACTTTTGGGTTGACGCAAATCTAACTGCCACCCTGGAGGTCCATTCACAATATCAATTCCCCATCAACATTCGGGATGGAATGATATTTTACTTGGACTGTATGAAATTTCTGCATTACTTCGAGGTGAAAACTACTTACACTTTCTGTAGACCATTCTACCCCAACTATTGGAGGATGTTCCACTGGCAAAGTGGCTAGGACATGGCTGCTTCAAGATGGAATCCTTGCACATTACGACCGTGCAGTAAGATTCCAATTGGACGAGTACTATCCCAAGCGGTGGCTTGTACGCAATGGGCCTTGCAATAGATCCTCATTCTGTCAGTGTCCCTACTCAGAAATTCTGTGCCCTGAGCTATCTTCGTTGTTATAACTTTGACTAGTGTAGAAAACACGGCTGCTCGACTATGCGTAGTTGTAATATAACTTAGACTTTCAAGGTTGTTTGGGGAGCTCCATCCTCCTTACTCAACAGGGGCTCAAGCTTTAAGATATTCTTCTCAACAGATTCTGTAATTCGTCAGCTGAGTGTGTAAAGCATTTGGAAGTAAGCCCCTTAACACAACTGGCGTCCTTCTGGGCTCCCCTATTCGAAAAATGTATAAAATTCACTGTAATATACCACCAAAAGTGAGAAATTTTCCACTGAGTTAATGTTTATGTCAATACACTGTATTGTGCTAGTTGGCAAAACAATCTCTGTTTTAAAAACATGATTTGATGCACGTGCACAGCTGCTAATATGAAACAAACCACAAAATGAAAATTCCCGAGAACCGGAATTGAAATCAATAATATATTTTGGTTCATAGCTGTTCTTATCGGTTCCTAAGTCTTTTTTTAAATATCATTTTATGTCCTTTATTTTCTTTAAATTAATTCTATTTTGAAATACTCTGATTTTCCTTTTCTCAGAATTTATTGTTTTGTTAAAGTGGAATGTATTTTTTTTATAAATAACTTTTAATTTGTTGTAAAGTTCTTAGTAACGTATTTTTTATATCTAATAGGTTTATAATGGTAGTATAACTATACTTACTTACTCTATGCATTAGGAGCTCGAAAGTTCATTACCCCACTTACAAAAGTACTCCACCTATCCCTATCGTGAGCTAATTCTATCCAGTCTATCTCATTACACCCTATCTCTCTCTCAGGTCTATCAAAATGTTACCCTCCCACCTGCGTCTGGGTCTACCTAGTGGTCTCTTCCCTTTGGGTTTGACAGTTAATACCATGAACGCAGTTTTAGATACTCCCATTCGCACTGCATGACCTGCCCACCGTAACCTGCGAGATTTTATTACCCTAACGATGTCTTGTTATGAGTACAGGGTATGCGGCTCATCCCTATGTAGCCTCCTCCACTTTCCACTATCTTCATCCATTTTTGTACCAAATATCTTCCTAAGCACCCTGTTTTCGAGCACTCTAAATTTCTTTTCGTCATTTATGGTAAGAGATAGTATAGCTGTAGAATTAAAAATTAAAAGAACTGTAACCAAAACCGGAACCCAGTTTGGAACAAAAAATGACTTAAACTTTTATTTTTTTCTGACCAGAACTTTAAACTATTTACTGGAAGAATCGGAGTAAGAACCAGAACCGAAAAATACTTCAATTTGACTCCCTGGTGTCGGGTTTTGGTGCACACGAGAGGCTATGGCAGAGGGTGAAAGCCCCGTATCAAATAACAATAATAATACTTCCTTTAATCAGTGTAAAGACACTTTATCGGTGTCGAGGTAAAGTCGTCTGAGGATGACACATGACGTCACCTATCCTACCCCCTTCCCCTCTCGCCCCTAAAAGCACAGTGACAGTCCAACTGCTTGGTTGACTGCACCACACTTTCAGAGGGTAGAGGGTGTAAGGGGTAGGAAACTGTCCGCGTGGTTCGCGTGACTGCCCCGGTATGAAGGGACAGATCGTTCCACTAATTAATGTAAGCGCTGATGAAATAGAAGCCAAGTGGCCGCGGGCAGACCAGAAGGGTTGGGTGGTCTTCCCCAAGGGGATTCAAGGCAGGAGAGGGAAGGGGTGAGAGGGTTTCTATAAGGGTGTAGGGAGGAGACATTGTCATGGAGGGTTGATGCTTCCACCATAACAGGGAATACAATATTAAGGGGGAAATGTTATTATTGAGGGATAATATATTTTATTTTGATGGGAAACTAACTACTAATTGACGGGGTCATCCGAGCAGGAGAGTTCAGTTTTGATGCCACGTGATATATATATATATATATATTAGCACCACGACTTACTACCTGTTCAGCCTACACGCATATGTACTAATTACGTTAATGAGTTAGGTTAGATACCATTTACACCCAAATTGGATTTGAGTCACGATCTCTGTCATCAACAGTTTAGTCTATTGCGACAGTGACATCTTAGACCATGCGACCACTGAAGAAGGTAGTCTGAATATTGATTGGGAATATATTGTTCTATGTCGCAAACTATTTACTGTCCAATACCTTAGTTCTATATAGGTTGTGCTTTTGTGTACAGAGTCAAGGGTCCAGGTTTGATTCCCAGCTCGCTCACAAAGCTACTATCAGTAAAATTGGTGGAGGCTCGTACTCCCCTGATATTTATTAGAAGGCTGAGGGCTTGGTTATGTTGTATTTTTAAAGTGAAGGGATAGTCAGTTAGTTGGTCACTAAAGTGCAATTACATTTTACAGAAGTCGATTCATTACCGTACACAAATAAATTAGTGGAAATTGTTTTGTAAAATGATATGTAGTTAATAACAAGCCATTATTTAAAACACAAACACAGGAGTTGAGTGAGGACCTCCGGATAAGAGGCATATGGTATTAACATAGAATGCTTCAAATGTCGTGAAAGAGTTCATAGCCTACAACTCACTGCCATCTATGAATGAAAGAGGAAGATAATAATTCTACACAATATGGAGGAAGAACTTAAGAATCTAAAAAGTCAATCTTGGGGAAAAGGTCCCTCTATCTAAAGAGTTCCTCAAGTTTGGTATTTACAATATTGTGGAGATTTTAGTGAAAGCAAATGGGAACATTAAAACTTAAGGAATATATTTATGAAACCAAATATAATATATAAAATAAAAATATTATGAACATATCGAAGGATCTAAACATATTAAAAGTATTGTTGCCAAGCTATGAACATAACAAGTGAGAGGTGTCATTGCACAATTGTTGAAAAATGTTCAAAGATTTAAGTTTTAGTTATTTTGTGCTTGTAAAAGTGTATGATGACAAGTTTTTATTCATGAATATTAAGATTAAGTATATATTATTCTAGATATTTACTATTAAGAATATATAAGTTAAAAAAGTGCTGGAAATAAATGTCCTCCTATCGTTCTTTAATCCAATTGCTGGATTAGTTGCACATTTGACGACGACTAGTTTCTGAGCGTATCAGAACCATTATGAGATCTTAATGAAGAGAAAACACAATTGTGCGTATATTACTGATTTATATAAAACTAGCTGAATGCCCGTTATTCGCACGGGATATTGTGTTATTATTTATTTTTGGATAAAAATGAGTAAGTTTTGTTTGAATCTTAATAGCATGGTTCTTTTAGAGTTATCCGAGAAACACCGCGAGGAGGTGACCATGTATCGTTTCTCATGGGGAGTTTTATTTTCGGCAGGCCCCCTTGCCTACTTCCTGGGGCGTTATCAGCTGAGCAAGGCTGGACAGGTCTCCCCCCTTCCTCCCACAACTCCCCACCACCACACACCACCCCGGGCCGGGCCCTCTCACTCACACAGATACTACAAACACCACAAAATTTGGCAAAATATAAACTAAAGGCTTCTACCTTCTCTTGTAGTTGCACATTAAAACGTAATCATCTTAATTAATCGTCTGTATTCATTTTTTCCCACCCCTTAGAAGCATCCACGGGGTTAAAAAATAGTTGCTATATTTTTTCGAAGGCATTATTAGAACAAACTTATCGGATTATTACCCTCTAAACGCTTAAAAAAGAGTTTATAAAGTAATTTTGTTGATTAGGGTAGCTACCCAAATTTCAACCCTAATCACAAAACATCGGAATGAAACATCTTTACTTTTCCTAAGTAGTTTATAAGGATCACCTGTGCCAAATTTCAGCCCTCTAGCATCGTGGGAAGTATGAGAATTAGTGATGAGTGAGTCAGTCAGTCAAGGGTTTCGCTTTTTTATATACAACGTGTATCTAAAACATTGCATCAAACTTTGGCAGGCTATTCCTTGGGTGAAAATAGAATAATTCACATCACCAACCTAGGGGCCATCTTGAATAATAAGGGCGGTATACACCCCTAAAGATAGAGCTAAACACGACTGTTGTGTGAAATATTATGAAAACTGCTTAGGGTATTACAACAAATATTTGTTTACTACTTATTGAAACCTTGATCATTAATAAATTAAATGTGCTGTTACCGTTACCCACCCACATCATTTAAAAATGGGGGGGGGGAGGGGGTTGTAAGACTTTTTTCTACAATAAAATATGTCAAAGTAAGTATTACTGATTTTGACTTAAGATTACAAAACATGGAGTAAAAATTAACAAAAAAAAGTGTATTGAAGAAACTGTCTAGCTTTCCCCGTTTCTGAGATAATCACACAAGTTTGAGCTCAGAGACTGCCAAGTAGGGAGCCAGTATAGCTGTGTTACAAAAACAAGCATTTTTAACCAAATGAATTACATAATTACTATTTATGAATAGACCTTATCATTGAACATAAAATAAATATTTTTCTATCTAACAACCAAGGAATAATATCATATTAAAATTTAAGGTGAAGTTATGGGAGATGTTTGAACTTGAAGTCCAAAACTATATAGTAAGATCGTAATAACGATGAGGACATGAAGGGAGTGAGGTCTACTGTTCACCAACAACTAGTTAAACCAGTGATCTCCAACCTGGGGGTCGTGGCGTTACTCCAAAGGGGACGCAAAATTTGTGCGGACTACAACCTTGTACTGTATTTACTCTATTAAGAGATTTTGATGACCATAGTAAAGTTCAAAATCTAAATAGAAACATAATATTTTGGCTATCTTACTTCGACTGCATGTTTACCGACACAATTAAGAATATTCTGGACACATCAAATCAATGATTAAAAATAACAAGTATTACCACCAAGGGACTTCTGGCAAGCATACAAAGTTTCGTATATGGTCGTAAAATGTAACAAGCCTCATTCTTTTGGATATACACTCGTTTAGGCCGTTGCTGTCGAAATCACTGATATAATGATTGACAAAGCGTCTACAGATCTAGTCCGAAAGATCCTTCTGGCAGATAGCACGGTGGGAAGACAAATATCCGACATGGCGCAAGACATACTAGAACAGCTGACTGAAGCTTTGAAACTGTCAAAATTTGCAATACAGGTCGAAGAAGCCACTGACTCAGTGAAGGATGCCCACCTTATAGCATATGTTCGCTACATAAATAACAGATCTGTCAAAGAGGACCTATTGTTCTGCAATCCAATTTTGGGAAGAGCCAATGCAGAAGGACTTTTCAAGATTTTGGATGATTTTTTGACAGCAAATGAGATGAAGTGGGAACATTGTGTTGGGATGTGCAGTGATGGTGCTCTTGCCATGTCTGGAGAAAGGAGTTGTTTACCAGCTCTCGTGAAAGTGAAGGCTCCCACGCCATATGGACTCACTGTATGATCCACAAGGAGTCACTTGCATAAAAAAACATCAGTACAGAACTAAGTGTTGTCTTTAGTTCCAACATTAAAATATTGAACTACATTAAGACTGAATCACATTTGTTTGCTACTTTATGTGAGTGAACAGGGGCTGAACACAGTGCTCTCTTGTAATACTCTGCTGCACGCTGGTTGCTTTATGCGAGGGAACAGGGGTTGAACACAGTGCTCTCTTGTAATACTATGCTGCACGCTGGTTGCTTTATGCGAGGGAACAGGGGCTGAACACAGTGCTCTCTTGTAATACTCTGCTGCACGCTGGTTGCTTTATGCGAGGGAACAGGGGCTGAACACAGTGCTCTCTTGTAATACTCTGCTGCACGCTGGTTGCTTTATGCGAGGGAACAGGGGTTGAACACAGTGCTCTCTTGTAATACTCTGCTGCACGCTGGTTGTCACGTAGGAAAGTGCTTGCAAGGGTGTTTGAACTCAAGGATGAAATTAGTCTGTATCTCAAAAACAGTCACTATCCCGGGAATAAAAATGAGATCAATAAGAACAGTTTCTTGTGAAAACCTGCCTATCTTGCTGATACAATTAAAAGACTTAATATTTTTAACATGTCAATGCAGGGGTATGGACTGTTTTCTGCTGAGGTTGCCCTTAAAACTAAATATAGGAATCGGTTTAACGTAGATCCGGATCTCAGATTGGATATTTCTTCACTAGTGCCAAGGTTGAATAAATGTAGGCTCGAAAATCCCACTAACTGTGCAGCTTATGTTAATTTCTTTTGACATTGTTTATACTATCTATACACTTTGGTTTTTTAATTGCTTATTTAAAGTGAGTAATACATTTGATAAAAGTTGTATAATAATTTTATATCAATTAAAAATCTAGGATTCAAATGCAAGTGGACACGACAACTTCAGAGGCAAAAATTGGAGTCGCACTCCGAAAAAGGTTGGAAACCACTGATTTAAACTATGATTCACTATGAAAATAATTGTAGTCTTTGCACGAAATTGTTGTCATTGTTGTCCATATACTCAGTGTGTTTCTCATTACCGTGAAAAGAGGTAGTACCACCTTTTGTAATATCCATTATTTGAACACGGTGGTAATTAGAGGGTGTGTTCTACTTTGCAAGTGTCACTGATGTTATCTTCAAGGTAGCACCCTCTCCACCCAATCACAGAGCCTGTGTGGTGTATTTGTACAGCGATCTTTAGTTCTGATACAAACTGTTGAATAAACGATTCCCGAAGTACCACACACGAACACTGGATGGAAGCCATGCAGGAGATCGTGTCTTTGTTTGTCTTTCCTACATATGTTCGAGTAATTAGCTGGAAAATTACCTGTAAGTGTTTTTACAAACACAATAGAATCATAAAAAGTGGTTTATTAATTAATAAAATGAATGTATCAAAATATATACTGATTATATAATAGTACCGCTAGATACATTAACGTATGATAGAAATTATATTGTATCTATTACGTAAAATGTCTTTATATACTAAACTATACATAGCATGGAAAATGTTCCCTGTTTAAAAGAAATGTTAAATTATTTGCTCTATAAAGTATTATTCGGCAATTGAAAAGTTTGCCCTGGTAAGAATTTTAATATCATACCTTTGGAATAGAGTGCCGAAGCTACAGGTTCAAACTACTGTCATAGCAAATTTGGATATAATTTCAGATTTCAGGAGGCTTTTTAAATTAACTGCGTGAATTTAGTATATAAACTGTTATTGTTATAATAATTGTTACTATTAGTCATACTGGTGTTCATGAAGATGCTCCTCTTTACTCAACATTTCTGTAACATCGTATATTATTTAATTTATGCTCTTCGGTTGAGTGTTTCTGTAACAATGTATATTATTTAGTTTCACAAACCTTACAAGTTTTTAGTAACTGTATCTAATTTAAGATTAAATAGATAAATTTTCTATGCGGTTGCACCATAGCATTTATTTTTTCTTCACATCTTTCTAGCTATCAATGTGCACTTAATAGAAAATTTAACAAATAAAATTGACAGCAACAAAAACTCATCTTTGACTTCAGCCTCGACTTCAATTCCTATTTAACAGTAACCTTCCCATGCCTCTAATGTATTGTTAATGATGTGCGCTACCCAAGGTGTTATCAGGAACTTCTAGACTCGTACAACCTGCTCGACCACCAAGGAGGCTGGTGGTTGTCGGTTGTGACGTTTCGGATAGAACAGTTTGCACGTGTATCAATATGAAGGGTAATTTGGGGCGATATTAGTAGAGTCTCCGTCCCACCAGTTTACAGAGTAATGAACAGTAAGGGTGGTTTCCTTGATAGCAGTAGTAAAGAGGAGGGGGTGGCTACAAGGGATGGTTTGTGCTATAAAAGAAAAAGATCTGATTACTTCTTGGAGCGCGCACGAACTACGGCTGATTTTTATGAGCCGACGACCTTTAACAGCCACATTTCAAATTCAAATCAGGAGCCATTAAGTTAGCTTTGAGGAGATGGATGTGAAATGAGGGTTTGGCGAAATTGGAGGAGTTGGTTTGGTGAACACGTTTTCAGTGTTAGAATAAACTACCAAACGTAGACAGTTTAAATTATAAGTAGCTAAGAAAAATACGATTGGAATATAATATATAAATACAACATCTAAAAAAAAAAAAACTAGCTAACAAAAGAAAAATATCTAGTATTAACTTTTTGACCTAGTGGGGGGAAGGTCCTGTTTTAGCTTAACCTTTTGGTATTTCGTTTGTCTGTTTGTTACAATTTAAAATTGAAATATAAAAAATTAAAAAACTTTATAAGCGATTAAAGATTTCCCCAGCTTCGTTTACATTTAAACCTGCCTCGGTGGTGTTGAGCTCTACTGCTGAGGACGGGGAGATTGAGGTTCGAATCTCGGTCGGGTGAACTGGGAGTGGTTTTTCCTACATGGTTTTCCACTCTCCCTCCACGCAAATGCGGGTTCACTTCCTCTAAATTCAGCCTTCCCAATTCCTAATCCATTAGCGTAATTAGTACTTAAGCGTATAACCCGAACAGGTAGTAAGACGCGGTGCTAAAATAATAATAAAAAAAAAGTTTACATTCAAGTTGAATAAAGTATTTTTTTTTCCAGCGAATCCTCTAAACGACTAAAAACACCATTCCAGACAAGTATGAGGCAAGATAAAGGTTTTATTGGTTGACAGTACCACACATTAGCGACTACTTATAGTAGCTGAACTCAAATGAATAGTTTAAATTTTTGCAGTACTTGCACCAATATTGGTCACTTACCTGCAGACATTGTTGCAATGAACAGCAAAATAAATAGCTTCAATTTGCTATCTAAGAAACAAAAACAAATTAAAGCGAAAGAAGCAATTCAAACCAACCAAAAATGTGCTATAGGATTAGTACCAAATAGTAGCAGCAACTCATTCAACACATTCGAAAACTTTAGAGGCAAGACAAGAATGAAATCGACTAGAGAGAAGTGCTTTGCTTTATGCCACATACGAAGATTCCCGAAGAAACACGAATACCACACCGTCCCCCACACCCCCTTTAACACACCCAACCATCCCCGATGTTCCAATCAAGTGCCGTGCTTTGTAACCGTGCCAAACCGCGAAGCATGTGTACTGCTTACGTCTGGTTTTTTCGATACTGCTTCACCAGCTGATTAGATGGAGTGATGGTAGAAGATTATAGCTTACCCTGCTACCGGGAAAATAAGTAGTCCTCATAAAAAGTCCCGTTTCAATCTGATGAGTATTTTTTGAGTTTACTGACAACAGACGGACAAACAAACAAGCAGAAGTACAGATCAAAACTCTAAAAATAGTTCTTCCTATCCTGTTAGGGGAGGAAAGAGGATAAACGCTGCATTGGTCTTAACTGAACCGGCCACCTTGATGGTCATCCTTTAGCTGATACCACCCAGAAAAAATAGAAACGCCACAAAAATGTGAATGTACTGTACATATTTCGCATTAATTAACACAGTCATTAGTTGATCAATCTTCTTCATCAGTGTCACTTTTACATCTATCCCACATAAACACATCTTCACAGCATCTAGGAGCTATGGTATTTTTTATGGTATTGAACTTCACATAAGCGGCGCTTCAATTTTATTTGGGACGCTATGGAGATAAAAGTACTAATAATAGATCTTTCCCGGTGTTTATATTATATTATATATAAACCTCTCATGTAATGTCAAATATATTGAATAAACATAGTAATTAATTAATAAAGTTTTATTGTGTATATGGGTGGGTGTTATTGTTACAAAGAAATTACAAAAAATGTATATATTTAGTTTATCCTGAAGCTACTCAGTGGTTTGGCAAGAACTCTTTTTCCCCCGAGACCTCTGGACTTCAACTTTAATTTTGATTTAATACGTCCTTACCTTAGCAAATATCAGTAAATTTAGCTGCTCTCTATCTTGAAATAGTAGGTAATAGCTTCTTTAATGACCCTTACGTTCGGTAGCTAGTTCAAAATACACACATGACAAGGGAAAAACAGTACAAAATAATAATAATAATAATGTAATTGGATATATAAGTCGAAAGCCCCGAATCCGTCACTCCCTCATTCTATGAAAAACTCATTTCCGTCTCTTCTGAACCCATTTACATTCTTCAAATTCGGCAGGTTGTAGGAATACTATAAGAAAATGTTTTGTGAAATGTAGCCCCCAAGGGGGTTAGACGGGCGCTGTAACTTTATAATCGTAAAAAACAAATGGATATATGAATTGGAAAGCTGAAATTTGGCTTTAAGTTTATATAACCAGAAAACTCTAAAAATGCAATATTTAAAAATGTGTATCCGAGAAATGAGGGGTGGGGGCTATTATTAAAAACAATTTTATAGATTAGGTAGAGAATTAAAATTTGGCAGACAGGTAGAGAGACAGCTTTTAGTAATCAATTAAATTTGAAATATGAAATTTCTGTGGGCTGGTTAAAAACTGGGTGTAGTGGGGATGAAAATTAAAAAAATTAATTCTAACAGCTACTTATAAGTGTTGAAGAAAATTTAAATTCAGCAGGAAATTAAAGGTACAACTTCAAATATTAATAAAATTCTGATAATTTATAATTTTTAAATGGGTTTG
This sequence comes from Timema bartmani, assembly GCA_902151455.1. Lineage (NCBI taxonomy): Eukaryota > Metazoa > Arthropoda > Insecta > Phasmatodea > Timematidae > Timema > Timema bartmani. Next base: position 90,849 of record CABFWB010000873.1, read on the forward strand.
GGGTGGGACAGGGATTAGGGATTATAAACAGAAAAAACACTTTTAGGCGGGGTGGAAAATTTTAATTTCACAGGCATGTAAATATAAGCAAATAAAGATTAAAATTTGAAATTTCTGAGAGGAAGTTGTAAAAGGGGTTTAAAATTTCCCAAAGTAATATAAAACACTAGAGAATTGTCAGGGTGGTAGAAAACTTGAATTCAGAAGGAAGGTAAATAACCCAGTCGACAAGGACATTACTAGCGGGAGTAATTACGGACAAGCTGGAATTAATTTTAATCTGTTTGATTGGGTGTCGGAAAACACATGCTAATTTTGCACCCACTGACAAACACGGATTTGGCCGACATCTTGAAAAAAAAGACCAAAATTATTACATTTTAAAAATAAAGTTGTAAATATCTCGGTTAGTATCAACTCTAGAGAAAAATAAGTAGTTATAAAAATTAAAGATGGGTAAATTTTCTACAAAATCTATTCTGTACATTTTTGTCGCGCTAATGCTTGTTTCTGAGTAATAGGCATTCGAAATATCAAATTTTTTGGCGTTTGCTATTTTTGATCATTCTAGGCAGTTTGAAGCTACACAATTTGTTATTCTGGGTGCTATATACGATTTTTATCAATTCCTGTCAATAAAATATTAATGGCTTACAATCTACTCATTTCCACACCACCTAGTGGTATAGTAGTCAGCGCGTTTTTTATTACGTGGTGTCCCCAAGAGGCTTAAATCTACAATGATAGCCTTACGTTTCTTTTAAATTTAATGGCTCATTAAATTTTCTTATTTTTACTTTGTCACTACCTTACTGGTAGAGAAAGTATTGTGATAGTCAAAAAAATTAAACTCGAAATTTGATGAATTTTGACATTTCATGACCACACGAATCCAAAAAGGTGGTTTTTGAATTTCCGTCTGTCTGTACCTCGCACTAGAGGCTTAACTATTTTACCGATCGGGCTAAAACTTAGTATCTAGGGTTATCATAGGGTTGCCCCGAGAGTTTTTGAAATTGGATATCTAACCCAAAAATTAAGGGTAGTTTACTTAAGGGCTACAAGAGAAAAAGTCGATTTGATAAAAATCTGCTCTAACGAGTTTGATTAAATTTTATTTCTAAACATTTATAAATATTCCAAACAAAATGGCTGCTCTCAATATTTCGGTAAAATGACTTTAAAGGTTCCGGTCATATGTGTAAATTCTTATTTTTTATCATATCTCCAAGACTCTTTGAGATATGAAATTACTTATCATTGCAAATATGAAACATATTTTTATAAAACCAATACCTTTCAAGCTATACGCATATATATATATATATATATATATTAATTATTATATTAAATATAAATATAAATATATATATTAACTTGTCGAACACTAAAGGTAAAGTATTGCAAACGTAAAAAACAATCTAACCCGAAATGTTGATGGATGTTGACGTTTTATGCCACTCCAAACCATAAAAAGTTGTTTTTCAATGCCATTTGTTTGTGTGTCTGTTTAACCCTAAAATTAAGAGTATTTTAGTAAATAAAAAAAGAGAAAAAATTGATTTTCTCAAAATAGACTCTAATTATTTTGATTAAAATTCGTATATAGGCGTTGATCAAGATTATAAATAAAATGCCTATTTTCATTTTCCTATGAAAATGACTTTTAGAGTACTTTACAGAAGTGGAGATTTCCATATCTCCGCTAATATTTGAGATACTAAATAACTTATCATTGCAAAATTGTAGTACTATTAAAAATAAAAAACTTTTATTTGAAATATATTTTTATAAAACCAATAGTTTCGAGGATATTGGCAAATATATGAATACAATTTTGTGAGCTTTATTTGTACAGAGACACTACATATGTTTTAACGCAATCATTCTCTAATTCCATAGAGTAAGTAGATAAGTAGGTCTCTCAAAAAGTGTTCTTTTTTCTTAAACCTCTTAGGAAATATATTTGTACAACAATGATCTATCTTTATCATTTTAGAATCAATAGTAAATATTTACCTTTTTTATTAGTATAAATTATAATGAGGTATTTAGTATAAATGTGATAACCTTAAGATGTACAACACCTAGTGAAATGTTAAAATTTTAATTGGAACTCAAAATTTTAATACTAAGTGTTGACCCTTGTGGACTCAATATCAATCTTTTTTATTGGTCTAAACATACAAATGAGGACAATAATTCTTTAGAAATAAAATTATAAAATTTAAAACCCGGACTCAAAAAAAGTTTTACGTAAGTATAGTACAATTTATGCTTGGGTTTTCTAGTATATATTATTTCGTTTCACGTATATTACGAGTTTTTAATAACTATCTCCATTTTTAAACAATAGAGCGAGAAAGTTTGTGTAGAGTCCCATACCATTTATTTTTCTTTTGATGTCGATGGTTGACCCCTCTACAACATATGTCTCATATTCCATATCTAGGGGATTGACGTTGGAATATTCCAAACTTTTTTTTTTCGATATTTATTTCCTCGTCTTAGTCTAATTCATCAACGTCCACAATATTCGAACAAGATTTGTCCTGGCATAAACCACACATTACATAGTAACGCAAACCAGCTTTGCGACAGCTGCACATTTATAAGAAATGAGATTAAGTAATTCCTGAGGAGATAGTTCTTATAGAGGGGAATTGGTATCAAACCATTCTTTGAATCTTTCCATTCCCAGTCTAAAGATGACTTTTCATTTCCATGCCATTTCTGAATTTGGTTACAAGTACGGAACGAGTGCAAGCGAGGTGCATCTTTAGTCGGTGGTAATGATGCTAGGTTTGGTAGACATTTGGTAATAGATTGTAAGAAGCACTGATGTCTATATTTATTTAATGATTCACAGCTTTATGATCCATACAGAAGAAGCAGAAATTGTTCACCTGCTTTTTCGATTGCATCTGGAGAGGCATTTGGGTACTTAAAAATATTAACAGCTCTCTGTGTTTCTCCTTCTTCAGAAGTTTAACACACCTCATTTTTCCCTGCCTGCATAATACGGAAGTAGTATCACAGCCACTAAATGCGTGTGTAAACAGAAGGTTGTCCCTAAATGACACATCCAAATCAGTACCGTTGGGTAATTAAAACCTGCTTTGAGACTTTCCTTTGCTTGGCTTCAAGAAATAAATGTTAGAGCGAGATTCACAAGAATCAGTAAGAATGACCATTAAATCAGTGTCCTCACCTATTGTAATTACCTGTGTGTAGTGATTTTATGCTTCAATTGTCAGAGTGGCAATCAATGTTTCAGCATCTTCAACAGCTTGCTTGACTGTGAAGTCTTTAGTCGTTAATCGTGCCCGACTAAGAATATCCACCTTGACAGAAACGCCAAGCTAGGTCATCCTAGAAAGGGCTGATTTGTTGTTTGAGTACCGAGTCACTATCGTGACTCTTAACCTCGTGAATGAATTTAAAAACCTTATGAGATGATACCAATGAAATGAGGCTGTAAGAAAATTACATTTGTATTAGTAAATATACACTGTGGGGTGAGAATTGGTGATTATGAATGATCGTGCTGGGTCTCGGGTATGGGTAGGATTTTTTTTTCTGGGATGAGGGTAGGTGTGATTAGGTATGATGGTGAATTGTGGGTGAATCGTGTGAGTCGTTTTCCGGGACTGGTGTGGTGGGATAAACTTTTCTTGGGATTTGGTCTGAGAAGGATGGTTACATTTCCATTCCCCATCTGGGGCCGACTACGGCGCCAGGATTATCCTCTGACTCGTAAAAAACCATGTCGGTTGTCCCAGTGGAGTCCGGCGGTGGCAAGGGTAATAAGAGTTTCTTGTTGGGGTAGGATTTTCTTTTCTTGGGATTTGGAGTGAGGTGGTTACATTTCCATTCACCACTGGGGCCGACCCCGGCGCCAGGATTATCCTCTGGCTAGTAGAGAACCTAGCCGGTTATCCCAGTGGCGTCCGGCCGTGGCTAAGGTAGTAATGGTATGAAATGAGCGATTTGTGTATGAAGGTCGGGCGTGCACACAGTATTGAGAGCATTCTACTTTTATTCATCTCGTTCGACAACACTTCCCGCAGAGTAACTGAATGTTTCAAAACGGTGGATTAACACTTTGCCTCCATCCCCCGGCATTCCTATTAATACATAGATTTTTGCTGGCGTAAGGTGGGGGTGGGGGAATAAGGTGGGAGAATTTAACCATTGTTTGTTCATCCCCCTCAAACTGCTGGTCACAAAGCTTTGTGTCATGTCTGACAGGGGACAGCACAGTTAAGACTATCATTCTGGTTATGAGGCTGACCGTTTCACCACTTACCTAACCGACCAAAGAGAACAGTGACAAAACCGTCACACATATAAATCCAAAACCATTATAGACCGGTTTCTGTTATTTAAATGACGCCCTTGAACCTTTCTTCTGTTTACCTGACAAAGAAATTATATCGACACTCTATAAAAGCACTTGTGTTGTTATAGAATGCCTAGAATAAAAAAAAGTCAAACGCTCAAAAGTTCAATATTTTGACCGCCTATTACTAAAAGAATGTAAATAACAGTTTTTATAGAAAATTTACCCATCTTTAACTCTTATAACCACATATTTTACTCTTAAGTTGGTATTAACTGAGATGTTTGTAAATATAAAAAAATATGTAGCTTTTTTGGCCCCTTTTTCAAGATGGTGGTCAAATCAGGACCTGTCAAGGGGTGCAAAATTAGTATGTGTTTACTGATACCCAATCAAAAAGATTAGAATTAATTTCAGCTTGTCGGGATTTATTCCCGCCAATAGCCAATTTAAACGACCTGTCGACTGGCCTAAAAGTGATATCTTCAAACAAAGGTAAGTGTTTGAAATTTTGAGATATTAAAAAGGTACTTGGAGGAAAATAGGAAGAGGGGTGTATTTAAAGATAAAAACCTTTTAAGTATGGTAGAAATTTAAACTTTGGCAAGGAGAAGGACACCTCCAGATAATGAGACAATTCTTCAAGTTTTGAAATCTCTTAGTGGGAGGTGAAGAGTTGGTGGAGAGGTTGATATGAGGGGCTCAAATGTCCAAAACTAATATAAAAATCTACTTTCCTGTTTGGTGGAGAGCTGAAATTCGGCCAGCAGGTATAGGAACCATTCAAAACAAACATAAAACGTCTGAACATCTTAAATTTTAAAATAGAAGTTCTGAAGATATGATGAGGAGCAGAATTTAAGTAGAACAATAAATACCTTTTAGTAAAGGTAAAAAAAAATAAAAAATTGCCAGGAATTCAGAGGGATCACTCCAAAAACAAAATGGGTGTTACATATTTTATCTTCTTAAGTGGGGGCTGGTGAAATTGGTGTTTCAATATTTTCAAAACTAATGAAAAAAAAACACTCTTAGGTATAGTAGAAAATTGAAATATTTTAATAAGTAAAAGTGATAACCAGACGAGTTTGACCATATTAAATTTTAAATAGGAGTCTGGTAAATAGTCAGGGCTGGACATTTACAAAAATATAATATCATCAACTTAACTGTGTGGTAAAAATGGAAGTCCCAAACATATTTACAATAACAGATGATCTTATTTAAAACATGTAGCTCCGTGATACCAAATAATGTAGTAATTTTACTATTCAGAAATACTATTCATATATCACTGTAGCTGAACGTCTTATTCAATACAATTTGTATAGAAAGGGTCTTCCTACAGCTAGCAATGTTAATAAATCTACATTCACGTATTCATAAGTCAGGTAACATGAATTTGTCACATTTAATAGATACTATCAATACCTATGAAATAACAATATTAAGGCATTTGGCCCTGTCGAGTGCAAATCTAAAACCTATTTTGTGGGATGGTGGGCGGGAGGGTGAAAGGCATGGCGTGGCTTCACAACCAACCAAAGTATCCTTCCGCGCCAACAAGAACAAATAAATCACGGAAACCGTAGATGGTGCTAGCTACCAGACAAGTCTAGCGGAGAAATCATACGTTTGGAAATATCAATTTTCTCGAGAATGAGTGAAATTTTCATAGTAATATTTTCAAAACCTCTTCTAAGATAATGTATCAATGTTTATTAGGTGTTACATTTTCTTAATTTTTGTTATGCAGCCGGCAGTTTTCTATTGAAAAATGTCAAAGTTATTGATATTTTGTTCACTGTTAAAATTATAGAGGAGGTGCGTGTATAAAAAGTATAACTTAATCAACATGCTTATATTCTCAAACAAACCGTTTCCGAAAAGAAAATGGCAAAATAATAAAAATCCTTGAAAATAACCGTTTATTCCCATGGCTCTGCATTTCCACGCCGAATGAAACGGGCCAATCGCCTTAATATCGTAAAATGCAAAGCTATGTATTTTATAAAGGCTATCTATAGTGAAAATGCAATGTTGGCCTCTTATTATGAGGAAACAAAATTTATTTTTAACTGTGGGCTAGTTATGTTCAATTCAATTTGGTGTCATTAATCTAGTATTATGTTTTTATACTCCCTGTACACACGCCTGAACTTGCTCAAACTCGTCTACACTTATCTTCATGAGCGGGGACACTACAACAGGAACATAAGACTTCATTTGTCCCCTCACCCTCTCCACCTTCAACTCTTATAATTGATTGTGAAGTGTACTTGGACAGCAAGCGAGCCTTGCTGACGGAAGTCACGAGACGATCAACAATACAATCGACAATTTAACAAATTGTATTTATTTCACGGGCAGAAATGGCCTTATGTATATAATGTAACGTGCTTTTGATCTGTAGGACCAAGGTTCAACCCTTACCCGATACAACAGAAGTGAGACACGATTGGGAAATTATTTATATTTGCCGTTTTATAGTTGCCCTTACTTTCTTCAAATAATATTGGTGCGTTTTTTTTAAAAGTCACCCACCTCGGTGGCGTAGTTGGCTAACGCGCTAGTCCTGTTGAGCTCGACCGCCGAGGACGGGGAGATCGAGGTTCGAATCTCGGTTGGGTGAACTGGGGGTGTTTTTTCCTAAATGGTTTTCCACTCTCCCTCTACGCAAATGCGGGTTCACTTCCTCTAAATTCAACCTTCCCAATTCCTAATCCATTAGCGTAATTAGTATTTAAGCGTATAACCCGAACGGGTAGTAAGACGCGGTGCTAAATATTATTATTATTATTATTTTAAAAATCTATCTTCTGTACTCAGCTCCAATACAGACATATGAAACTAAATAAAAAGTGATGGAGGACAAAAAAAACTGTTAACAACAGTAACACATCGGTGTGTACAAGGACTAAGGTGTCGGACTCAAATGGTCAGGTTTGATAGTGATATAGATTTTGGGGTTAAAATCGTGGATGAGTGTAGGCCTACTAAGGGGTAATTTTTTATCCTAATTGTTTCTCCCCTTACACAAATTTGGGTAGGCCTAAATTTACTCTATTCTTCTTTCCTGGACCATGCTACAGTAGTAGAGTCGAATGTGGATAGTACAAACAGTTAATAAGAAACGATGCAATAACACTTACAAATAATCAACATCGATAGCATCCTAACACATCATTAATAATAGTTTGTGTCTTTCGATACTATCTTTAAAAGCGATGGCTCCAAATCACGTGACTTAACGTAGTAAAATAGTTTTATTCACTTTTAACAAAATATAGACTCCTTATTACTACGAAGTTCCTCTATTGAAGTGGAACGTAATACATTCTAGGAGAGAAATATTTTTATAATAACAAGTTTCCCCCCCTTAAAACGCTTATAAAAATAAAAAATATTGATACTAGAACATAATACATTTTAAAAAATGGCGTTCAAGCACTTTGGACCTCCTGATGGGTTCATAGTCACTTATATATTTCCTGAGTGAGAAGTTCATTCATAGCAAACTAAGTTTTAAAAATAGCACTAAACATATGGGCGTACTAAAGATCTAAGTCTACTTTAAAATGTTTAATTCCAAGGTGCTGGCAATTGAAGTGTTTTATGAAAAAAAATTATTAATCCCTGTTTATTAATTACTATTTTTTAATCACCCCATTGGACTTAACGCATACACTAATTACGATAAAAGAATATGAATACAGAAGTTAGAATTTAAGTGCAATTAACCCATATTGATGTGCAGTGAGATTGGGGAGCCATTTAGGAAACCCGCCCCCCAGTAAACTCTACAGGGATTCGAATCCCAATCTTCCTGTCCCTCTTAATCTAATACAACATGATAGTGACGTGATTAGCCATTATCAGTGATGGGAGGTGTGTTATTATAATTCTCAACACTTACTGCAAGATAATTAAAAGTTAAAATTTATAATTGTGGAACATAAATAAGAGAGTGAATCTAAAAAAGTTTCACATGCGTTCGCTTGGATAATATCATGGTAAAGACATCTCCATAGCAATCATTCAATTCACATCAAAATAATGAAAATAGTTTTGAAACAACCCTCGGATTGTTAAACTTCTCACAGTATTGAGTATTATTGTGAACGCACTGTAGTGAGCCTACCTAGGTCGGAGAAGAAAATATGTGGAAATTCATAATAAATTGACTAGCAAGACAAATAGCTGAGTAGTAAATTGTCGTCCATCCCGCTTCAAACCCACGAAATTGAAAGATGATTTGTGTAAAGAAGAAAGGGAGACAATTTGGTTAGCAATGCCGTGCAACCTGTCATATTTCTCACATATGCTACAGCGAGAAATTTGTTTTGTAAAAAGGCTCTGCAGGGCGACACCAATTTGTTGGACTCGCCTTGAATATAGGCAACTTTTCATGCACTTGAAGCACGCACGTACACCTTGCAGGGTAAGGACAGCTTAACCGACATTACCATTCACCGTTTAGTAACAAATAATTATAATAAGTATTAAAAGTAACATGTTCACGATAGAATGGGTGGTAGCTAAATTAATGCTATAACTCAATCAATAGCTTTTATTAGGGAAATGAGTTATTACTTAATATATATAGAGAGTTTTGTAATCGTAAAAATTGTTGACTTTGAGATCATGATAGATATTTAAATTTTGTGTATCCCCAAAGACCAAATAACTGGGTTTTACCATTCTGTCTGCCCCAATGTCTGTCTGTACTTCTGTATATTTGTACGAACACTTCGCTTACTCTGTAAGTCAGCAGTCTTACCTTGACATCTTCAACTATGACTCTATCTTATAAGCTGTGCCAAAGTGGAATGATGCAAAATAAGCTTACAACCTTCCAGGGCAGATGAAATATACCTGGGTTACAGCCTAAACAATTTGATGGATTTTGCAAACATGATATTTATGTTACATGATTATACCTGGAGGTATAATAATGGTAATTATTTTAACTCTAAAATTAAGTATTTTATTAATGATTGAGTTTTTTTAAATGGGAAATTTTACGCAAAATGGCTAAACCGATTTTGTTCAAACTTTATGTATGGGTATTGTTTTACACAATAAATGAAGTTGTGTGTCTACCTTTCTTAAAATTAATCTATAATGGTAGTTTACGAATGACTGATTTTAAAAGATGGAAGATTTTACAATCTTTATCTGGACTCTTTTTCTCAAAATGTATAGAAAAATCTGGGGAGTGTTTAACCTTTTATTAATATTGGATGTAGGCATACAATTTATTTCCATCCAACCCAAGCTATAACAGATTAACGATTATGTCAGACATATTCTACACTTACGTCCCACCATCTATTTGTAATAAGATCTAAAATCGAAAGCTCTATCAAATGTATTCTACTCTAACTGAAAACTAACGTAAAACGAACAATCCAGAACTTGAGAAATATGTCCCCAGTTGACGTATAATTTGAAGTGGCTTCCCCTTGCTCTAAGTATTATCAATCGTTCAAGAAACCCGTGTATTTACACAAATGTGGGAGACATAGTTTTGAGGAAATATACACTTATCTATGTGCAAGAATAATGGTAAAACATTTTGAAAAAATACCTCATTACATCCATTCGAAATCTTAACCCTAACCTCACCATCACACACAAAAAAAAAGATGGTTATAGCATTAGAACAAAAACTTACTTCTATAAGTAGCTTTTAACTTAACATAGTTACAGTAACAAACAACTTAAAAAAAAGCATTGATATTTTTTTATATAAAAAACCAACTAATTACGCAGTTTTTAATTCATGATTTAAATCCTCTTAAAATCTCCAGTGGTAATAAATGCGCCATCAGGGTATCCGTATGATCTCGCACAAATATATAGTCACTACCAAGGGGTGACTTTGGTTCGAATCTTGGAGAAATGTAAAAACACATATTGGTAAATCAGGCATCGAAAGAGCCAATAAGTGCGATCATAGTAATAGTCTAGATACTGTTAAGTACCTGATAACATATTAAATTCAAGATCAAGGTACTGCTGGCAATGTGCCTCTTCTGTCGCTCTCTCTCAAGACACGTGCCTAGAATTCAACCACGCCACCAGGAGGAGCTAATTAATGGCTTGCATTAATAAACGCGCAATAAATATAAAAGATGATTCAACAAAATATCTAAAGGGCGCAGAAAAACAGTAAATTGATTGCCGCAATCAATTAACGGATCTAGCTATCAGTGACTTAAGTGAACTGTGAAGTCAGGACTTGGGAAAAATAATGGGAGGGATCGAAAGATATCCTCGGTGACCCAGAAGGCCATGTGTTGAAGGATTTGTTTACATTACAGCCGTAAAGCTGGGTGCGTCTTGAAGAACTTTAAGAGCCAGAGTATAGAGACTGTATCAAGGTCAGTGTAGTGGACAAAAGTGACTTGTCTGACTGTCTGCTGATTGTGAGATTGAGAAGCCCCAGTTGGACGTACTGAGCAATCCCTTTTATATTCCGAGCTTGGTGCTTTAACGTAACCACCAGTGGAGGTGTAAGTTAAAAGAGTTACAGTTTTGGAACTGCAGAATCTCTTGTAGGAAGAAATTATCATATTCCAGTAGTATTCACAGGGGAAAGGGATACATCTGTTATTGCAGTGACTGTACTATTGTAACATATATAGTCTGCATCAAATCGAGAACACTGGCGTTATTCAGTGATTTCCCCACCTTTTGTAGGATTTGAGCCCAATTTTCGTCTTGGTGACCATCGCAACCCTTTGGTAGTCTATACAACATTAATGTAGATGTATGCATTTCCTGTCATGGAAATGTATGAGTTGGCTGTGATGTAGATGCATGGGTTACCTGTGATGTAGATGTATGGCCTGCCTTTAATGTAGATGTATGGGCTGCCTTTGATGTAGATGTATGGGCTGCCTGTGATGTAGAAATATGGGTGGCCTGTGATGTAGATATATGGGTTGCCTGTGATGTAGATGTATGGGTTGCCTGTGATGTATATGTATGGGTTGCCGGTGATGTAGATGTATGGGTTTCCTGTCATGGAAATGTATGGGTTGCCTGTGATGTAGATATATGTGTTGCCTGTGATGTAGATGTATGGGTTGCCTGTGATGTAAATGTATGGGTTGCCTGTGATGTAGATTTATGAGTTGCCTGTGATGTAGATGCATGGGCTGCCTGTAATGTAGATGTATGGGTTGCCTGTGATGTAGATGTATGGGTTGCCTGTGATGTAGATGTATGGGTTGCCTGTGATGTAGATGTATGGGTGGCCTGTGATGTAGATGTATGGGCTTCCTGTGATGTAGATGTATGGATTGCATGTGATGTAGATGTATGGTCTGCTTGTAATTTAGATGTATGTGCTGCCTGTTATGTAGATGTATGGGTTTCCTTTGATGTAGATGTATGGGCTGCCTGTGATGTAGATGTATGGTGTGCCTGTGATGTAGATGTATGGGTTGCCTGTGTTGAAGATGTATGGGTTGCCTGTGATGTAGATGTTTGAGTTGCCTGTGATGTAGATGTATGGGCTGCCTGTAATGTAGATGTATGGGTTGCCTGTGATGGTAATGTATGGTCTGCCTGTGATGTAGATGTATGGGTTGCCTATGATGTGTATGGATGGTCTAGCTGTGATGAAGATGTATGGGTTGCCTGTGATGTAGATGTATGGGTGGCCTGTGATGTAGATGTATGGGCTACCTGTAATGTAGATTTATGAGTTGCCTGTGATGTAGATGTATGGTTTGCCTGTGATGTAGATGTTTGGGTTGCCTATGATGTAGATGTATGGTCTGCCTGTGATGTAGATGTATGGGCTGCCTGTGATGTAGATGTATGGGCTGCTTGTGATGTAGATTTATGCTATTCCTGTCATGGAAATATATGAGTTGCCTGTGATGTAGATTTATGGGTTGCCTGTGATGTATATGTATGGGTTGCCTGTAATGTAGATGTATGGGCTGCCTGTGATGTAGATGTATGTGTGGCCTGTGATCTAGATGTATGGGTTGCCAATGATGTAGATGTATGGGTTTCCTGTGATGTAGATGTATGGGTTGCCTGTTATGTAGATGTATGGGTTGCCTGTGATGTAGGTGTATGGGTTTCCTGTCATGGAAATATACGGGTTGCCAGTGATGTAGATATATGGGTTTCCTGTCATGGAAATGTATGGGTTGCCTGTGATGTAGATGTATGGGTTTGCCTGTGATGTAGATGTATGGGTTGTTTGTGATGTAGATGTATGAGTTGCCTTTGATGTAGATGTATGGTCTGCCTGTAATGTAGATGTATGAGTTGCCTGTGATGGTAATGTATTGTCTGTCTGTGATGTAGATATATGGGTGGCCTGTGATGTAGATGTATGGGCTACCTGTAATGTAGATTTATGAGTTGCCTTGATGTAGATGTATGGTTTGCCTGTGATGTAGATTTATGGGTTGCCTATGATGTATATGTATTGTCTGCCTGTGATATAGATGTATGGATTGCCTGTGATGTAGATGTATGGGTTGCCTGTGATGTAGATGTATGGGTTGCCTGTGATGTAGATGTATGGTCTGCCAGTGATGTAGATGTATGGGTTGCCTGTGATATAGATGTATGGGCTGCCTGTGATGTAGATGTATGGATGGCCTGTGATGTAGATGTATGGTCTGCCTGTAATGTATATGTATGGGCTGCCTGTGATGTAGATGTATGGGCTGCCTCTGATGTAGATGTATGGGCTGCCTGTGATGTAGATGTATGGGCTGCCTGTGATGTAGATGTATGGGCTGCCTGTAATGTAGATGTATGGGTTGCCTGTGATGTAGATGTATGGGATGCCTGTGATATAGATGTATGGGATGCCTGTGATGTAGATGTATGGGTTGCCTGTGATGTAGAATAATGGGTTGCCTGTGATGTAGATGTATGGGCTGCCTGTGATGTAGATTTATGGGCTGCCTGTGATGTAGATTTATGCGTTTCCTGTCATGGAAATGTATAGGTTGCCTGTGATGTAGATGCATGGGTTGCCTGTAATGTAGATGTATGGGTTGCCTGTGATGTAGATGTATGGGCTGCCTGTGATGTAGATTTATGTGTTTCCTGTCATGGAAATGTATGGGTTGCCTGTGAATGTAGATTTATTGGTTGCATGTGATGTAGATTTATTGGTTGCATGTGATGTAGATGTATGGGCTGCCTGTGATGTAGATGTATGGGTTTCCTGTGATGTAGATGTATGTGTTGGCTGTTATGGATATCTATGTTTTGCTGATGATGGAGGTAAATGGGTTTCCATTGATAGTAAAATATGGGCTCTAATTTGGTCGATGTCCTGAGGTTCCAGCAATTCAGTCTGATACGTGTTTGATGGCTTTAAAATAACCCCGGTAGTACACAATTTTAGAACTTCAATTTGTATACAAGTATTCCGTTCTTTATCAAGATCAGGTATTGATTTTCAATACTTTTCAAACGTGTTCAATTGAAAACTCAAGTATATAGCACTTTTACCAGAAATTTCTTTATATAGTCCTATAACAAAGATTTTAGAAAAGGTAAAGTCATTTAGAAGCAATATTTGTTGTTATAGACTGAACTATATTGGTGGTAGATTATTCAATATTATATCTTTGATGTATGTATTTATTTGCTACCACAAATAACTACCCTTTCGGGTTATACGCTTATGTTCTAATTACGCTAATGTGTTAGGGGATGGGAAAGTTGAATTCAGATGTAGTTTTTCCTTATTTGAGTAGAAGAGAAAATAAAATAAATGTGGAAAAAACAACCTTTGTAGACCCGACTTAAATTTGAACCCCAATTCCCCTGTCAATGGAAGCCCAGTCTATTGCGAGTGTGTCATCTTAAAAAGTTCTACCACTAAAATGGGCTGTGATACTACACACAGATTTTTGTATTAATGGACATCTTTAAGATCTTTTTTACTAACACAATCCTACTATAGTATAGAATTTTGAATTAGTAAAAAAGGCCAAAAATCAATGTGTAATAAGTATGAAACCAAATCTAATTAAATATGGTGAATGCTTTTACAGGCTGATCAAATAACTTAGGCGCAAAGGAGTGCAAGGATTCCCAAAATGTAGGAAATTCAAGAAGAATATATAACCTTACAAAATAAAAGTTCAAAACGTATTGTACTTGTACGAATTCACTTCGTGGGTTTTATTGTTAACTATATTTCACATTTTACTGTAAGTTGAAGAATAGTTTTTAGATGAACTTATGAACTATTGCTATTGGTTGTAGACGGCACACACGCAGCCAGTATAAATAACATATTTTATCACGTGAGTACCACGTGGCAATTTGCCAACAAAAACGGACAAAGACTGCTCGTGATAACTGAAATGCCATCTTGGGGTAAGTTTTTTAATTGATACACTTTGAGTGCAAATTATACTACTATAAAGCCACATGGCTGACTCACTTACTCACTGACATTAATGTTTACCCACTTCCAGATGAGCTAGAAACTTGAAATTTGGCAAACCTATAGATTATAGCCTGTAACTGACGGAAAAAATTCCAAAAAGTTAAAATTTTTAATTTTTAGCATCTGAAAAAATTCGAAATGGCGGAGCAACTTTAAAGTTGGTGCGGACCTTTCTTTGGAGGTCTCTTGTGGCTAAACGGTAAGACCCATCAAAAAACGGATTGCACCAACAGCTACGGATTTGGGATCCACAAACTTGGTTCTATTACTTTTTGTCGTATCTACATCGGCTATACCTTTGATAGAGCTAGATTCTTTGATTTTAAGTAAATTTTGCACACTTTCCACAAATTTTTATTTTTCTGGCACACTTATGGGACAGCTAGAATCATAAAATTTATCAGGCATATTGGCACATCCTATTTTCATAATCGTGCCAAATTTTATGATTCTATCTGCCCTTTAAGTATGGATAAACTAAAATAATTCGTGAAAAATACAATATAATACCGATAACTTTAAGTGGTTACGTTCAAAAAAACGCTGTAATTACATTAGTTTACATCCATTTGCAAAGAAAACTCACTGAGGGCTTAGGGGCCGAGCCCCCAACGAGCAAAGCGAGTAACTCTATAAAATAACAAGTTTAATTATTTTGGAATTTTTGAAAATTCCTCCCAGAAACCAGATAGTTTTTAAATGTAGCACATTCCCGGTAAAATAAGGACGTCTGGCCTTGCTGAGCTTATACCAATGGTTATGGCCCTATATCATAATCTTAGTTTTCTCTTCTCTAATAAGATATGAGCTCTCCTTGTCCAATAATCTGTACACCTTGGACTCAACCTCACGACCTCTCATTTAACAAAGTTAGCTGTCCAAACATTTATTGCTCTGAAGACGTCAAGTCTTCATTAATTATAAACAAAAGCAGTACGGTCAGTTTAAAAATATAACTCAAGTTTTTATTTTTTCTAAATATCCGTTGTCGTATCTGAGATTTATTTTCAAATTTCATTTCGTTGGATATTATTATGATCTAGAGGGATTTAAATATATAACTTATGTGTTGGAACGTACAAAATGATATTAGTCATAAAGTGCTCTTACAAATTATTTATAGATTAATGAAATAAACAAAATAAAAAGCGATTGAATATTTTTATTCACGCGTTTGTTTCAGATTTTTTTATCGACTACACATTCTATAATTGTTTTGTAACATAGTTTTCTAACAAACACTTATCTTTTACAGATGACAGGGATATTGGGGTTCAATTCTTGATCCGGTGTTTTTTTAAGTAGTTTACAATCTCCCTCTACTCAAGTGGATAAACTTCTTCTTAATTCAAGCTTTTTAATCCCTAACATACTAGCGTAAGTAGTACGTATGTATAGACTGAACGGCCTGTAAGAAGTGGTGCTAGATTTAATAAAATAATACGAGTACCTTAGCTTAGAGTCCAAAATTATTTTAAATATTGAAAAAAATATGTTTAATCAATGATAAAGCTTTATTATTAAAAACATAAGCTGTTTTTATTTAAATGTATTTTATATTATTTAGAAAAAAACAACAAGCACCTTATTAGACAATTTTAAACAAGCATGCAAATTATTATAATAAGCGCTGGACCTAAGAGGGGAATGGGTCATGGGTACATTAATAACCCCCCCGCCCCTCCGATTATTTTGTTGGAGGGGCAGAAGAGAGGGCAGGTTTTTATAAAATATTGTTCAATGCCTTTTTTATTATTCTGATTCTGATCTTAAGAAAGCTTGATTAGTCCATAGTATATAATATATTTTATAATTATAATCATTGTATTTTTAGCACCGCATATTACTACACGTTTGGGTTGTACTGTACACCGATGTACTAATTACTGTAATGTGGAAGTGTACCCACATTGGTATTGAGTGAGAGTGGGAAACCACTTAGGGAAAACCACCTGCAGTGTACACAACTGGGATTGAACCATGATATCCCCATCATCGGCAGTCTAGTCTAATGTGAGAGTAGCGCCTTAGACCATGTGGCCATCGTAGTGGGTATCACCTTGTTAATCACAATAAATATTCTACATAATAAGATTCTAAACAAAACTATTCAATCTACTCTTAATAAATTTCAAATTATCAAAATTCAGTTAGTTGTAAGCTACCCTCAAATTATTTATATTTGTAAAAGTTAAAATCTATCATTATTTACTAAAAAAATCCTAATATTTATTCTAAACTAAATCTAAAGGCTATTTAATAAAAAATAATTACATAAGTAACCTACCCCTAAATTAATTTATTTTAGTAAAATCAACTAAATGTCATGTAAAATAATCTGCAAATAACAATTTTTAACAAAATCATGAGAGCCATTTTCAAAACATTTCTAATTTTTATAAAATCATTCAAATTAATTACAATACAACTAAATTATTCTTAAGCAAAAAATATTTATAGCCTATAATTATCTATAATGTAACAACCTAGAATAGAGCCATTAAGAAACGAATTGTTAAAGCCATTTTTAAAATATTCAAATTTCTAGATCATGTCGTCTGTAAACTATCCTTTAACGAATTCTTCCCTGAAAAAGTTTATTTTTTCATGTCTAACACTTCCTAGATATCTATTTTATATAAAATCGTTCAAACCATTTCGAAAAATTTCGAATTAAAAAAAATCCTGGACTAGTAAACTACCTTTTAGCTAATTTTTACCCAAAAAACAAATATACCGTTTTATGTGTCAGTTAAACACTTTCTTTATATTTTAAACAAAATTTCAATAGTAATTCTCGAAATATTTGAAATTTAGAAAATAACTCACTAGGGAACCACCATTTATTTGAAGGCTTAGGCCAAAATCATAAAATGTCCTTAGGTAGCCCTATAATATCTAAATATTAGATTTGAACAAAATCCGCCTAACCGTTTCAGATCTGTGTTCGGGGACAAACAGACCAAAATAGGGACAAAGAGAGCTGTAATACTCATCTTATATGGATTCAGGCAACACAACACGTAAAGATTTATTATAATTCAAAGGAAAAAAGTGTTCACCAATATAATACTTTTTCTTTATTATGTGAGAAACTAAAACGAGTAATAATCCTTCAGCTTAGGCTGAAATAAAATATAGAAAATATGTCTTATATACTATTATTGCGCTGAGATAGGCTATGTTCACGTACTGATGTTGTTTTTTTACTCAACCTGACATATATGTATATAAAGTCATTTTGTCATCCTCTCTCTATCCCATGGTTAAAAAATATTCTGGAGGCCCATATTATTATATATGTGTATTGAAGTTTAGTATTTATTTTACCATTAATATATATATATATATATATATATATATATATATATATATAGAGAGAGAGAGAGAGAGAGAGAGAGAGAGAGAAAACATTTCCTTGGAATGCACAGTCACTACTTGTATTTTAGATTAGTTTGCCTTATCGGAAGTAATCCGCGTTGCAATGAAACAACACTTTATTTGTTACTAACTAAGATTTTTAATGACCTAAATAAATAACCTTAATTATATTTTAGCCTGTTGGAGCTTTCAAAAGGTTTTAGTTGTAACCCCGGCAGGAGATTTCAAAGAGCGATTTATCAGGCAAAATAAGGACTGTTCTGAATTCATTAAAATCAGTAGAGTCAATGCGCTAGTAATAATAATAATAATAATAAAACTAACTATCCTGAATGAGCTCACATTTTATATAGATATATTATTATAAATATACAAGAAGAAAATAGGGATTATATCTTGTATTATCATATCTGCACACATCGGTCAGTAGCTTGTTCAAAATCACCAATCTCATTTACAATCAAAATATATTAAAAGTTTAACTAATTACTCTACTACTAGCTAAAATGACATAGATAATGTACTGAAAAATGTAAGATAAATGTAATCAATCAAACCATTTGGTCATCTCAAAATGTGTTTAAAGACATAACTTCTCCACCGTTCCAAACAGTCAAGAAATAGTTTATTGAATTAAGTCCTTCTATAACTCCAGCTTTTGTCTTATGCAATCTGCTTATCAATCGTGTATTAAGTATAGCATACCGCAAGGGCTGAGCCAGCAAGTTGCTACCTTACAACTTCGACGGAGTGTAGGGCCTACATAGATTTTTCAATTAAAAATAAATAAAATTAATATTTGTGTTATTTTAATTAAGTATTTCTTACAGGATATTAGATATTATAATTAATTCTGTAATTTATCATCTGATACTTTTAGTGTGGAAATTTAATAGTGTTTTATCATCAAATTAATTACGACTGCTGGTCAAAATGTTTTTTAAATTGCATTTGCGTTAAATAAACATAATTAATAAGCATATACTGCGTCGAGTATTTCAATCATGATCCCTCTTAGTTATCTTAGACGAACTGTACAATAATTCTTATTAGTCACTTATGAAAAGTAGTGTTTACACTTATTTATGTAAGAAAGTCGTAAAAGTGTCCTATCTCTCATGTGTTAAGGTCATGTGGTCAGTGTTTAATATGAGATTAAATCAACCGACGGGTCATATGTGAACCCTTTTTTTTCAACAACCTAGTTTTGTTTGACGTTTCACAAGGCAGAGTTTTGTTTTAAATAGCCATTTTAGTGAACATGTGTTAAATGATTATCAAGCTTCTCTTGACCCTAATTAATATTCAATAAGATAATATTATGAAAATGCGTGTCCATTAATAATTATCAATAATGGCGATATCTTGTTGAGCATGGAATGTGACATTAAATTAGATTGTGGTGAGTTTATTTTGTGAGAACACAAGGGTATTCCAA
Organism: Timema bartmani; assembly: GCA_902151455.1. Taxonomy (NCBI): domain Eukaryota; kingdom Metazoa; phylum Arthropoda; class Insecta; order Phasmatodea; family Timematidae; genus Timema; species Timema bartmani. Next base: position 110,460 of record CABFWB010000873.1, read on the forward strand.
AACAAAATTGATGGGAAAACATTAGGTCCAAAAAGGGATGAAGATGGTGGAGAGTGGAGGAGGTTATATAATGATGATTTAAGTAACTTGTAGCCATTAGTAGATATTGTTATATTGATTAAATCTCGCAGGATACGGTAGAAAAGATATGCAGTGACATTAGAAGAATCTAGAACCACGTTCAAGGCATTGACTGGAAAACTTAAGTAGAAGAGACCATTGAGAAGACCTAGACGCAGATGAGAGGAAAATATTAAAATTGACCTAAAAGAAAGAGGCGTACTTTTGTAACAGTGGCAGTAAACTTTGAGTTTCTGATGCCATAGAGTAGCTATGTAACTAATTATTTTTATTTGAGGCGTTTGACGTACACTTTCTGAACATAATGATTATATCAACACAAACTTATAAACTTACTTAAATCTAGAACAGACACAACATCCAGAGCTCCAAACATCCATTTATCAGTGATAAATTGGGATTCCACATTTTACCAACAAAAGATTTTTCGGCCATTCTTGAAATCAAACCCAGGACCCTTAGCTCAGTAGACAAACGTGCTACCTGCTGAGCCAAGATTTTAGGTATGTAGTTGATAAGTTTATGTAGGCCTATATGATATACTTCCGTATCGGAGACTTAGACATGAAATACGCTTATCAAACATCAATCATAATTTTATACACTCAATTTAAATGAACTCACATCGGTGAAATTTGTATGGTGATTTACATACATTATAAAATCTTCTAAAATAAAACAAGATTTGTACTGGATAGTGTGTGTGTATTTATTAACAACTACTATAGGCTAATAATAAATAGGCTTCTTCATAAAAAGTGTGATGCTGTTTTTTTACAAACAAAAATATCAGGCTAGGAGTAAAATAGGTCAATTTGATCCTCAGATCTGGTTCGACATTAAATCTGTTCTTGTATTTAATTTTTGGGAAAACTATTGTTAATCAATCTTCTCCATGCTTATGCGTCGTGAAAAAGTGATAAAANAGGATGACAACTTAGACATACACAGATTAAGGAAACTGTTTCAAAGTTGTCCATTCAGTGTGAAGCCTCCTTTACCTAACTAATCAATATAGAAGGCTCAAATAGTTATAAGAAACTAATAACACAATCAGAGTGAGTCGCTTGAGTAATTGTTTCAATTGTCTTAGTACAGACACCTGAAACTCAGAGCACGCAACTCAACTGGCTGAGGGAATGATTGCTAGACGCTCGTCCTCAAAAGTATATAAGTTAAAAAAAAGATGAATAAACACATAAGTAAACAAACAGATATCATAAAGGTATGCTCACTATGCATAACGTTAAGGAAAAAACCACAAAATGCATTTTTTGATATTTCTTCATTGAAAATATAATTAAAGATATGTGTATATGTATTTTAACAGATTGAACCATATGATGGTATGGCAAAATAATTATTACGATGGTCGTAAATTGTGTAAATATATAATATTTATTATGTATATGAAAGGTTAATATAAAGACAATATCAACGTTAAATATAGAATTATATTTGAAAATTTGCAAGAGAACATAAATAACATTATTGATGATACTATGTAGGATAACACACAAATACTGATATTGATGATACACTATAGGATAACACACAAATACTGATATTGATGATACACTATAGGAATAACACACACATACTGATATTGATGATATTCTATAGGATAACACATACATACTGATATTGATGATATTCTATAGGATAACACACAAATACTGATATTGATGATATACTATAGGATAACACACAAATACTGATATTGATGATACACTATAGGATAACACACACATACTGATATTGATGATATACAAGTTAAAACAAACACCACACATGCTGACCTACATATTTAATCCAGACAAATGCTGCATATTGATGGACTACTTATGGGATCTAGACAAAAAGCTTCCTTTATCAAAAGTATTTTCAAAAATGGAATTGAAACAACGTTTATGCTGGTGTCAACAGCATTAATGAATAATAAGAATACATTTAAGCCTTTAGATAATTAAGATAATGTTGAATTTAAAGAAAATACATAGGCTCCCTGCACACAGCACGGTTTTTTTGCCGTGGCCGTACACGGTACGGCACCGTGTAGGCTACGGTAGGTCGCCATGGTACACACGATGTGGTGACTGCACGGCTTGATTTCAAGTCACCAAATGACATCAGTTAACAGTTAACTCCAGACAGTCAGTACGATGGATCGCAGAAGGCAATCACTTTGTATATTTTATTATTTTTACGAATAAAAAACTAATATTTAGCATGTGGTGGGTTCAGGGTGGGACAGAGTGGGAGCATTTGTGACATTGTTTACAGAATTACAAGAGGGCGATGCAGAACTATTCAACTCTTTTCGGATATCCAAATCTTCGTTTGATGTACAATGTCTAAGTAGCAGTTTGGTTCGGCGTAACTCGAAAATGAGGGCTGTAACTACACTGGACTAGCAGTTTGGCGCTGACACAGGACTGACAAGTGATGATGATGCTGGATGAAGGTACGGGGAAAGCCCGCGCCATGGGAAGGGCTCCGTATACTGCGACCAGACACGACCACGGCACCGGACTAGTCCATTGGGGCGCCGTGAGTGCAACGGCAGCCGTGTACGGGAAATAACCGCAACCGTGACGTGTGTACAGCTCCACTCCACCTGAACTCACGGGATCGTGCCGTGTACGGTCACGGGAAAGAACCGTGCTATGTGCAAGGAGCCTAAGTAGAAACCGGGATAAAATATTGGTCCTCTAAATCAGAACAAGAATGATAATCGTTCACATGTCTTGAACAATAAAAATGAGCTTTTTACTTTCTCCAAGAGAAAAATTATTGCTACTGGGAAAAACTTCAACCTCAAAATTATCATTATTATTATTTTATTTGACCACTAACTCGAAAAAACAGATTTTATAATTCCGTCTATCTGTCCTCCAATCTCTCTGTCTGTCTGTTTGACCACGGGGGTAGAGCTGAAACAGTTTAATCGATTTAGTTAAGTATTAATATTTATATAAAATACTTGGTCATACCAAATAAATTTCTTCTTTGATTCTAGCCATCAAATTAAGGGCAGCCTACTACTCTTTTTCAAAATTTCCGAATTTCTAAAAAAAAAATTGGCTTTAGCGATTTAGTTCAAAACGGGTATTTGGAGAGTGAATTACATGACAACTAACACTGTACACTTCATTTTAGAGGTAAAATTAATTTAAAGGTAGTAAATGAGAAAAAAAAAATGGAATCGCTCCTTTTAGAAAGGACATTACTCCATAATCTAGGTTTTTCAGGAGCTAGAAAAAACATTTTGTAGTATTAGTAGAAACATATAATGAATTTATAATGCCACCATAAATAAGACAACAGCAACTGAGATGTTATAGAACATGTAATTCTTTGAATAATTGTATCTATTTTACTATAAAACATATATAATAATAATAATAATAATAATAATAATAATAATAATAATAATAATAATCATAATAATGCCCTTTCTAATATGATAAAAGTTTTTTAGGTTTAACCTAAAGCTTGAAATCTTCAAACGGAATATACAACTAATATTTTCTAGCAGAACGTTGAAAACCCAATAATAAATGTCTTTAACGTTGTTATTTATGATTAAACCAAGTAGTATTACATATCAGAGCTTATTATACACAGCATTGTAACTATGATTAAAACATCACTGTTACTATTCTTGATTTATAGTCTACTGGTTGAACATTGATAGTTGCATATTATTACTAAAAAAAACCTAAATAATGATATACGCTCTGCAATCAATTGTAATAATATCAAAAAACAATTTTGTAGCAATAAGAATAAATCCCTTTCTTAATATCCATCTGAAATGGCAGTGCCACTCCTCCCATATGAGTAATTGGAATGAATCCCTTTCTATAAAGAAACGTGCGCCTACGTTATATTAACCCACATATGGCAATATCTCATTTTTTAAGTTTTGGAGTAAAGACCTTTCTAGAATGAGCGATTAAATTATTTATCAATTTTTGAAATTTTTTTTAGCGTTTTCATTCAATTTGGTAATCTTGGGAATGTTTTACATTAGTTACATCTGTAATGTATGTGGTTTTAAAAATATATAATTTGAGGTAAGTTTTGATTAAGTATCTTTAAAAATGTTGTCACTAGCTGCGATCGACTATGATAAAGCATATACGATTTATTCAATCAGGTATTAAATAAATTCATTAGGAATAAAACAACATCATACATTTCTGGGTTAAATAACTCTCGTGACAGTGTTTTTTGACTATTCTAATTACTCGTCTTCAAAGGTTATATTTACATAATTATAAAAATAAATATCCATTGATGTGAGGGAAAAAGTGTGAGCGAGCATAAAACTTAATAAACATCCATATAATGAAGCATATTTCATTAATCGCACCCTTTCAAATACAATTACGTAAATTAACAAGGGTTTTCACGAAATGGCAAGCCATATTTCATTGTGGACTTGGGATTGGTGATGTCAAATTAAGCGGAAAAGGCCTAACATCAAATGTAGTAACCTCATTAGTATGGCTTACATTGGCCTACCTAGCGAGCTATAAAATAATAATGAAATATTTACCAATTTGTTTTTAGCTGGCACATGCTTTCCTGATTAATTGAAAGTGTGTATACTTTATCAGAGTGGAGTGTACGTATAACTTGTTGTAAAGTCATAATAAGGCAGTGCATTTTAGCATATTTTTGCACCGCATCTTAATACAGTCTTAATTTAATAGAAAGAGCCCTAGCTGAAAGCTAGAAAATTTACTAGATATTCTCCCACGTAATCATTCATAATAATTGCGATACTAAGCCGTTACATTTGGTAGATATTAGCAATACCTATAAATAAAGTCTAATAATATAGTAAAATGTTAGAATGTTGACTTTGACCAAATATAATGTTTGTATTTTCTTAAAGGACCTTTCTATGAAAATCGGGCTGTGTCTCACTGGGATGTATTTAATATAACTAATAGGATAGGTAAGAGAAAATAAGAGTATATAATAAATGCACCCGCACTTTCAGGGAGAGTGAGTGGAAAACCATTTAGAAAATCCCTCAGTACACCCATTGACTGCTTTCCCATAGCTTGACCAATAAAAATACGTATTCGTATCTCGACCTCCCCGTCACCAGCAAACCAGACTAAATGATCTTGACGTCTAGACTGCGTTCTAACCTATGGGGTTGACAACGTAGATAATCTACAAAATGTAGTAAGGCACAGCTAATTAACAGTACTATTTTGGCCCCAGACATACTTATAATTCAGCCTCGTACAACGTACCAATTTGGTCCCATGAACCAACCAAAACATGCCATTTCATTTTGCAATGACTTAGGATTGTGTTGTGACTTCTATTAATCTAGACTTGTTTAGGTTATGATTGTACCATGTCGTAGGTTAGGTTAGTCTAGGTTGTTTACGCTAGGACAGGTTAGGTTAAATTAAAGTTAGGCTAGGTTAGGTTAGATTAGGTTACGTTAACTTGAAGTTGGGAAAGACTATTAATGGAATTTATGGATGTGTAGAAGTCATATGGTAGCGTGGATAGAAATAAAGTTTGGAAAGCGTTGTAGGAGGCCGAATTGGAAAGAGGAGTTGTAATGAGAGAGAAAAGCATGAATGAGTATAACAGAAGTTGTTTAAAGACGAAGAGTGGAAGGACGGAGTAGTTCCAAATAAAAAATGGAGTGAAGCAGGGGAGTGCCCACTCATCACTACTATTAATATTGTAATGGTAATGTAAATGGTCATTAATAAATTGACAGAAAAACTCGGCGAGGAAAGAATGAAAACTATGATGCTTGCTGATGACTTGATGGTGTGGGGGGAGAAGGAAGAGGAAGTACAGGAACAGGAATAAACAATTTTTAGCCTCATATCTTACTACCCGTTCGGATTATACGCTTAGCTATAGGAATAGAATGAGGAAATAGAAATGGTGTGAAATAAAATTTAGTATTGTGAAATGTGAAGTTATAGTAATGACAAGGGAAAGGGTAAGGCCTAGTAAATCTATAAAGTTGAATTGAGTAAAGCTGAGAAAAGTGCAGAGCGTAAAAGATCTTCGGACTGTGGTTGAGGTGAAGGGAAGAACATAATTCCCCTTGAACTGTAAGAAAGTGTTGTACAGGGAGTTCTTTGTACCCATTCTAACACATGCTGCAGAAACAGGGACAATGAATATAAGAGAGACAAGGAAAGTTGAGATCATGGGAATGAAGTTTGTGAGAAGCATGTTAGCTGTCACGAGTAGAAACAAGATTAGGAATGAAGTTATTCGCGAAAGAGTGGATGTACAGGAAGTACATGAGATGGTAGAGAGATGGGAAGAGTAGATAATAGAAAGTATGAAAGTGAGAGGAGAGGAATGGAAGCAACTAAACGAGAAAGAATGGTGCAAGGATAGAGGAAAGTGTAGGCATTTTACCAAACTGACCCGGTCAACGGCCGGAAGATAGCATTGTGTCATAGTATCCATCACTTTGAGAATACATTTACCTCCATCCTTATTGCAATGCCACAACATCTGAGACCGAACTAGTACACAAACATGGCGCTATGCTGCGATAAGCCGTCTTCCCATCCACTCTTAATGGGACTGAGTCCGTGCAGCTCTTAAACGTTCCGATTTAAGGTGTGATTGAAGCAACGAGAGCTAAGGCCCGTAATTTTCAATTGCTATGACAAAAAAAAATATTTTGGGTTAAAATACTTATAATATTACTTCAGTAGATGGGTTTAGTTTAGTTTTATTGACAGCCTTTCTTGAATATCTGTCAAGAGCGAAGTGTCATTTGAACAGAAGCTTTTTAAATGAAAAAAAATAGTCCTTGTAAAATTTGGCAGCACCCTTTGAAAAATATTTATAAACTGTTGAGAATATTTAACACAACGTAGCTTCTGAATCAATATTTTATTTGTTTTGCCCACCCAAAAAAAGTTTTTGCTGTAAAATTGCAAAAACACGGTCATTAACTTACGTTCCGTTCCCTTCCGAGAAATAAACGAAGATTGCAAATAGGCCTACAGCGTATTCAAGCCAAGCTATTAAGATATGGAAAGTTATTATTACCAGTAATTGTTATCAGTGAGTTAAATCATCTCACTTAAGGGGAAAGGATAATAAATGAGAATAGTGCCAGCATGGGCTAGAAACAAAGTAAGCCATCTTATCTGACGAAACATGGTGGGTTACTCGCGCCAGTGGGCTTGTGGACTGAAACGCCAGACTCGTCTAGTCTCTTTGGCTGGTGACGGGACTTTGGGGTCCAAATATCAGCCAGATGTATTGAGGCGTCCTCCCCCCTTATGTTTGCGTACTCTACTCCCACGAAAATGCAAGTACGATTTCTGTAAATTATATATTTCTCTTCCCTATATTAGTAATGTAAATTTTATAAAATACTAGATGGGTAAAAAGCCATAGTGAGCTTATTATTATTATTATTATTATTATTATTATTATTATTATTATTATTATTCCCTTATCACTAATTTATCCTGTAGAAAATCTGCCTCAAATATTTAAATTTACCTTGTTCTGCTTTATTTGTTTGCTTGTAGTTAGTGCCTTTTAAATACTTTTGCTTTTACTACTCCCAAACTATTTATTATTTTATCATCATTGTTTCTTTTTTTTGTAACTATTTATCAGTATCATTATTTAGCTATGATTGTTTATTTTACTTTGTTATTATTTGTGCTTGTATGGTACTTGTGTGCTTTTCAGTGCTGGCCTGTCATAGGTCTCACGACTGTTGGCCAGCAATATAATACTGTAAAGGAGATTGAAATGGAAATAATAGTAATAATATTTCCATTTCAATCTCCTTTACAGTAATTATTATTATTGTTATTTTAGGAAGGATAGTACTATCAACTAAACAAACTAAAACCTATCGCAACAATATAAAGAAAGTATTCTTTAAAGGTATGAATCAGCATTCACCTGACTAGTGGATTAGAAAACCACATTGCGCCAAGACTCACTTTATGAACAGCAAGTCTGAACTAAACTTAGGTCTCCCTAGCCAGAGTCAGGGGTTCTCAGCGCTCCTCTATTCTTGTTAGTAGTGAATATAAGGCTTTCACGTCTATCAGCACGTGATGGAAAACAGTAGTGACTCCCTTCTGGGGCTCAGGGATTTGCCGATGCGGTTTAGTCACATGGATTCCAACACAATTCGGATTATCCTAAGGCCGACTGAGTGGACGCCGAGAATTTAATTACCATAGATAGGACTACAGGACAGACAGACTGATAAATTGACCGGTAGAAAGGTGGGGGAGGACACGCACGCCGACACCAGTTTAATTGGGCAACTGGCCCCATTTCACTTTGGTTAATGCGCTTTGCACCATGCTGCACAAGTACGGGGGCTGAATGCACTAGGTTTTCTTCTATTGAACTGATTGATTGATTATGATTGATTGATTAAACGTGTATTTTCAACACGATTTGCTGGAGGCTATTTCGTTTGTAAAGGACTATGAGCAGATGCCTGGTCAAGACTTTTATTTGGGTGCATGCATTTTATATACTCGAGCCACGTTTATCATCGTCTGGGGACGAATAGTTTAGGCCCTCTGTTCGGCCCTTTGTCATGCTTAAGAGCTATTTAGTATTGGTTTGTGTGTTACAGATATTTGGTGTTATGTTGTGCCTGGATGTTGAGAGTGCTCCCTTGTGTTACTATATTAGTTTGCATGTATTATGTTTATATAAATAAGACATTTCATAACGTCCTTTAAATAAACAAACCCTGTATCTCTGGTTAAAACATTCCCGGGAAGAAATTATTTCTGTGTCGAGTATCACGTAGAAAATGAACAGAACCAGAGAATTTTTTGAAAGTATTTAAAAAAAATTGTACGAAACTCCGCAAGAACTTTCTCGCTCTATTTTTTTAGAAATGGGGATATTTACTCAAAATTCGTAATATAATATGCACTAGCAACCCCGAGAACAAATTGCGCTAGACATGCGTAAAACATTTTTTATTCATGGTTTAAATGGCATAATTTTATTTTTAAAGAATTAACGTCTTCATTTGTATATTTGGACCAATACAAAATATTGATATTGGGTCCCCAAGGGTCAACACATATTAAAATTTTGACTTCCGGTTAGAATTTTCGTCATTTTACTAGGGGATGTCTTATGGTTATTGTATTGCTATTAAATGTCTTTTTTATAAATATCGACCAATTAAATAGGTAATTATTCACTATTGAGTCTAAAATTAGAGCGATAGAATCGTTGTAGTCGATTTTGAGAAAATTTAATCTTTCTATTTTCACCCTTTAGTAAACTGCTATTAATTTTAGCGTTAGACAAACGGAGTTGCAAAAACCACTTTTTAGGATTCGGACCAGAACCCTTAAAGTCATTTTGACGAAAAGTTGAGTGTAGCCATTTGGTTTTTAATATTGATCAAAGCTTAGAAATGAAATATAATCAGAATCGTTAAAGCCGATTTTATCAAAATAACTTTAAGGGTTCTGGTCCGATTCGTAAATTCTAATTTTTAATTTGATCTCCGTAAGTCTTTGAGATATGAAATTACTTATCATTGCATACATGTGGATCTATTTATAATAAACATCTTTTACTCTAAATATATATTTTATAAAACCAAGCGTATTCAAGTTATACACAAATATATATATATATTTTAATTTTGACAACACTTTAAGGTAAAGTATTACGGCCGCCAAAAAAAATCTAGCCCGAGATGTTTATGGATGTCAACGTTTAATGACCCCCCGATCCCTAAAAAGTGGTTTTTGCAACGCCGTCTGTCTGTGTGTCTGTATAAACCTAAAATTAATAGCAGTTTTCTAAAGGGTTAATAGAGAAAAATTATATTTTCTCAAAATCGGCTATAACGATTCTCTTTCATTTTAGACTCAATGGTCAATAACCACCTATTTTATTGGTCAAAATTTATAAAAGAGAAATTTGATAGCGATGCGATAACAATAAGATGTGCATCCCCAAGTAAAATGACGAAAATTTTAACCGGAGGTCAAAATTTTAGTACGAATTTTTGACCTTTGGGGACCCAATATCGACATTTTTTATTGGTCCAAATATACAAATGAAGACGTTAATTCTTTAAAAATAAAATTATGAAATTTAAAACCATGAGTCAAAAATGTTTTACGTATGTATAGCGCATTTTTTTTCTCGGGCTCGCTAATGTATATTATATAGTGAATTTTGAGCAAATATCTCAATTTTTTAAACAATAGAACGAGAAAGTCCGTGCGGAGTTCCGTACCATTTATTACTCTTGTATTTTGTTTAGTGCGTGGGACAGCGCGACTATAAAGTGCACCGTGTCGTGAAAAATCGAAATCAATCCTGTTGAATGATCTATGAGATTATAATTTTAGAGCATTTCAGGTTGAACAAGAACCTTTTGAATGTTACCAGATTAGAGAGGTTTTGGAAATGGTAGATTAAACCATAACCTTTTAAATACGGCTATAATTTTGAGTTTATGGCCTTAGTAGTTCATAAAATAATATTTTTAATTCCCAAAGAATTTTGAAAGTTTGGCCATGTTAGATTAAACAAGGACCATTTAAATGTGCTAATAGTTTAGAGTTTTTTGCCATTGTTGTTCAAATAAGAACCTATTAAATTTTAATGCCCCAAGAATTTAAAATGTTGGCCATAACAAATCGAATTAGATCCTTTATAATAAACAAAAAGTTTTGAGATTTTGTCCAAGAGAAAACAAATAATAATAGGGCCCATGTTATTTGTCCTAAGGGTATTTTGTTTAAGATTACTGCAGATGGAAAACAAACTTTGTGAAGGTCCTAAGAGATTGAATATTTTGGCTGTTTCTGATCAAACAAGATTATGGTGAATACCTTAAGAGTTTTGGCCAATGAAGATCCAACCAGATTATTTGGAAACCACAAATAGTGATGAGTTTATGACCGAGGCAGATCTATCAAGAGCCTTTTGAATGCACTAACAGTTTTGAGTATTTTGCCACTTTAGATCTAAAAGTATTCATTTTAATATCTCAATAGTTTTGAGATTTTTTTCAAAGACGATCGATCAATAACTTTTTAAATGCCTCAAGGGCTAAGATTGTTTAAACCTGGTGGATCCAAAAGGAATCATTTCATGGGTCTTAGCATATTTCTTAACGTTGGATCAAAAAATAAGCTTTTGAATGTATAAATAAAATAAAAGCTGTTTAAAAACTATTGGTGTTTTGAGTTCCTAGTTACGTTAGCATCCACCTAAAGAACTTAAAATGTATTTCAGAGGCATAAACGCAAGAGAATTTTTTTTTGATTCAGGTGAATTTGATTTTACTAAATAAATACTGATATTATAAATATTCCATAAACAAATTAGCTGTAACATTTCTAAATTAGTTCGAATATGTATAACATCACGTCTTACTAGTTGTTCAGGCTATACACGTATGCACTAATTACGCTAATGAGTTAGGGATGAAAAAGGTTGAATTTAGATAAAGTGTGTACACATTTTCATGGAGGGATAGTGGAAAACCATTTAGCGAAAAATCCCACAGTACACTTGACCAAGGTTCGAGCCTCGATCTCCCTGTAATGGACAGTCCAGTATATTGCAAGAGTATCACCTTAGACCGTGAATTAATGTACATAGAAATACGTATGTGAGTCTTCGCTAGGAAATGCCATGAGTTTATTACATAATTACATGACACTACTGCGGTAGTGCTCCACTAAAGCCAGCAACTTAACACGAGCCTAATGAATACCAAGAAAGATTTTCCGCTGCATTCGCTTCATTCGGTCAATATACCAGAGTTCAAGTGTTACTAAGGACTGACCTTGAAATAAAAACATGAAGCGTCATCTCGTGATATCGACGGTAAAACGGGGAAGGAGAGGAAGCAGGAAGATTCAGAAAAGATAGAAGGGGGTATATAGGGTGTGTCAGAAGCTGTTTACGTAAACAATGACATATTATTCTCATAGAAATAATCACTAACCCGGCAACCATATCTTTGAGTGTATTACTTGTCCTTATAACCTACATTGATATGATATGAAAACCAGTACCCACGTAGGGTCTTCTGGTTTATTTTTTTCAAATCTTCTTTTGGCCTATAATATTATATCTAGGGGTGTCTGAAAGGGAAAAAGTCTTTTGCAAATATTAAATACTAATTAAAAGCCAATTATGTAAGGTATTTAGCGTGATTTTTCTGAACTGACAGATTATATCAGCACACGACTTATAGCTTAAAATCTAGAACAGACACAACATCCAGCCCACGACCATCAATTCACCACTGTGAAAGGGTGAACCTATATTTCACCAATCATAAACTTTTCATCTATGCCAGGAATTGAAGCCGGGACCCTTAGCTTAGTAGACAAACGCGTTACCGACTGATTTAAGGTGTAAAGCTCAACGCTTGTAAAATAACATAGAACGTTGAACTACTCTTAACAATTTTGTGAATAAATATCAAAATCACCATTTCAAATAGGATCTAAATAGTGGGATTACAAAAAAAGAAAGCCTAAAAGATCATTTCAAACCAATATCAACGTTATTTGATCTTATTAAGCTCGGTTCAAAGTGGTAGCTTTGTAGTTGTGGCCCATAAAAAGGTCTATTGGATAATAAGTGTCCAAATATCTTTTAAAACTCTTCAATAACAAAGTATAGCACTCAGAAGGGACAGCTTTACTAGTAAATTCTTCCAAGATAAATATATGATGTAATAAATAATTGCAAATTTGTAATTGAAATGTTTGTGTTATAAATTGGGATTGTAAAACGATAAGTTAAAAAAAATCAACAAACTTGATATACATATAATAGGTACAGTACTTACTCTCTTAGGACATAGTTAAATTTGTTTCTTTAGCTCGTTAATCTTGCCCCAAGTTAAAAAAAATAATTAGATAGTAATTTACTATCGTTAGAAGTTTTGATAAAATTATCTCGCTTGAAAGAAAGTTTTCGCTTCAATTTTTTTTAGTGGTGAGTACACGGCTCGTCCCAAATAAGAAGATTAGTAAAACTAGACAAGACGACCTGTCCCGAGGTTGAAAATGTTTACTTTCTGCGGGAACACGGCAAGTCCCATTCTTTTCATATCACTTCAGTAGAATTGATCATGTGCGACATGAATGCATAAGTGATGTAGTTAGACAACGCGGCCACCAACCACCAACCAACGCATACGATAGCAGAGTGTGTAGTATAATAATATTTAGCAACGCGTCTTACTACCCGTTCGGGTTATACGCTTAAGTACTAATTACGCTAATGGATTAGGGATTGGGAAGGTTGAATTTAGAAGAAGTGAACCCGCATTTGCGTGGAGGGAAAGTGGAAAACCATTTAGGAAAAACCACCCTCAGTTCACCCGACCGAGATTCGAACCTCGATCTCCCCTTCCTCGGCGGTCGAGCTCAACATGACTAGCGCGTTAGCAAACTACGTCACCGAGGCGGGTTGTTTAGTATAAATCATAGAACTTGCATATCGGTTCAGTAAATGTAAGCAGATAGCTTTTCCTGAAAATCAGTTGTGGCAATAAAAGAACGAAAAATGTTCCCGCCTTCAATGAATTAAGGGTGTGTGGGGCTACTACACTAAAGATAAGAAGAAACAGAAGAAGTTAGTTTTATTTTTGACTTTTTCCTTTTGAATTGAAGTGATTTTGGCATAGACCAAATTTGTGTTATATTTACGTTTTTTTTGTAAATAAATCCTGGTCATTCCTGGTTGGAGACGAGTGGTGGTGTTCTTGATATTTTCCTGGTTTGAAAACATGGAGAAGAGATCGGTTATTACCCCTATCGTACCTGAAAGATTTACTTGAGAGGGATTAAATCAGGGATGAGCCGTTTCATTAACCTTTTAGTACCGGTATGTATATTCTAAATTACGAGGAGTAAATATTAAATGTTGCAGCTAGGAAATCCATAATGATTTGAAAAACTAAATAGCTATTCAAAATATTTTAATACATGAATATAAACAACGTTTAAATAAATCGAGAGTTAAAATTTAATGAATATGATTATATTAATTTTTTCCTTACTGTTGACAAAGGTTAGGTATAAAAACAGAAATTAATATTGAATTTAATAAAGAAAAGTTAGAGACTAGAAATATATTTAATAACTTCTCTAACATGAGGTTATGAATAAAAAATAAATAATTTGTGTTTACGGGGCATTATTAATAGTTTAACACTTTTTAAATATAAAAATATATGACTACCTTGAATTATTGTTGGTAAGGTGTTCTTAAGAGTACTACTGATGAAATATGTGGAATAGGCTAGTATATACGATTGGCTTTATATAAAGTGAAGAAATATCTATGTCTGTCAATAAGTTTGTACAAAATAATTAATCTCTCAATAATATTAGAAGTTTTGATTGCGTGATTGTTTGTTAGTGAAAGACTAAGAAAAAGCTTAACCAACTTAGACAGGGTTTTAACTCATGTTTCTTATACTCTTAGGATGGACATAGGTTATATTTTTATTTGTTAAAAGCTAATAAAATGGATGGTTTATCAAACCTTCTTGTAGTGAATATATAACTCATTTTATTCTGTCTTATTGATCTTCAAATCTAATGCAAATACAAAGTGTAATATAATATAATTATATTCAAATCACTGGACGTTTCCACTTTTGTCAGCCGTTTGGCATAACCTGTTCCAATCCTGCTACTTTCTAAGAAAACATCTCGCCATAGGCCTCGAGCACACTCCTTTAGCCTCCATTTCCTAATCACATGCCCTAACCACCGCAACCATTTCACCTTCAGCGGCTCTTCAAATGACATCACTTCTAGGCCTCAGATACACATGCTACTAGCTCGACCTCTGTCGGCTTTACTGGCAGACAGCTGAGAGGCATGCAAGCTATTACAAGCTACGGCACACATGCCTCTAGTTACTTGCATGTAGAGAATTGTTGTGTGGCTCAAGCATTCCTTTAGCTAGCATGTGTAGTCATGCCTACTGGCATGCCAAGTACTGGCTACTGCCGTGCTTTTACCCTGGTATATGGTTATTAAAATGCTAATAAATTATTAATTTTTCAGCAATATTACTTTTTGATGCAAATTTTGTGAGGTTCTTGCTTTGATAAACGTAGGGCGCTAAAGATCTCCTTTTTAAAATAATACCAAGAATAAATAATATCAAAAGTTGTTAGTAAAATGTTATGTAAATAAATCATCTTAACCAAAATGCTTTTAACATATAATAAGACATTCTAAAAGCATGACTTTAGTAGTATATATATTAATAATGAGAAAATACTTTCAACTATAGTATTTTTTCACACACTGAGTTGTTATATTTTATTTTAGATGAATAGATGTTATAAAACTTATAATAATGATTGTAAACTGGATCTACAAAATAAAGTCTTAAACTAGTGAAATGTGTGAAGTTTAAAGAAACAATGCTATATTGTGACACCTTAATTTCAAAATTATGAAATTAAATTATTTGAATATAAGAATTCAAGCTTAGTTTGAAAATATATTACTAAGAAGTTATATCAAAAACATTTATTTTATAATCATTTATTTATCAACTACATTGATTTGAATAAATATCTTAAAATAATTTTAACATGCTCTAGGTTTACAACATATCTTCGTTCAGCATCAAATTCTTAGTAGATGGATTTAGTAGCAGTATAATAGAAAATTGGGTACAATATGAGGATTAACCAAAATAAAACAAAATCATGAGGAGAAATCATTCAAATGAATATAGAACTAGAAAAATTGAGGCTACACAAATTAATAGAGTTCTTCTACCTAGGAAGTAGACTAACCGAAGATAACAGAAGCAAGAAAGATATTATAAGTAGAATAGCGCAGGCGAAGAAAGTTTTTCATAAAAAGAAGACATTACTAAGCTTAGCGAGCATAAATTTGGAAACAGGAGAAGGTACCTAAAGGCATATGTTTGGACCAAGTGCAAAGGAAAGGATCAGATTAGAAGCATTTGAAATGTAGTGCTGCAGAAGAATGTTGAAAATACCATAAATGGAGATGTAATAAAATACAAGAAAATGCTTAAAAAAAGCAATTGAAGAATGGATACTTTGGAAAGGTATAGAGTAAATAAGAGATAAGAAGGTAGGACATATACTGATACATGAAAGTTTGACGTAGATAATTATAGAGGGAGATGTGGGAGGGAAAATATTCAAGAGCGAGACCAAGACTGGAGTACATGAATCAGATAGAAAATTATGTTGCCAGAAGAAGGTACAAAGGTGTAAAATATTTGGCCTGGAATATGCAAAAGTGATGAGCTGCAGCAAACCAATCGCAGTATTGATGACTTAGAAAATGAATACATTTAGTTTAGTTCTCTACACATAGATATCTTAACATTTTATGAAAATATGTCGTTGACGTTACATTATTTGACCAAGACATTAATTCTTAATTTGAAAAGTTTCGGGTCAGTGGACATCGGTTCATGGGAAGTATTCAACAATGTTTGTGATTATATTATGTGTAGATAGTTAAACTATAGCTGTAAACTTATGAACTTATACTCGTACTCCCTTCCATCCTGCCTTTTGGAATACCACCAGTATATTCCTTGTGGAAGGATTTCGAATGACAAAGTAACCCCTACTTATTCAAAGTAAAGTCTATTTATGGTAGGACTGAAGGGTCTTTATTTCAAACATTGGATGGAAGTACTATTATAAGCTTTTCACAACAATTTTACTGATAATTTAGTATTAATAATCTGTAAGTTATTTCCGTTGACTTTAATGACTTTCAGACAGTGTTTGGTATAAACAACCTTCTGCTAGCTGTCACTTACCTACATTCCAACTGTATTTGGGGTACATTCTACGTGTACTTTCTGAGCAGACTGAGCATATCAACACAGAACTTATAATCTAAAACTTACATCTAGAATGGACACAAGACCCAGCCCCCAGTCTTTAGGCCATCACTGGGAAAGGGGAAACTACATTTCACCTTTGCTCGGCATCGAACACTGAGATCATTATCTCAGTAGGAAGACACCTACCGACTGAGCTAGAGTGTCAGCCTAAAAACACCGATCATATTACTGAGCTGACTAGAATCGAACTTCAGACTTTTTACTTATGTCCGGCGTGCTAGCACTGTCTTCAACAGTTTCACTGTATGTACTCCCGGACTTCAATAACTCATCCGGGTTAACTATCTGAAAATAAAAGAATCCATTAAAAAAAACAATCTTCGTAAACTCGTTTCTAATTTATTTTTTAAAAGGAATTAGACACAAGTGAAATGATTTATGTCTGAATGTTATCTGCTCAATGGAGCGTCGTTCCTTGGAAAGAGCGTGAATCCAGACGACATCACAACTGTCACGTCCCGGAGAACACCCTGTAAGATGACGTCTCGGCGTGGGTCAACGACCACAAACAAAACAACGTCGCGCTTACTACGAGCTGGGGGGAGGGGGAAGAGCGGCAACACAGCAGACGAGTGGAGTTTAGAGTAGTAAATAAAGTATTTGGTAGTAGTTGTAGTAGTGGAGTGGCGAGCTTGTTGAGTTTTTTTTTATCTCCCACTATCAAGACCTTGACAAGAAGGGGAGGTAGGAGGGTGAGGTTGTATCCAGTAGCTTGGTGCAATCACGTCCAGAGCTCTAGGAACGTTACACGCAACAAGTTTTGATCGTAGCTGCCGTAAACACGGGGTTAAATAACTATAGATTTTATTATGGCTATGTTGATTTATAGTAAAATCATTTTAGAAGATTGTTTGGTCTTACCTTTGACATATCTACCTCCGTCAGAACCTATTGCGTGGTCGGAATTGTTTTCAGTTAATATCCCAACTAGTTATCTGACTAGCGTCAACTTTAAATATATTGAAAGTTCTGTGAACAGTAGACCCTACTCCCTCCATGTTATTATCGTTAATACAGTCTTAAAGAAAGCGCACACCACATCTGCACGGACCAGCAAAATGCGCTCGTGAAGGTTCCCATGTTTTTAAATACCAGCTCGTATCGTCACCAGCAGCGACCGTGCTGGTCCGGTACAGTGTGCGCTGGCAACCAGCATGGATCAGAAACATTTTCATACATTGTCTCGGTTCGGGTAGCTCCACCGGGTCTCGGGTCTACTCGCGTTGGGAGCAAACACGATAGTAGCTCATGGTGAGGTGACTTGTCGACAGATCGATTGTATTGTATTCTCCAGTGCAACAAGTCCCCAGTTCTAATATAGGTTTTTGTAAATCGCTTCACTACGAATGAGGAAAGACTTATTGTTTTGATTCAAAAGTACCCAGAGCTCTGGGATGTGGGTCAGCCATTATATCATGACCAAAAGAACGTAGGAGGGATAATTTTTGGGAGGAAACAGCCAAGCAAATTTTGAAGGGAAAAAGATTAGGTCACACCAAATCAGTAAAAATCTATTTTTGCATATATCTATTTTTTAGGTATAAATTGCTTTAGAATTTGTTTGAGTATGTGTGTGTTTATATATATAGTTATGCGTGTGTGTGTGTTTTGTGGCCGTTCATGTCATTCATGTTTTACAATAACATAAAAATATTACTAAATACCTAAAAAATGTGAAATGATGATATTAACTGAAATATAAAGTATTTAATTAAGATAATACTTTTAGTCATAGCAATCTCTTCTCACTGTTTCCATTTTCTATGGTATAGCACCATTCTCGGACATGAAATAGTCTTTGAACATGTATCTGATTGTCATAGCTCTAGTGTTTGGGTTCCCACCGACTCTATTCATGTTTTGTAGACCTACCATGTTTGTTATGGTGCTATCCCCCTCCTCTGGTGTCCAGTCACAAATATAATTGTGTAAAAAGTTGTGGAGACAGCATGTAGCGCTTACCACAATGTCCATGTACTCTGGCAAACTCTGTAGCTTTCTTTGATGTATCTGGAATCTCTTGGCCAAAATACCAAGATAATTTTCCAAGAATCCCCTAGCCCTACTATGACGATAATTGTACACCACTTTCACCAAGGAATGAGCTTCTTCCGCAGGTAGGGACTATGAGGTGATCTTGGAGGGGGGAAGCCTTCTTCTCCAATGCTTACATGTGGCATAGTCTCAGAAAAACCTGGTATAGGGTTGTCATCAGGGAGATTCAATTGGCCGGCTGCCAGCTTCTTCCCCAGTTTAGATTTTGCAAAAAGTTCTACATCACTGTATTTTTCATAGCTACCTACACTAATACTGATAAACCTGTAATCAGCATCCACTAACGCCATCAAGACCACAATGAATATGTGCTTATAGTTGGAAAATATGCCTCCAGAATTTAGAGGTGTATCTATCACATCGTGTTTTCCATCAATAGCACCAGAGCCCTTGGGATAGTTCAACTGGGTTTTGAAACCTTCTTCAATTTTTTTCCACTGTACTTTTTTGGGGTACGGGGATTACCTTTGGCCTTAATTCCTGCCATATACCTTTGTATGTAGAATATATTTTTCTTACAGAGTACTCCCCCATCCAATAGCTGAACGCTATTGTCTTGAAGCTGTCTCCAGTTGCAAGAAACCTAAAATAAATAAGAAAATAATGGGTAAGTATATAGTAATATTATTTGTACACACACACACACACACACACATGTATGCATATATAAATAAGGTTTTAGTGCTTATTTACTACACATTTTATTTAATTATAATAACTACATTATTTGAAAATGTTATCAGGACATGTTTTCCTTTCAGGCGATGAGTGCAAGAAAAAGTGGGTTTCATTGAGGGACGGCTTTATGCGAAACTTGAGGAAAAGGAAAAATACCACCGGACAAGCAAGAAATAAATTGAAGCGATGGAGGTATGAGAAGCAAATCTAATTTCTTCTTCCCTGTTTTGAAGAACGGTCACAATCAAGCAATCTTGATGACCGATCATAGACTGATGATATTGAGGATGCAGATGACCATGAGTCTGCATCTGGGGAGGAATTACGTTCCTCAGTACCATCCCCAGCTCTCTCTGTACAATCACAACGAAGAGGAAGTGTGTCTATTGTTTTAGTCAAAAATAAGTCTGGAATTAATGAAACAGCACAAAAAAAGCCCTTCTGTTCGTGCTTCTCATGTACTGCAGTAATATTTGGAAAACAAAACCCCAAATCAGCCTAAAGACCAATTGACCAAATTTGTTTAGTCCATAGAACTTACTGTCAGGAGTCTTCCATATCCACTGCATGTCAAAATAAAAATAAAGATCAGTAATCACCCTGCCCTAGTTTGGGGTGTTTTTATAAGTTAACACTATAAGTGTTGAAAGTTGCAAGTGAAAGAACTGGACTAGTTAGCTTGTTTTGATTAGTTAGTAAACAATAGGACGAAAGAGCTGACAACTCAAAACAGTGCGTCAGAATTTTTCTTGGCAGCCAGACCAATTTGTGATATATATGGTTCTGGTTTAGAGCTATCTGGGCTGACCAAATCATATCTATACTAAGGGGTCACTCTGCCCGTTTGTGGGGCTGCGCGGGATAGAACACTGGGTCATCGGGTACTTGTGCTGAAGGATAACCATCGTGCCCAAGGTGCCGTGGTTCGTATCCGTGTAGGACCACCGAGTGTGTCAGTCAGACCATCGGTTAAACGTTTCTTACCAAACCAGTTCTGTCGTGAGCTGCCTGAGTTGTCATTAGATCTTTTTTGTAAACTTCTTATAACATCACATTTTGTAGTAGTTATTAGTGCTATAATAAACCATAAAAACCAAAACCGTCTAATAAATTATAAATTACGAGCCCACACATATATTTTCCACCGTCCCTATCCTTACCTGCAAGCCATCCTGACACGTTTGGTTCACAGGGAAGGGGGTAGCGACAGATCTTTCAAGTAGGCACTGATGCAGAAATGAGAGCTATCAGCCAATCTCAAGGGCAAAACCCAGCACCTCCTCAGGTTATCCCACCTCACACTACCCCTTCTGGAGTTATTCCACCTCAGTCAACCCTATGTAAGTATTTTTCAGTAAGCAGTCACCCATTCAACCCTCCACAGACCTAATATCAAGGATTAGGTCAGATACATTACGAGCTTATTTATCACAGCAGTTAGAACACTTCAGCAATTATGTACCAAGGAAATCAATCAACTAGGTAGACCACGTGGCCACTGAAAAGGGTAAATTAAAGCTATCTCATTTTTACCCCGATTGTGTACTTAAATTCATACATCCGAATGCAATGTAAAATAAATATTGTTATATTAAAAAAAAATATCCTAGATTTAATACAATGACTATGCAATGAGATGGTTTTCACACATATTTACATTGCAATAATTACCAAACAAAACATTTGAGTTTCACAATATTGTACTTGTTCTACGTATACATATATTGACCAATCGGTGTTTATTTACCCTAAATGGTAAACCTACTCTATATTGAAACTAGAGCCTGCATTGTAAATGAAATGGGTGCTAGGGTTTGAGATGGGATAGGCAAACCTAAAAGTGAATTAACATGCACAGGCAAACAAGTTGCATCAGATGCACTTGTAATTGAGTTCCCCTGCATGCAAAGTGCACTATTATACAGGGTGTGTGCATAGAGGTATCGACCAATAATCACATTTTGTCATCAAAACTCTATCAATACTTCATTAGCAAGGGTAGCATTGATTCATTTCCAGGGACTTTATCAGTAAAACAACATAACCGACATTTTAAAGGTATATAGATTATGTTTAGTGCAAAAAGAGTGAACTAATTAAAATATGTTTACACAGTTGCACACTATAACAAAAAAAAAATAAACTCAGCAAACAATTCGTTATGACATTTACAATTTATGTTTAAATTTAACTTATTTATATATTTATCTAAATCCCAACAAGAACTAACGTTTCAATAATAGTCATATTTTAATTGAATCAAGTTGAATAAACCTGGCATGTTATTTTGCGTTTACATGTCTACATGCTTTGTTACACATGTAGATAACATTATTCAGATGGTTCTGCAAAAGCTTCCCTGAATATACTTAATACAATAAATAGTCTGAAAAATATCTTGTAAAACGATAAGTTTCTAGGTTTATTAAGGGCCTTTTAACTAGTAAGTCTTGTTGTAAAGGGCTCCGTTTTGTACTTAATGAACCCAAATTAAATAAAACATATATAACTTAAACTAAACAAATAGACTGTCAAGTTTGTTTGCTTAAAAAAGTAAGAAATATTGTTTCTTTTGCTTATACCCGTATCAGGGAGAACGCGAACGAAACTGCAAGCTCATCTAATCTTGTTTGCTAATGACGGGGAGGTTAGTATTCAAATACTAGTTTGGTGTAATTAAGTTGTTTTTTTCTAAAAAAATTTTTATGAAACATTGTCTGTAGGAAGGCAAGGATTTCAACATGTTCTATGGTTTTCCAATCTCTTTCCAAACAGATACGGTTAAATATATTCTAAATTCTACTTTTTCCACTCCTACCTTTTTAGAGCTATTACGTGCAGATACACTATATATATCAAAGTAATATGAGATGTAAAAAAAATGATGCTGTATTTTTCTATCGAATGTATATTAATCTGTCAGTTTTCAAATGTCGCTTGGCTCGTTCTACGTCCAGTATCGGCAATTAGCTCGTGCAGTAAACAGCTGATGATAATGAGAGAGAGCCAACTCTCTTTAGCTCGAATTTGATGCCATGTGGCCTTGTCAGAAACCAGGGGGACGGGGAAAATGTTGAACAAGTTAATTGCAATGTACACAATTGTTTTAAATGTTAATAGTCGGAATAAGAAAAGTATTTCTCTAGTTTTATATTGATTGAGGAGCGGAGGGGAGTGCATTTAAAAAAAGAAGAAATTGATTGAAGAAACTCACCATTTAAACTAGGCGCGTCAAATAATATTATTTGATTACGATATTGTGTCACCTGTTCCTTGTCCAATAGGATATATGTATAGCGTTTGCGTATTTTTTGTTTATCTAAATCTACATTTTATACATTTTTAAACAAAATAGGTGGCCTACTGGGTCACTGGGTGCCATTACATATGTCAGAAAATCCCGTGTTATTTAAGAAATGGTTTGTTAGTTTAAAATTTGATTCAAAATACAATCGAGGCTAAAGATATTAAAATAATTAAAAAT
Source organism: Timema bartmani (assembly GCA_902151455.1). Taxonomy (NCBI): domain Eukaryota; kingdom Metazoa; phylum Arthropoda; class Insecta; order Phasmatodea; family Timematidae; genus Timema; species Timema bartmani. Next base: position 133,699 of record CABFWB010000873.1, read on the forward strand.
CTTAAACTCTAAGATTTAAAAAAAAAGTATGAAAGGGTGAAATAAGTCCATTCTTTAAAATAACGTTTCATGGTAAATGTTGAAATTTATTTATTTATTCCTTATTTTATTAACAATAGTCAGTTTTAATGTAATTGAGGATTGTATCAGTAGGTTTCAAGCTTCAGAACTTTCATTTCCCTGTCAATTAAAGAATTTTAACCAAAGTTAGGACACACATTAGATATTCAGTTGTAATGTTTTAATAAATTTTGGGCTATCTGCTGTTTTTTAATTATTTTTAATCAGTAGAGTTTTGCCATGGTAAGAAGAGTTTGTTAAAACTGTAGGCCTTTCTGTGATCTGGTTTCACCCACTTTGTACTTACATGAGCAATTATACATATATATATGACCAATTAGACATATATATCCCATTTGGAACCTGTTCACTTAGTGATGAGAATGTAATTTAAGATGTATTTACGTAACCATATAAGATTTCCCCTAGCGTCACTGTACAACATAATTTTTACACACAAATTCGCCTAAAAAAAGTAATTCATTCAAAATATACTGCTCGCAGCCCCCAGTATGAACAATGTACACATTTTACTACTTGTAAATTACGCGTTTTGGTGGCTGGATGTCTAACCCACTACTCTCACAGCAAATGCTGGTACACTTCCTATAAATACCACCTTCCTAATCCCTAAGACGTGGCGTTAAAAATAACTACTGTATTAAAATGTTCGGCCTTAAGGCCCCTTCTCTTTTTAATCGGAAATGCGTTTTTGGCTACAAATATAGTCCCCTGGTTAATTTAATCATTGCCGAAGGAATTTAATTAATGGCATGTTGTGAAGAGCTTTCTGAGAATATACGGTGTTTATGATATGCTCACTCCAATTTGGTCCCCATTTGACTAACAATGTACGGTGTTTATGATATGCTCACTCCAATTTGGTCCCCGTTTGACTAACAATGTACGGTGTTTATGATATGCTCACTCCAATTTGGTCCCCGTTTGACTAACAATGTACGGCGCTTATGATATGTTCTCTCCAATTTGGTCCCCATTTGACTAACAATGCACGGTGCTTATGAAATGTTCTCTCCAATTTGGTCCCCGTTTGACTAACAATGTACGGTGCTTATGATATGTTCACTCCAATTTGGTCTCCATTTGACTAACAATGTACGGCGCTTATGATATGTTCTCTCCAATTTGGTCCCCATTTGACTAACAATGTAGGGTGCTTATGATAGGTTCACTCCAATTTGGACCCCATTTGACTAACAATGTACGGCGCTTATGATATGATCACTCCAATTTGGTCCCCATTTGAACTAACAATGTACGGCGCTTATGATATGTTCACTCCAATTTGGTCCCCGTTTGACAAACAATGTACGGCGCTTATGATATGATCACTCCAATTTGGTCCCCGTTTGACTAACAATGTACGGCGCTTATTATATGATCACTCCAATTTGGTCCCCATTTGACTAACAATGTACGGCGCTTATGATATGTTCACTCCAATTTGGTCCCCGTTTGACTAATCATACATTGACTCTGCGCTACACACTTCATATATGAATCTTTATACCTGACCAATGAGTGTTCTGATGAGTGATGAAATTCATTTACAACCACTCTTTAAAAAAAGTTCTGATTAGACTTGTAACATGCCACAACACGCCACTAAGTACATTAATATAAACCCCCCATTCTTCGAATTGAGGGCGATTAAATAATTATAAATTGTATTTAAGAAATTTAACGTTCACTTTTTGAACTAACTGATTATATAAGCACACGATTGATAAAATAATATCAATTTATAACATACAAAACATCCAACCACCGGCCGTTAATTCATCAATGTGAAAGTGGTAGCCCCAATTTCACCTATATAATTTTTTTCGGAATGGCCAAGAATTGAACCCCAGACTTTAGTTAAGTAGGTAGACACACTAACGATTAAGCAAAAGTGTCCGACTGTTATTTAGTATATATATAGTCTATTATTATGTTTAGTTCACTTTATTTAAAAGTATCAGTAGTCAGTAGTAAAATTAATAGAATTTACTTTATAAAATATTTAATTTTAATTTTAAAGCATTTTGATTAGTAAAATTAACTTAAATTAGTTAGTGATACTTTTAAATAAAGTGAACTAAACATAATAATAGACTATCATTAACCTACCTTATAAAATATTTAATTTTAGTAGGTGTACTTGTTTGATTGGTTTTAGCACCACGCCTTACTACCCGTCACACACAATATGTATTCATCACGTTAATGTGCTAGGGATTATGATGGTTAAATCTAGAGCAATTGTACCCGAGTTTTGGTGGAAAGGTAGTGTGAAATCATTTAGAAAATACCACCTTCAGTTGACCTGTCCTGGATTCGAGCCCCAATCTCTCCGTCAACAGTAGACTAGTCTATTGTGAGAGTAATGCCTTAGACCATGCGACCACTGAAGCAAGTTGAATTGAATTACAAAATTACTAATATTAATTTATATAAGTGTAGATAAGGACAATGAGAGTCCTGAGAGTCCCTCGACACAGAACTCTCACAACTAACCACGTGTCCCGTCGCGATGAAAACTTGTTGTTGAGGTTGAACGAGCGAGGCAGGAGAACCAATCACGTCTCATAACCATAGAGGTTAATCAAGGTAGAGGGAACCTTCTCTGCTGGACAAGAAGTGCTCCTGACGGCCGATACAAGAACTGCAGCGACCAAATTGCAGTACCTCCTACCAGACAGAGCCTCAACTGCCAAGACAAGATAATACTAGCCCTAGTAACTGATCCCACAGTTACTTTTGGTCTGATAAGTTAACATCCTAACTTTTGTAGGAAGAATATAGGAGGATAACTAAATACCTGTTCTCTCTAGCCTTGAGAGAGAGAGAGAGAGAGAGAGAGTAAAAACCAACACGATAAAAAATACTACATCAAAAAAAAACCTAGATCAGTTGGTTGGAACTAGACGGTGGACTCCCATGTTCAATTGTCCTCAGTTTTTTTTAAAATCCATTTAGTGGTTTGCTCGAATCTTGTCTCAAAATAATATCAAGTCAATAATTTAAACTTTTTTGCTATGTGTTTACAAATAGTTACTGCTGTATGCAGTATTTCCTGTTAATCAAAAGTTTTTAATTATACACATATTAACATTAACACACATAATATTTACTTATTAAGGTTGAGCTTTGTAGGTAAGTGGGCTTAAGCTAGGTAAATTTAAGATTGGTTCAGTTAGCCGGCTGTAAGTAAACATAAGAATATTAATCTTATATTAATTGTGGTAAACAAGCTTGTTTAGGCAATAGTATGTTAGGATAAGGATCAGATTAGGCTTAGAACGTTATTTAGATAAAATTAAATTTGATTTTGGTTATTCTAGGTTAATTTAAGTAATTTAATTTACTCAAGCTAAGTTAATTCATGTATATTTGTCTTAAGTATTATAAAATAACAAAGATAATTGTTTAAATATAATTTAGTTTAAGTTACGTTAATTTAGTTAGGCTACAATAGTATTTTCCATATTCTTATCTTCATCCTCCACTAGAGCATAACCAGCAAGCATCATATTGTATTAATATTTGTACCTATCTTGTTATAGCTGGACACCAAAATAAACAAATGTTAACTTAGGGACAGAGATTTAACAAAATATAAATTTTAAAATGAAGATGTTAATAGGTTTATACAAAAAATACTCACGTTTGTTTTGAGGTTTTTCGTGGCTGGTGCTTAATTTTTATTTATACTAATGTTTAACTTATTCTATTAGCTTAGGAATTTTGGGGGGGGAGGGGAGGGACCCTTTCACCCAAACCGGGCCTCTATTTTAAAATTAAACTTGTTTTCATAGTTTTTGGGGTGACTCTTGTAACTGTCTGTTGAAATATTCTAACACAGTGATAAGTAGCTTTTTTTAAGTTTTGGAAATGTTGAAATCACTAATTTTACCAATGTCCACTTAGAAATTTCATATATTTAATAATTATTGGTGTATTTAGAGTACTTCCACTACATTCTTAGAAATTTTTAATTTTCCATGTTTTCTAAAAGTATAGGCTATAGTGGTTTGTGTGTCATCATGTACTGCACGTAGCACTGGTTGGAAGGGGGCGGTGGGGTGAGGCTGAATGTCTACAATTGTGTTACAAGAAAGGGGGGGGGTTAAGAAAAGGTTTACATAATTTATGAAAGACCCCGTAGCATAGCACAACATAGCATGATGTGTGAACTGGTTCCTTTAAATACTTGGCTAGCGATCTTAAAACATTGTATAACGTAGCGTAGCTTCATTTGTGAATTCACCTTAGTGCGTTTTTTTTTAAGCTTCCCTCTCAACCCATGTGCGTGTAATATTTCAAGTCAATAAGGCCTTCTCTCTAATCACTCATGAGAGCCAAGACCCAGGTAGTCTGGACGGGAGTCAAACCAATTTCACCCGAAGTGTGACCTCCCTAACATCCTCCATACTACCCCCGCTGCTACTATTAACATTTAAATACGATCCTCCCGTCCCCCCACCCCCCGTCTCCGGGACCATTCTGACTGGGTTATTACCGGGTAATGGAGAGTAACCTCACTCACACACGACAGTTGTTGCATTGGTACTTTCATTAATAGCAGTGGAGACTTTAACAAAATGAAGTTCAACAAATGCAAACGATCATTTAAAGAAATGTATGCTTTTTTTAAAAAAAAATATTATGATCGATTTGGACAATTTATGTGCCCCCTGAACTGACAAATAGTGGCTCAAAGAATTTCGTCTGTCCCTATATGTGTCCGTCTGTACTTGGGGCCAGCGCCGATACGATTTATTCGATTTCGTTCCCACTTAATATGTTAAATATGATATGATCATACCTCAAGTAGTTTTATTAAAATTTGACTCTAGCACTAAGATTGAAGATAGTTAACTGGTAGATGATTTTTGAAAACTATAAATTTTATAGAAAAACTTTTTTTGGCACAAATAAATCAAATACTGCCTTAACACAAACACAGAGCTTAATTTTCTTTATTAACATGGAGATATCAATAGCTGTCATGAAAATCAAGATTAGATAAAAATATTTTTAAATAAAAAGAAAAAGTTGTCATTAAATTCCAGTAAACCCTACTCTAGGACGATAAAATGCATGCATTCTTGCCATTACAATATCATATTTTATGATTTGGAGCATCAATACCCCACTATTCTTATTTCGGTAAAGTAGACTTCATGCAATACATTATTTTTATCACCATGTTTATACGTATATGTAATATTTGCGCTAATGTGTTAGGAATTAATAAGGTTTAATTTTGAAGAAGTGTACTCGAGTTTGTATGGGGGAGAGTGAAAACTATTTAAGAAAAAGACCTAAGTACGCCCGACTGGGATTTGAACCCTGATGACCTCATCTTCGGAAGTCCAATCTATTTAGAGAGCAACGCTTTAGACCTTACGGCCAACAAAGCCTGTTTAGTCAATGTTTAAATTTAGGGATTAACATGTAAGTATTTATGAGTTTGTGCGATAAGAATAAATGCCATACCCACACCGGTGGACACAAGGACTCCGTGTCATTTATTCTGGATTTGCGGTGATGGAGATGTCAGGGTTCGAAGAATAAAAACAAATTTTAGAAAATATTTAAAAATTTTCAAAGTGGCCACTAAGATCTAGTTCAAAATGGGTATCTGGGAATTTTATTTCATGATAATTAAGAATAAGCTTTTATTTTTCAAATTAAAACTAAATTAGGGGTATTTTACAAATAAATTATTTTTGAAAATTGGAAATTTTCTAAAAATATTTTAACGATTCTATTTAAAATTTATAAATGGAGAATATTTATTATGACGAACAAAATGATGTTTTTTTAGGGAAACTTACTTAAGGGTATTTTACTAAAATCTTATTTTGAAAATTTTGTTCAATGCTATACTTTAATACGCTATATGATAAAGTATGTGTAATTGGTTCTCACGTTTTATTTTCGGAAAGGCTTCCCGCTATTTCTTCATAAAATGCGTGTAAATGTAATTTAAATTTTATCTTCTTCGTTACTATTTATAAGTATGATTAAATGCGTTTAGCCCGGGCAAATAATCAATACCAATCTAACAAATATTGCATTTTACTTGAGTAAATAATAGGACGCATGTTCTGACGACACAAAACAGCTTTTCAGCATTTCTTTTGGCAAGCAGGCCAAATTGCAGTGTATATGATATTATTTTTCGAGCTAACGGGGCTGACAATTTAACAATGATTCTAAGGGATCACTCTGCACGGTTTTGGGGGCTGCACAGGTCAGGACGCGGGATCATCGAGTATGTGTGCTGGAGGGCTACCGTCGTGCTCAGGGTATCGGGGTTACTATCCGTGTGGGATCACCTAGAGGTTCAGTCAGGCCATTGGTTAAGAATTCCTTACTATTATTCATTCAGTCACGAGCTCCTAAGTACAGTTTTTATATCTTTTTGATATTTTATTAGTAACACCACATTTTATAGTAGCGCAAAGTAGTACAATAAAACCCTAAAAATCAAAGTCGTCTATAAATTACGAACCCACACACATATATCCGGTCACTGTCCCCATCCTGACAGTTTAGGGCCAACAAGACGGGAGGTGACAATTGCAATAATTTTAATTACAAAATATGTTTTGTTGAATCCTATCAATTATTATTGTATTTTCGGGGTATTTAATAAGCTGTAATTCTAATAATAAATCAAAAACTTAATCTATAAGGTTTTATAAAAGAATTATATTCTTTTATCTGTTATTTCGTAAAATATTAAATTTAAAATTTCTTAGTAGTTCACACATTGCTAACAATACTAGTTTATCGTCTATTAACTAGCAAACACCCGAACTGGCACTCAAGTGCCTTAATACCTCAAGTACCTTATGACAATGCGCGTGAATTTCTATTTAATTACACACTTCTGTACCCTTTCTCTATCATAAAGTTACTTATAAAACCCACAACCCATAACCGGACTAAATATCGGGCACAACTAGTATAATCTGCTGGTGGTGAGGAGACCAGGATTTGAATCCCGTCTGGGTGTATTGAGCGTGGTTTTTCCTTAACTGGTGGGTACAATTTTGGATTTATGATATTTGACCAACTATGTATTTAATTTAAAAGACAAAGTTAAACATTAAACTTTAACTTTGTGAGAAATTATGGTTCAGATTAAAATTTTATTGATTTATAAATTTAAAAAAATAAAGTTTATTTAACAAAAAAAAAAAGGTAGGTTGAAGTCATCTTAACATTAGATATCTTCTACTCACAGCTTTACAATTGAATTTTTTTTAAATTATGAACGTAGGTCATGAATTATGAAGAATATATCCTAAATGGGTTGCTACTCTCCCTTCACGCAAATGTAGGAACATTTAATATTAGTTCTAGCATCCTTGCCCTTAACCATTAGATTAAATAAATACTGATGACCTGGACGGGTAGTAAGAAGCGGTTCTAAAATACAACCAAAATCTAGATAATGTCCGCTGCACGTATTTATGTTTTATTTAAAATGAAAATGAAAATAGTAGCAAAATAGTAGCATGTCATTGAATGGCCCCCACTCATCTCTAGGCTACGTTACTGTCTGCTGATAAAAGATAACATTCACACCGATAAACGTCCGACATAAACAATACCCCCTTGAAACAAGGACAGAAACATAAACCAACCACACGAGACCTTAATAAACATCGCTAGATAATGTTTTCCTGGTCACGTCTCATGGGAGCTGAGCTCGTAATATCTTTTACTCTTTTTTTTAAAGTGGTAAATAGAAGTAAAAAAAAAAGGTGGGGTTGTTCCAAACTCTAGCATTAAAAGAATACAAAGTCTGAAAAGATATAATCAGAAGATAATTTATTCTTCGAGTGGCTCCGGCTACTGGTGTTTCTACCTGAGGACATGTTAGCTACTGGTTCCCTTGGTTCAGGGATGTCCATTATGTTTATGATGACAACGTTACTTCGATCATATATTTTGAAAATACTATATTTACACAAATGTAAATTTTATAGGAGAGACAAAAAATTGTTTATTTAATCACTTCTTGGGGGCTGTCCATTAACGACACCAGGCTTATTTTATTTTTCCACCCCTTTTCCCTTTCTTGTCACACATTGTCAGAATTTTATGAACTCTCATTCTAATATTTCGTCACAATAACACGCCCCCTGCTCCTATCTAAATAGTATTTTAACTGTAGACCATATACACGCCCTTTATTGAGACTTGTTTGTAAGTGTTCGCAGTCGGGTTTATTAAACACAGAACGATGCCTGAATCGAACGGGTCTTTACATGGATAGAAATAAAATATTAGGTAATAAAACCTGTCAGAGATCTAAGAAATGGACCAAAAACTAATAACTTAGCAAGAAATAACGTAAAAAAGTAAAAATTAAGTTTTGGGATTTTATAAGCCTGACCAATTTGATTGGAAAAATTTTAATCATAATTGGCCAAAAAATTGAATATATTTAATTAAGAGCGAGAAAAAAAATTAAGAGGGAACTATTTTATGTATCGTAAGATTTCCTTCAAGTAAGTCCTCCAATGAATTTATCCAAAGTTAATTGTTTGGGTGCAAGAGGTAATCAAGGCTGCACTTTTAAAAACCCCACATGTTGGTATGTGTGTATATATGTGTGTGTGTGTGTGTGTGATGCCACGTGGAAATATGTATAGTACAATATATTGGAAATGGACTATATGTGCACAGAGTCACAGTTATTGGTGTTTCTTCCCTAAGAGTATACTTAGGGCCAGTTTCATAGTCAGACTTAGTACGCCTCAAGTACGAGTAGATACTAAATACAAGACGTCACCTGCCTGAAATTGAATGGAATGGCCCATTTTAATATGCGAAAGTGGCCCATTCCATTTTGGTCTAGGTAGGTGTCGTCCTGTATTTAGTATCGACTCGCACTTTAGGCGTATTAAGTCTGAATATGAAACTGGCCTTTATTCTCATCTTTACCACCTAAACTAATATGAATAGGCTACTTAGTTTATTCTTCTAACTACCCCCCCCCCCCCTCCCAAGTAACGCTCCTCTAAATTACTGGAGAGGTCGTCCCACCATGGGGCCTGCATCGGTTGTGTCTCCCAGTGGGTTTCGTTTTTCCTTTTCTCCTACTCTTTATTAGATTTGTTTCTTCCTTCTCCTTTCTATCAAGAATAAATATGCATTTGTGTATGTACATAAATAAATTTATTTAAAAAGGATTCCCTATATATTTTATGCACTACAATTAATATTCTAATTATTTTCTCTCTTGTTCCCATTTAATCTTAAGTTTGTATTACTAGTGTATAGTCGTTTCACGCAAGGTTTATGTATCATGCATTTTTATTTCCAAACAATAAATGGAGGCCAAGTGGCAAATATATTATAAATGGAATGAATTTATCTCTTTGCATACAAGATTTATTTCTAGTAGAATCCAAGCTGCTTTCTCCAGCAATATAAAAACAAAGTAGGAGATAGAGATCCTTAGCCTGTCTCATTCACTATGTTATCGCAGTTGTTTGTTAAATGGTAGATTCATAGCCTGTATCTAGTTGCCTTTGGTCGCCGTTGTAGGTTAGATGTTAGATTCATGGCATGTCTCTAGTTGCCTTTGGTTGCTGTTGTAGGTTAGATGTTAGATTCATAGTCTGTCTCTAGTTGCCTTTGGTCGCCGTTGTAGGTTAGATGTTAGATTCATGGCATGTCTCTAGTTGCCTTTGGTCGCCGTTGTAGGTTAGATGTTAGATTCATGGCATGTTTCTAGTTGCCTTTGGTCACCGTTATAGGTTAGATGTTAGATTCATACTGTATATATAGTTCAGTGGCCATATGGTCTAAGTCGTCACTCAAACATTCTACTGAACTCCCAATGACAGGGTTATTGGGGCTCGAATACCAGCTAGATGTACTGAGGGTGTTTTTACCAATTTTTTCCAAATCTCCACGCAAATGTGCGTACACGTTCTCTTAACTTAACCTTCCTCACCCCTAACATATTACCATTAGTAAATAAGCGTTTAACACGCATGGCTAGTGATATTTTTTTAGCACTGCATCTTTTACCCATTCGGGTAATCCGCTGAGACCATGCGGCCACAGAGTGGGTGGGTGGTGGGGTGTGTTAACCCCAGGGGTTGTCGTACACTCTCGCAATATACTGAATTGCCATTGACGGGTATATCGTGGCTCGATTCCCAGTTTGATTTACTGAGGGTAGTTTTCAAGGCCGTAGCCAACCAATAATTTCAGAAGGGAGTTGATGGGCACATCCCCCAATTGCCGGAAGCTAGAAAAAAAACTCTAGATCATAAACATTTCTATAAGCTATCTGAAGTGTTTTTATGGCACCGTTGCCCCTTAACTAACGTAGTATTAAAAATATATATAAATATTAAACACCTCTAGAAGATATCTGAAGTGTTCTTTTGATTACAACATAGCCCCCTAACAGCTGAAGGCTATGAAAATTTCTAAATATTAAACACCTCTAGAAGCCCTCTGAAGTTATTTTAATGGTAACACAGCGCCCTAATTTGTACTTGTATCTTAATTTTGATATTGCTTGAACCATACATAAAGCCATATATATTTTGTTCATAAAATTTCGGGGGAGTTTTAACCCCCAAAACCCTCCCTAACTACGGCCTTGGTAGTTTTACTTCAATAGTTCCCTAACTACCCTAAACGTATATCCGGGTAAATTTCCTTTAGTTCTACCTTCCTCACCCCTATTTCACTATCGTGGCCTATTTATTGTCTGTGAGGGTTAAAAACCATCCTACCTCTATAACTAGCACATCACCAAAACCCCGGCTATCAATTTATCACCGTGAAACGGGAAGAGCCAATTTCACCAATGATACATTTCTCGCCTAAACTAGGCCCTATACTTCTCACATCTATAGGCAGACGTGCTGCCAACCAATTTAAGATGTCGAAAACCAAATCCAAGCTAAGGTTCGAACAGACAATCCTCATGATGTAAGACAATGATGAAGATCAGAAGATGAAGAGAGGGAAAGAAGGATGGACCACGACATGCCAAGAGTTGATGACCCGTGTGGAAGACCGAAGAGAAGGCTGACGTAAATCGTGACTCATTCCTCCTTTTGGTTTCAAAGATCCCCTGGCAGGTAGCATCGTATTCACTAGTGAGGCTGGCTTAGAAGCCCAATTTCTGTTACACACCTAGAAGACCTTGGTTCAAATCCCATACTGGAAATAGATGTTCGTATCCAGGAGAATGGGGAGGGTCCGAATGGGTGAAAGGGTTTTTGGGTCACAGAGAATGGGGAGGTTAATAATAAAGGAAGGGAGTTAAGGGAATAATGAAATTGTACGATAGGTCAGGGTGCATGTGGCTTGTAAGGGAATATTGAATTAAATCTAGTTTTACCACAAAACAGCTTTACGTCCTTCCTACAAACAAACACTGGTGCAGTTCCTTAGCCCATTTCATGGCTGACTGACCGGGAAATTGTATAGATGTGAAATAATACTTTCGGACAATAAATCACATACAAGGTGGATTTTATGTCTGACTCACTGTACGTGAGTTTGGTAGTCCTATGAGTGAAACTATCTTTAGTTTGAAGCCTGATTTGAACCGTATTATTTACAACAATCAAGTAACTGCTATCCACCTTGCTTTCTTGCTGTAATAACAGGCCTACTGTTCAAATCAGGCATCTTATCGTTTAAAATTCGTGTCCAAATGGACGGGTATTAAGATGCAGTTCACACACAAAAAAAACTTGAACCGCCATTATTTATTGTTTATAAAATGGCGTTAAAATATATCATTACAGTCATTCGTTCAAACAGCTTTTTTTTTTAATGTATAAAATAATATATGAACAAAATATTTATTTTTCATACAATTATGTATAAAAGAATTGATGTATTATCAAATCAGAAATGTTTTTTTTATATATTTTAAATGTATACATATATTGATATTGATAAAATATCACAAATAAAATTGTTGATAAATGTGTTGCAATTACTTCAATTTCAGAACAACTTATTTCATCGCCGCGTCTTACTACCCGTTTGTATTATACGCATATTTACTAATGACGCTATTTTGTTATGGATGAGGAAGGCTCTATTTAGAAGAAATATAAATGAATTTGCACCGAGGTAGAGTGGAAAAACAATTTAGGAAAAACCTCCCTCAGTACACCCAAGTGGGATTCGAAACCCGATCATCCCGTCATTGGCAGTCCAGTCTATTGTGAGAGTGACGCCTTAGCCCATTCGACCACTAAAGGTGCTTACACCAATTTAAATCAAAATTAGAACTAAAATATAATACATAATGCTGTTGCAATTACTAATTATCTTACGAGTTGTTTTATCCCAGGAATAGTTTATGATCAAATTTTAGGATGTCCATAATGAATAATCAAGATCTTTGCGAAGGAATGCACATAGAAAATTAAACTAAAAGCATCCTCTGGAACAGTAATGTATTAGTTGTGTCCAACTGATATATATATATATATATATATATAGTGCATATATGTCCTAATCTTTAAATTCTCTACGGACAGATAAAATATTCACACTTTCATTTCCGTGCGAGTATTGGAACAATAGTCTGGCAGCCACTTCTTCCAAGCAACTGAACTCTGTCAGGCCATTACGACCTTTATTCAGCGGTTCTAGCCAAACACACTACTAAGAGACACGGCCTTATCTCAAGCATGGTGAGAAATTCACCACTGGGAACTGAGTTTGTTAAGGTTTTATTGGCTTTCACCAAGGGTATTAAACATCACTTTATGAACCAAAATTTGTCACAGAATGGTTTAACGGACTAACATAATTCTAGGAACTAAAAAGCACACTGTCCCCTGCCTGTAAATATATCACTGTAAAAGAGAAAACTCAAATTTTGCATTTGATATATTGTCCGGACAAACCCATAATTTAACCCATGCTCCTTACTGTAGTAGCTATATTTTAAAAATGGAGAAAACGAAAAAAAAAAAAAAATCAGTTCTATGGTTATAAACCATACCGTAGCCTTCAAACATTCAAATATTGAACTTTCCATAAGACTTTTTAACATTACTAAAAATTTAATGTGAGTGCCAAATGTCAATTCTTGTATTCTGGTGTGTTCCTATTTTCTGACGGTTGAACATATCTGACGGTTGGGCATATCTGACGGTTGGACATATCCGACGGTTGGGCATATCTGACGGTTGGGCATATCTGACGGTTGGGCATATATCTGACGGTTGGGCATATCTGACGGTTGGGCATATCTGACGGTTGGGTATATTTGACAGTTGGGCATATATGAGGGATATAAAATTCTACTAGATATACTGTCACGTATTCATACATCAAGTCATGTGATCTGCAGCTATCATTTCTTATGGGTATTGTCATTACCTACCAAATAACAATAAAAAAACTCCATGACATGAGCCTGCAATCGAGCCATATCGACCGAGCGGCCACCGCCGTTAGAGATGATGGTGCCAACATTTGTGGATGGTAGTCTAGTAAAACACTATCTATATTGACTGCTAAAAATATGTTTGTTATTTATATAGTTGTTTCAAATGTGCAATCGTTAGAAATAACAGGTACAGTTAGAATGGTAACTGACGGTTGCGAAAATTACTAAAACTATGTTCATAAGAATATGTCAAGTTATGGGATGAGCTGTTATTATTTTTCAAATATTATTGATACCTTTAAAATAATAAGATTATTGATATAGTAAAAATATTATTAATATTAACCACACAAAAAAAAATATATTTTCATTTTCAAACTTTTGTTTTTACCAACATTTTACGCTCGCGTCCATTTCTAAGCTGATGGAAACATTTCTCAAGGTCAACACATCAAAAGATGTTGCATGATATTTAATTTTATTACTAACAAAATAAACAAACTTTCATCATCTGCTTCTGTTTCAGCTCAACATTCTCCACCACACTAAAATACCGCAATGAAATATCGATAAAAGTCAAACATTAATAAAATATGGGTTGGATTAAATTATTTTCCTTTAGTTTTAAAAAGATGGTCTTTAATTTCTAGCACCTTAGAACCGATGGGATCTCTAATAAGTTCTGTCCCAGGTTTGATTACTGGCGTGGCCAAAAAATTTACGATTAAGGAAATTGGTGCTTCACTTTTAACAGTTACTAACCAATAGTCGGAAGACTCGGTGTTGTGTTTTTAATAAGGTTAAGTTTGTTTGTAAGTCATATAATGATATAATCAATTGGTTCAGAAAGTACAAGGCTAAATACTATTAGAAAGAAATATTTGTATCTACTGATTGATAGTCTAATAATAAGTCTCGATTAGAAATTTCAAGATAATTCTAAGAGATTTATTAATTGAGATACGAGTGGATTGAAGCTTACTATAATCAGGAGATCCTGGCCACTGGTATATCAGGGTGTCAACTGTCTCAAGAGGTTAAGTCACATTTAAATAGGCCGGCATCTATTTAACATTTACGTAAGTTAGTAAAACAATGTTCATATGTGTCAAGTAAGATGATCTACAGTTTCCCCTTAGTATAAATCCCTAAAGAATATTAAAAATACGCCAATTGTAAAAAGTCACAATCTTGAGTCGGGAATGCGGTTAAAGGCTTGTTGGACGGAGATGGTTTTATGTCAGATGAGGCAATATTTCCTGTCAGAGAAGGTCCCGTGTCATTTAAGGCAGTGTTTCTTATCCTCCGGAGTGGCGGCGACGGAACAGGAAGCCAAGCCAGTGTGGTGTATATATAACTCGTGTAATGAACGTAAGCCTCATAGAACCATCATTGGGAATGGTCAAGTTCGATGGTGTCCGCAATATCTCACGCATGGCTGAGTTTCAAGCTCTTATCTGACTAGGGGTGAGAGTTTACAGTTTGGGAGATGATTAAGAGGGAGAGTGGTGAATGGGAGATGGGAAGAGAGAAGTGTAGGAGGGAATGAACTCAACAATATTACAGTAAGAGATTTTTTTAACGTTGATTATGGACGTCACTGATGTAACTTATCGAAATTACTCAAGGGTTTTTGGTTTACATTTTGATTTATTTATACATACATACATACATACATACATACATACATACATACATACATACACACATAAATGTGTATATACATTTATAATATAATAGATATATTCCTATATATATATACATACATACATAATATGTGTATATATCTATATGAGTAATGAGGTGGACTGGATAGAACTAGCTCAAGATAGGGATAGAGTGTAATGAGGTGGACTGGATAGAACTAGCTTAAGATAGAGATAGGGTGTAATGAGGTGGACTGGATATAACTAGCTTAAGATAGAGAGAGGGTGTAATGAGGTGGACTGGATACAACTAGCTTAAGATAGAGATAGGGTGTAATGAGGTGGACTGGATATAACTAGCTCAAGATATAGATAGGGTGTAATGAGGTGGACTGGTTACAACTAGCTTAAGATAGAGAGAGGGTGTAATGAGGTGGACTGGATATAACTAGCTCAAGATATAGATAGGGTGTAATGAGGTGGACTGGATATAACTAGCTTAAGATAGAGAGAGGGTGTAATGAGGTGGACTGGATACAACTAAGCTTAAGATAGAGATAGGGTGTAATGAGGTGGACTGGATATAACTAGCTCAGGATAGGGAGAGACAGGTGGAGTACTTAAGTAAGTGCGGTAATGAACTTATTGTCAAATGCGATGCCAACCCAAGTAAGTTATTTAGTTTGAGTGAAATTGTTGCTATGCACATGAGCCCAACTAAACATTTGTGCAACTTGAAATCGTTCGCGTGAGCCTACCAAGACATATTATTAGGGTTAAAAGCAAACCTGAAAAGTAGTGAGACGCGCCGCTAAAAAATAAAAATAAACCATGTCATTGATAATTTTAAGACCCATACGGTTCTTTAAAGTGGCACAGGCGTTGGTATATTTGTTTTTTGATTTGTTGATCAAATGCATCAGGACATTAGATATGCAACCTGAATATTAATCAATATTGAGCGTTGCACTGATTCTGCAAATTATCTCAATAAAATGTATTCAAAACCTTTTTACAGAGAAAAACTCTATAAAATTACGCTTCATTCAAATTTATAGCTAAAGGCTGGTTTTTAATTTTAGTTATAATTGGAGCTTTTGGAATTTAGTTTTAATCAAGATGTATATTTTAATCTTCAAACCTCGATAAGAACATCTATAAAACGACCCCTCTCCAAGATCGATATGTTCAACTCTACTACTAACATTTTTGTTGAGGTGGAACAATATATTTAATTTCTTAGAAAATTATATAAATGGATTAAATAGCCAAGCTATTATTTGTTAATTACTGTTATAACTTTATCTAAATATTATATTCTTTGAATTGAAAAATTAAACCTGGACACGGGAGTCGGACCTGGGACTTATGGATTAGTATGCCAATTATTTGGTCACTATTCTATTCAACTGTCATTTCTCAATTTAAAGAATATAATTGTATAAATACAAAGAAAAATATTTTATTCACCAATCCACAGTTAAATAAAAATAATAGTTTTCATAATGATGTGAAAACAGAATGATTTTGGGCACACGGATGAAGACATCACTCTTGTCTAGTTTGGCTTATCCGTGTTGGTTCGAATCTTGACTGGGTGTAATGAAGTGTATTTTCATTAATAGTTTCCCTATTCTTACTCCACGAAAATACTTTCTGCAAATCCTACCTTCCTCGTTCCTATTCGCTTGTAAATATGTAGATATTGGGTGGCGCACCTAAAATAAATAATAAACTATAATTGGTGCAGATCAGTTGAGACACACTTTGGACACTATTAATAAAGCATAAAACTTTGTCCAATTAACTTTTAAACAAATTGTTTTTTTCCTCATGAATATTAAAAAGCATTTATAAAAAAAACCAAGATACGTAAAAAGATTCCCATGTATATCGAATTGACTCCTTTATTTGAATGCAGCTGTCGTTTCACACGGGTAGCGGGTGTTACAGTTCAAAACGACCCGTTTAAATCTCCTAACATGTTTAATAGTCCTAACTCCAAAAATAAACAAAGACTACAATGTCTTGATTTAATCATAAAACAGTAAAATTAGATTGTGTCAGCTAATATAATCTCAACCCAAATTGATCACTTTGTTGGAAGGTCATTTATAGACAAGTGTTTTTATTATTTTGTTTATGGCGTTGTTAGAGGCTGCAGGCGGTTGGCTTAGTCTCGCGTCTGAATTTATAATGACAGCAGTTTATTACCAGCTGAAGTGGAACATTATATAAATTATAAAGGATCACTTGTAGAATAAGTCCTAGAGCTAACCACAGTGGTGGTGGTACTGTCCAAGATGTCAGTCTCGCAATATATTTAATTACTTGTATTGGAGAAGTAGAGGTTCAACTCTTTTCTGGTTCTCTTGTCTTAGGTTTTTTCCACTGTTATTTATTGCTCTGGTTTTACCGTCTTCTCTACACTAGCGACCGTTCTCTAAATTGGATACTTTTCTCATACTAGTTCCTTAAATTAAACCATTAAAAGTCACGGCTCTAAACTTATAATTAAATATAGTAGATTTAGTGTGAGACAAATCAAATAAATGTGCACCAATTGAATCAAGGATCGCTGGTTCGATATCAGGTCAAGCTAGAAAAAAATTATATATATATATGTGTGAAATCAAATTCCCTCTTACTCTGAGTGGTAAATCAACACCATGGGTGCTTGTAGTTGTGTTTGCCCTAGTCAAGATAAGCTGATTAGAAATATTTTAATGCGTATAACCCGAACGGGTAGTAAGAGGTGGTACTACTACTACTACAACAATAACAACTACTACTACTACAACAATAACAACTACTACTACTACTACTAATAATAATAATAATAATAATATAGTTAAATTAAACATGTTGAAACATCTAATCAAAATAATATTCAGATAGACACGATAAACTTGAAGACAATAAAGTGTTGTATTTTATTCCAAGAGAACTATCATTTTTTTAAAACCTGAATAATCCTATGCTTGAGTAGTAAAATGTATATTATATTTAATATATGAGACAATTAAACATGAAAGTTTAAAAATTCGCCATCAAGTCGTGTAAAAGATTTCAGCATTCCTATCTACTCGGAAGAAATAACTTAAACTAATCAGTGTTATTGAGAATCCCCTTGTACACATTAGGATAGTAATAATTTTAAAAATACATATTTCAATTAATACAGGACTAGTACGATACCCCTTTGAAATCAAAGGCTTCATTTATAGTCGTTTTGTCCCTTTGCCATTTGTTGTACAATGGTTGCGAATGAGAATCATTTTTAGTGACTCTCAAAATCTGGAAGGCACATTCATTTAAAGACTCTATGGTAGATCAAAAATGTACTCCAATGAAAATGTGTATCTGTTCCTAATTTGAATATTTCATTATACACAACATTTTTTACATACTTTTTATTTTTTAGGGGACCCATCGTGAGTTTTCAATCAGCAAGTATCACTGGACCCTTTTGGGATAGGGGCTACCTACATGAAAAATGTCAGCTTCTTAGTTTTCTGTGACTCAAAGTTTTTCCTACTTTGAAAACCCCTCCATTCCTCCCCTCCTCCCAGTTTGGGGGCCCCTATTTACATTTTTGGTCACCACAAATTCCTGAATCCTTTTGGGTTTGGGCTACTTGGCCCTCTACTAGGTCCTATGGGTTTCGAGATTTTTTTGGCTGGACAGAGAAACTTGTAATCATTATGGTGGATTTATTAGTCCAAGCTCTTATTAATTACATTTTATTTTTTTCACTAGTACTACTAGTTGGTCTATCCCTATTTCATCATACTGAAGCGGTAGAGATGTGAAAGGTTACCTTTTTAGGGAATGTACTCGTATTTGCATGGAGGGACTTGAACTACGATCTCTTAGATACCGTTAAAACGGACTAGATGTGCTTGACGTTGAAACCACGTGGTATAACGGGTTTAATCCATCAGTTTTTATGTATTCTGCTACACCAATATATATATATATATATATATTTCTTAAACTTTTATTATCAAGAAAATGTTAAAATTCATCGCCGATTCTTGATGCTTTTAACTATGGGTATCAAAGTTAGTAGGATGAGCTATAATATGATTTTGGTAGGAAGAATTCTTTAGAAAATTTAAGATTTTTTTGCTGTCAAAATTGTCAACATTTCAATATATTACTAGTATTATTTTATGTGTATTGGTATTATCTATCAGAAGTGACAGCTGCAGATCACATGTTTATAAAGCTTGTCGCTACATTATTAACTCCATTATAAGCCTTTATTACTGATTTACTTGAAGAGTTATCTTAAAACTGTTTGCGTTAGTCAACGACATAACTAAAAATATCATTTTCTTTACTTCATAAATTATCACATAAAGTTTTAAGGTTGCTTATAATTATAAATATATATTAAGGCTTATATTGGGTATATTATAATACAAGGAAACACTGAAGAATGTATGAACATTTTGTTAGTTCATTTTTAACTGTCAAAAAAGTTTCTTCTTATTTAAATCACACTAGGTGATCTTGATTTTTATATTGGGGATGACGCCCTTTACACCTGTAGCCAATATATTTTCTAAATAAATATGCCTCTGCTGACAGCAAGTACTAGATCATAAGACCATGTAGAAATAACACTTAGTTTGTAGAGGCCAGCTAGGAATGAAATAGTAGGGCCTATATACTATAATGATTATTTGTAGCTCATTTGATTATAATTTAAATTAGTTGAATAATGACACCTGGATATGGGAATTGAAATCCCAACCATCGGCTTAACTCGCCAATGTTCTCATACTGAGCTATTCAGGATTCGTATCGTGTGCAGGGTCATTCTACACTCATATTTTAAGACAGGGTTTGTGATGAACGTGTGTAAATCTGCTACCATGTACTATTTTAGGAAAGCTAGTGTTGTTTTGCTATGTGCTGTCAATACCATCACAAACAGTTCAATAAAAAACCGCAAATCAATTATTCACCAATATTAAGTTGGCTGTAGTTAGCATACTATTTCACAAGTTAAATAAGACTTTAAAAAATTAACTTTTATTCTATAGTTAAATATCAACGAAACTTTGAAAAAGTAATTTAAAATGACTTCTGAAAAGGCATTCAAATTTGGGAGCTTTCATCATTTTTTAAGTGCTCTTTCCATGGATATCAAAACTAATAAGGCCTGTATAACCGATAAATAAATTCTCAGCCTTCAATAATAAATCATATAATGACTATAAGTAGCTAAGTGCTAAGAACAGAGTAACTCTTTGTCAAAAGCACGAGGTTCAATTCCCATGTCAATATGTCATTTTTACAATAAATTTTGAATATAAAACATTTGAATGTAGTTTTATTTTGAATTAGTAAGCATATCTATAGTTTAAATTGTATTAAATTTATAATAACAATAATCTAATTTTAGATTTATTTATTTATTTAGCACCGCGTCTTACTACTCATTCAGATTACATGCTTAAATACTAATTACGCTAATGGGCTAGGTATGGAGACGGCTGAATTTAGAAAAAGTGTATTCTCATTTGCGTAGAGAGAGTGGGAAATAATTAAGGAAAAACTACCATTAGTACACCCCACTGGGATTGAACCACGATCTTCCAATCATCAGCAGTCTAGTCTACTGTGAGAGTATCTCATTAGACCATGCGGCCACTGAAGCGGGCTTTATTAATTATTCTATATATAAAAGTTACTTTTAACCGGATTTGTTATTTCTATCTTATTGAAAAGTTGTATTAGTCTATAAATACCGATAATGCATTATTTAAAGTATTTATGTACTCTATCTTGAAGCATGACAAGAGACTTAATATAAGGAAGTACAGTATGGCTACAAGATCAAATTCCGTAATATTAAAATATCATAACATAAGTCTAATTTATCTCTATTAGTTTAAGTACTTATATATAAGATAAAATTATAAATGACACCACAATCGTTGAAGTCTTTTATCGAAATGGATAAACAAACTTGTAATTTTCCACGAATAGCCCAATTGAAATTCAGGTGTATAGTTTTTTTGAGTGGACTTATGTGTGAAGTTTTTATTTTCGTGCAACACACGTTTGTACGATGTATTGCCTATACATACAATCTCCAGGCGCACAGATCCTAGTTAGATAGAACCCTTATATAAAAAAGAACCACGAAAAAAATAATCAAAATATAAGAAAATTATACTTTAACTTTTATTGAATTTATCAATTCAGAATTGATTGTTTTTTATAATTATGGACTGGGATTGATTATTTATACTAGCATTTATTTCTCACTCTTTACTGCTTTATATTCAAACTAAGAGAGCTCAAATAGGTTATTGGTTCCTTTGACATAAAATTAATTCAATTATCATTATTTATGATGAATTATATATTTTACTATTTTTATTTAGTCGAGTGTAGTTTTCAAACACAGTGCTAAAGCGACATAACTTCTAATCCAATAGTAATCAAATAGTAAACGCAGATAATATTAAATACTCAAGTACAATCTTCTAGCATCCGATTAACAGTTAGAATTAATCCAAAATAAACATTGAACTACTTATTATTCCAGAATCGAATCAATGAGCCCTAAATTTACACGTATAGTTCTCTTTAACGTCTCAGAGACACGAGATTATTTATTGATTAAAAATAATTCAACACTAATAATTGTCTTAAAATAAGTCAAAGGCTATTGTTTAGCATAATTTATTATTCCACAACTTTAAGTGTTAAATTTATTTCTCATTACAAATATTAAGGTGGCACATGTGTTAAATAAAATCCATAATCATTTTATTTATATAATGCATTAAAAATAGTTCTTACATTACAATATGTCTTATACGCAATATTTTCGTTATAAGATAAATTAATAAATTTTATTAATATTATGACTACCTAGTACGATCACTCAGCACAATTTGATTTTTGACCTTTGACCTTTGACCACGATCATGAGAGAGTGTGTATTGTGATGTCGCAATCGTGTGTGACAGCGATGTGATTCACTGAAATCCCTGTCCTGTGATTGGATGTTGGCTTTCCTCCTTCCCCTCGCCTCCCCCTGGCCCCCTAACCCCCTGCCACGTTTATTATGTGTTCCAAACATGTTGGTTCTTGTCCAAACTTGTTTGTTTCTGTCTCATTTGGTTTTTTATGTGTGCTCATTGGATCGTATAACTGGGTAGGATTGGGACGGGTGTGGGAGTTTATTTTATTTATTGGTAGGGGGGGACGTGCAGTCCACGGCGTTGGGCACTCCTCCCCCAATGGGTCAGCATCGTTACTGAGGGCGCAGCACGAACCTCTCCCGACGGCCGCTTAGCATAGAGGGTGAGCATCCGGCAATGGCTCCCTCTCACAAGCCTCTAAATCTATTTTGGTGTCACACCCCTCCACCTACCCCATATATGTGAAAATGGGTTTTCCCGGTGACGTCATCGCAACCCTTGTGCCAGTTTGGTGGCTCGACTAGACAGGTTGAGAAATAAATAGATCGTGAACTTGAAACCGTGAGCAAGTACATGAGGTAATTGACATTGACAACCCTCCCCTTCACCTTTTATGTGACAATGGGATTTCCCGATGACGTAATCACACTGTCGCAACCCTTATGACTCATACCTGGCGCCAGTTTGGCGGCTCGACAAGTCAAGTTGAGACAGGAATAGATTGTGACCGTGAGGTCTATGACCCTGTTCATGCTTGATGCCAGTTTGCCGGCTCGACAAATCGAGACTAATATCTGGTTATACTACGTGTAAGGGACAAACTGGCTTTACGTGAATAAAATATAATATTACAAATATATATTCATCATATATTAAATGTTTCACAGACATGCATAATATTTATTATAGATTAAAGGTTTCACAGACATACATATTATTTATTATACATTAAAGGTTTCACAGACATACATAATATTTACTATACACATTTACAGGAATGGCGCATATATTCGTTCATACGTTTTTCTATATTGTCACTTTGATATGTTGGTAAAATTGTTTTTAGTTCACAATCCATCATTTAATAGTACAAACCGACGACTTGACGTGTATAGTAGATAGCACTAATAAGATCCAGGTTTCTGATGTGCGCTTTCACCATAGGCTGTTCGAGGTCGATGACATCCGCTGATTCTGTTAGAATGTCGCATACATCCACGACGAGTGTGTCAATCAAATCATTGTAATAACGTGCAACGGGTGTCAACCACATATCCCGTCGGTTGATGACGACGTCGATGAGGTCCCAAACATAACTAAGACGCAAACAGCTAGGTGCTAGATAGGTAACCCGTTTGAGTCCAGCGTCTTGTTTCTCGCTGATGACTACCATACGGTTACCACACATGCGTCTCAGAGAGATGTCATGACTAGTCAGACTAATCTTCTGAGGAGGCTGTATGTTGCTGAAAAACTTTGATAAGACTGACTTGTAGCTGCCTATTTCTGGCCACTCTGTATGGGTAAACATCGCACAGCTCCCTCCACATTTTTCTAGCTCGACATAGGGCGTAAAGTTGTTCTTGACACACATGTTGACGATGACTCGCTTGGCGTCAACTTCGTCCAGTGGAAACAAAGTAATGAAAATACTGGTGAGGGCGAGCGGCTTCACCGGCTTTGCTTTGCGTGTAAAATATTCTTGACCTTCCATGATATTTGATCGCTTCGATGACTGTCGTGGTTATGGCCGGCACGCCATTGGGACGCCTTTTTTTTTTATAGGTGCACGCTGATTGGACGGAGCCTTTTGAGGGGTGGCAAGAACCTACCGTCTTGAAAAATATGTTGTAATCTCTCAATAACTTAGCATCGTTGCTTGTATGATTGGTGTGCGAGAATAGGGTTGGGAAAGTTTTCATTTGAATGTTTTGGGCACGATAGAGAAGTTACATAAGATATTAATGACCGCAAACGTCTGAGAGTATACTTTGAAGTTGTATCGTATTATGAGACGTGCGTGAGGCGTTTATGCTTATAAATACCAGATGTGACTTTATACGTGGTGTAAATCTATAGCTGGCAAAATATTATCCTACGACATTGCTGTCAATAAAAATGGCAGCCGAATGCGTCCTAGGCTTAGTGTGTGGATCCGTGTTGATGACGAGAGTGGCAGATCACGCTATTCTTGCGGGGAAAACACCCGACCATAGAGAACAGAACCACGGGTTTGTTTTCAGCGCATGTCTTATGGTGTGCGTGTCCACCTTCAATCATCCAATCTCGTAGTCCCCAAATATGGAGGCCAAACAGAAACTCCATACAGAACTATGTGCCATGCACATGTACATGCAGTATTTCAGGGACAGCCATAAGACTAAACCCGTCTCTGGAACGGAACAAACTTGACTCTGAGTTTGGTACTGATCAAAAGTTATTTCTATTGGTTAAACACATCACCATGTAGATACCCCAAAAAATCCACCGTCTTACTTTTTGCAGTGAAACTGCAATGGGTCTCAAATTCCTTGTTACCAGCGTTAACCTCCTCAAAGGTTCCGGGGCTGTCTGTGAACCACAGACCGCAAGTCAAATGCATTCTTTTGGATTCACTATTGTAATTGAGCAGCGTCTCAATGTACGATCTCTAGGCATACGTGTTTCTGCGTGGTGAGACTAGTTTTTGGTTTAAAAACACATCTACCTGCGTGAATAACAAATGTAACCACTTGTTCACGGGAGCGATTTGATTCAGGTAAGTGAAAGTGCCACCGTCGGGTTTCATGATAGCCGCCCTGAGAGAGAGCATGGTCTGGGAAAGATCGATATAGAATTCGCCTTGACTGGTAACGGTAAATTCAATGGGCGAATCATTGGTGAGGGAAGAGACAGGTTTGTACTGGAGCCATTTTCCACTTTCAAGACTGGTTTGCGTGGGTGGGACGGAAAATAAATTGCGTTCACTGCTGGCACACTCGCAGGATTGGGGGTGTAAGAATGTAATTTCAACTGAAAATATCTACCGCTTCTTTCTTGATCTTTTATAGTTGGTAATTGACAGAAGACTGACGTTGGTGCTTCTTACGACGCTCTTTATAGCCTGAGCCGGTCATCAGCGTGTCAATCTTCTGCTTCGCCTTGCGTTTCAGGTTTGTTCCAACCTCGCTGACACGCTGCCGTAGGCCCTCTTTGAAAGGACGACGCTGATTGGTGACGTTGGAGAGCAAGTTGATACCCGTATGAAGCACCTTATTTCCAATAGCTTTAGCGCCGATTCTCAGCGACGGTACGACGCTCTTGAAGAGGCCTCTGAAAATCCTCCTTTTCTGTGCCCGCGTTGATAGGGAACACCGTGGTAGATCGAATATATTTCTGTTCCAGCCTGGTTGACGCAGTATTTTTGGTAGGGACAGTTCATGTTGAGCAGCGTCGAAAATGAGGTTTCACGCACACTTTTCCAAACTCGAATGGTACAGGTTCACCGGTGTCTGTTCTTATATTGATTCCCAGGCTTTCAATTTCACTTCTAAGTATGGGCACGTAATGCAACGAAGTATAGCCAACAGTCTTATGTTTGCCGTGGATATAGTTTGTGTTGTTGATACCGACGATACGTAAAAGCGGTGCCACAATATCACCCACGGGCTGAGGATCGATGATATCCTTGTAGATGTACATTTACGAGGGCAAGCCTAGTAGAAAGTTGGCAGAATAAGGTAACTTTGGGACTTTGATCGGATTAGTATCAGGATCAAAGCAGAGCTATAGATCTAGTTGACTACTTAGAGTATATAGCTGTTTATTTGGTAAAGATAAAACAATGCTCACTTTTTGTTAGGGTTTGTGTGTACTTGAATACAACTCCAAAATCCCCTTTAAACGCCTCTATATCGTTTAGCGCTTTGACCATTTCATGGAGAGTGCTCTAATTTCCAGGCGGGATGTGATCCTTGAATATTTATTCCATGCCATTAGAGTCAACCCAGTTGTACCATACAATATTTTGGCCATCGTGTACGATGGTGAAAGAACATGGAAATTGAAATTCGGTGAGAGCTATTTCCCACTGTCCATCGAGTGTAAGATGGTAAGGTAGTTAGGTGGTGAAATTCGCGAGCGTATATTTGGGGAAATATCCCATAGTGCTGTCGCTAGGAAAAGTGATGTAAAACTTGTCCTTCCTGCTAGGGCAATGACATAATTGGCAGGAATCCAAGAATTAAACTTGGTGGGGTAGCATTTCCACTGCACGTGCACTTTCTTTCTGGCGCCTTTACCCATGACACGTAGTATTTTACCAACCTTAAAAGTTTCGGGAAGACGACCGCTTTGCGATTCGGGTTCGTAAAACGTTCCCTCCACCTCCTTGCCATCAAGATCAGTCAACCTGTAGACTACTGTTTATCGCAACACGACTCTCCTGATTTTGAAAATTTCTTAGCTCCAATAGCTTTAGTAGCCCTTTGCAAACACAATTTTGGATTTGCTAATATACGCAACATGTCACCAAATTTGAGTTTTGGATTACTATTCGTGTTTGGCCACCGCTTGCCATACAGATTATCTCAGACTTGAAGCACTTTGGTTTCTTAAACGTCTGCAGGCGCCATCTTGATACTGGAATGTTTTGTGCCATTGTAAGCATCAATGGGATCTTGGAGGACGTCCACATAGTGATACATGTTATTTTTGGTAAAGTAGCGCCACATGTGCCTTTTCAGAGTTCTATTGAATCGTTCCACGATGCTTGACTTCACGTCCGGATTATAAGTGGGGTAGTAATACACGCCTTCTTTATTGAGACATTTCAGGACTATACGTACCGTGAATACTGTTACCTTACCCGTCTATAAGCCTAGAGGTTTACGACCACTTTGTTTGAAAATGTCCTGAAAAGCGTCTCTCACGACGCTCCCCATCTTGTATAGAAGCGTGCTCACCCAGGCCATCTTGCTAAACACGTCGATGAAGGTGAGAAAGAACACGGCACCATCGTTTTATTTTTTCCGAGAGTTCGCATATCGTTAAGATCGGCTTGCCAGATATCGTCAATGTTTGACACCACGTACTTGTTGCATGGAAACATTTTTTATCACCGGCTTGTGGAGGGTATAATGGTTCTGCGCACGAAGCCATTCTCGTCCTTAGTCGGGATCTTTCTTGGATGCCTTTTTGAGCGAGGCCGTCCCTGAAAACCCTTCAGGATGAGAAGGGTCGCAGTAGATGTTGGCTAAACGGTTCATTAAGCTCGGAATGGCAGCCACCTGTTTTCGTCCACCCTTTTCAGTTTCTTCATCTTAGGGCGTTTCGATGGTGTAGGCCTATGTGGTTGGAGTACGGGTGTTGTATCTCTAATGGGTGACAAACGTTTTGGGTTTACAATCAATTCTTTCGGGGCGTTTATTTTTTGAAGCACCGCGAGAAACTCTTGCTCCCCCGACGGCTCGTTGTTTCTTCTTGTTCTGACCAGATCGTTGACTAAATCCATGATATTGGATCAATGAAGAGGCGTATCCAGAATACTCAGTTCCCGTTTTCGTCCCAAGAAATACCGTTCCGGGAAATGAAATGTTCTAGTAAAAGTTCGGATTTCTTACGTTTATGTACTGGTACAGTATTGAGTACAGCAGGGATGGGAAGTACAAACACTTCGGGGGTGGTCGTGGTGATATTTTCAGGTGGTGAAGGGTGTTGACAAAATGCAGATATGGCTGAAGGACTTGATGGTATAAAGTCCATTTAGAGTGGTCGTCAAGTTTTGAGGCAACAATTTTTTCCATTTCCTAGTCCAGCTCGGAGACCACTAGATTTGTGGCCGTGGCCACTTGTTGGTGGTGTTGTTGGCAATGATGTAGTGTTTCCGGGGACAACAATATCATCTCTTCCGTGTGTTCCATTATCTACTTGAAGAATAAGGAACCGAGAACACCGCCTATTAATGGCGCTAAAAATATAGGAAGGAATGGTCCTCCTCTCTGAACGAGTAGTAGTCTCTTCTTCTTCCAGCACTCTCCTCGTTTGACCAGCTTGCGCAACACCTGCTTGTGAGCACGTAACTTTGTCTTCCACGCATTTTTCAACGGTAAATTTCCTTTTAAAGTGTTGTAGGCACACTTGCAAACAGAGTCAATCAGTTTCTTGTCTACCGTTTTCAGCAAGGTGACACGTTGATGTGAAATGATGCGATGCATCGCACGCAGAAAAGGCGCTTGCTTAAGCACTTTGGGACTCATGCTTATGAAATGATCCGTAATCGTAAAGTGTCAGTTTTTTCATAGCTTTTGCGTGGTAGGAACAAGCAACACCAGACGATTGTGCGGGATCTATATCTGAACCATTCGGGTGTACCGTTCTTGAAATCTAATAATATATACCTGTGCAAAGTACTTGTAGTATCAGCGTAAGCCTCTTGTAAATAACGGGGGTTTTCAGGACAGACTTGGCGTGCAAAGTGTTGAATTTAAGCTTTATCCCTGCAATTTTTAAAAAGCACGATATAGTGTGCGTTTAAGGAAATGTTTCTCTGGCTCTTGCCCTGGTAGAATATATTTTGTGTAAGGCACATGACGCTAATATTTTGTTGATGACATTACCACGTGATTTCATTAAATTTAACATCACACATTGTGTCCAAGTGACGTATAAAGTCGGCTACAAAATATGACTTTCCTCAGCCGGAAGCGCCGTTGATGATGGCCGAAAATGGATGTTTCAGCTTTTCCATAATGTTTGAGATTGAGCTTTTAAACTAAATTAACTTATATATATAGGGTAGGAGGGGGTGTGGAAGTTAAAACACAAACATAACAGTTTTTGTAATATTTATTTACACAAATAATGCTCGCCCCATGAACAGTATCCAAGGAATATTTATATATACAAATAAAAGTTTTACAAATATAGCTCAAACTATGAAAAGTATATTAGAAACATTTATTTACACAAATAAAAGTTTTAGAAATATAGCTCATACCACGAAAAGATAACTTGGAATATTTATTAACACAAACAAAAGTTTTAGAAACATGGCTCATACCATGAAAAGTATAATTGGAATATTTATTTACAGAAAATGATAGTTGTAGAATATATCTTAGACCTTGAAGTATATTACACATGTTTAGGTGTAGAGGAAACAATCATCAATTTCTTGAGGTCGTAGCGGGAAAAGTGGCCTCAGTACTAAATATCTCAGCTAATTTACAAAGTCCAGTTTAAAAAGTATTTGAATATATGTACACAACCAGATGGTTTCAATTTAAATGTGTACAAGAAAATAAACAATATTGACAAGAATTAAATTAATATATATTTATATAATCAACTAACTCTATATGACTAGAAATAATCAGGTAGGTGAAGGATTGTACTGACGTATAAAGAAATAAAAAGTATCCCGGGTGCATAAAATAAGTTAATTTTTAAAAAATGCGTGTTTTCATAAAGAAAAAAATATGAGAAAAATCTCAAAATCTTTGAAAAATGGTATGTCAGTGGAAATGTCTAGAATGAAAGAAAAAAAGATGAATATTCAGCCCGTCAAAATTATCATCTTTTAGTCGTGATGAGTGCGTTTACAAGAACTCTGATACCCAAACGGCAACGTATTATAATCATCAGTTATCCGCCATTTGGTATACATTGGCTAGTAGACTTTATGCTGCCAAATGGTACATACAGTCGCAAGACCTTTTCTTACAATAATGTGCAGCCTGTTCGTTTACCATCGCCTTCCAAACGTCAAAATTAACATCGTTCCAGTTGCCATAATTTATGGTGATCCCACGAACCTTACACACCGTTTTTGTTTTGGCAGGATCGTCTCCAACACAAACACGGTACGCGTAATTCTTGGGGCCGCCAGATACAAAGGCGCTAATATAGCTTCCCGGACCGTAATCTCGAAGTTCGTCAGTGAGGTCACCTAAAAAGTATCTGGTCGGTGGAGTCAAATCGCAGGGCGTTCCGTGAATAGAACGCTATCTGTACCATGTTAAAAAAACGCCGTCCCCCCATTTTTTAAGGATGGTGTATAAGGGCAACCAAGCCATAGCCGTCCTGTAGCATGCCACCGCCACACACGTGTTAGGGTTAAGGCGCAACGCGTCACGCGCATCCTTGTATTTGATGAACATAACCGCAACATTTATATCAATGACACTGTCCACAGTGATGTATTGTTCCGTCAGGTACTTGTGGATGCCCTGATGGTAGTTGAAAACGGCTACGTGTGGTAAATCGGGTCTTTGCGCAAACTTTCCCCATAGTGAATTCAAAAAGAGTTTAGCCAAAGTGAGGAGACCAGGGTTTTTACAAACAGAATCAAAATCGAGTTTTACCCCTTCCCTTTCCTCATAATTTTGAATACAAGCTAACTTCTCATCTTGTGAGGTATACCACTCTGGCCATCCACTGGCTTCTTGTATAGTTTTCAAAAAGTATCAATGTACCAGTGAAAAATATCCGCCAGAACGTGTCTGACGATCATAAACCGATACATTTTACTCCCACACTTAGTGTACTGCTTCGAAGTTATATCATTTCTCAACGGCTTTCCGGATCTCGTCAATCAACTAGAAGCCTGTCAACCAAAGATCTTTCTTGTCGTTTTGCTGGCATGCATCTTGGTTTTCTCCTCCTCGCATTTACTTCATAAGATGAACATTAACTTGTCTTGCATCCGTGTAGGCAATACGGGCTTGAACAAACCACGTGGAGGCGTCACGGTAACTTTGGCTATGTCTTCTACTTGTTCTATAGACGGAAAATTTGGTTCCAAGTAAATTTTGGGATGGCCGATGGGATATATTCTGTACTTGCAAACGTAAGGATACAATGAACACACATCAAAATACTTGATCTTCTCTCCACAAGAATGGTCTGCATCGTGGAAGAGTTTGATACAATTTGTACGCCCACCAAAGAAAGCGTCCCTGGGACTTAGGGGCTCCTTGCTGTACACCTCGTGTTGGAGTACAAAAGGTTTCAAGTCCTTGTCTGTGCGTTTCATCTTATTTAACATACACTCCCATATCTCTACGACCGTGTAGCCGGCATTATTAAATTTTTCACGCAGGCCATGGTCGCTTCATAGCGCGTCTCCATGGTCTCATGGGGGCTGTTTTTGATAGGGGTGGTCATGTCAGGATAACAGAAAGCGCACCCGTGCCAATAACAGCCCAAAAACTGGAAGACAGTGGTGGTATCTCCAGCTTTAACAACGCCATCTACACGTCACCCTAATACATTTTCCTCACGTCCGTTGCCCGCATGAAGGATAGAGACACGGCGTTGATGGGCCTCCTTACAGAGCCATTGTACAACGGCATGCGACTGTTGGTTTGCAAAACGGTAGGCACCGTTAGGGATGATACCGAAGGTATTCTCCTTAAGATGACTTCGGCGGTAAACTAACATGGTAGCTCCTGCAATCGTACAGGCCTCTCTGATAGGATCCACCTTTGCTTTTTCCATAAGCGTATCTCTAAACTTTAGGCAGGTCTTCCGTATGATCTCTACATCTTTCACGGAATACAGTTCCAACTCGGGGTTAAAATCAAAGACATAATTTTATTTGACCAGCGCGTCATACCACTTTTCAAAGTGCTCGTTTTCCTCAACTGACATCTCACCGATGCCATAGTCCTCCTTTGGTGGCAAGAGACCCCTATATCCCGCGTTTTCTTTTTATTGAAAAATTGTGGGAAATTTCCGTTGGCCAAAGACTCGTCCAAACCAAATGTTTTGGGCATCTCGGACAACGACATCGGGAGAAAGTTCAGCGAGTAAATAAAATGTATCGGGCCGTAACGCATGGACATAATTTACCCACCGTTCATTATAAGGTCTGGAGTCCATTTTTTTTTACCTACATCATGTATTTTTATATAAAATTCCCATCCATACCTCGGCATTTTGGCCTAGTAGGGTGATCTCCTTAAATTTTGTTGTTTTAATTTGCTCTAGAAAATCGTAAAATTGGGAGTTCTATCACCCCCACATTCAGGGCAGTGAAGGTTATTTACATTTATATGAAGGCAGGCCTTGTAACACGTTTGCACGACACAGAAGTTATGTTCGTGCAAGTACTTGCTGACTGCACCTTGAAGAAGCGTTTCTCGTATGCATTCAAAGTCATAAAATATAAACATGAATTTGTTCTTTTCCAGTAACGTCTTGAATGCGGCCTGCTTCATATAGTAGAAATGACCAAAAGGAAGATGGATCTCGTATACTTTACAAAAAGTCTCATAACACCTGTGTGAATAGTTTTTTTTCAAACAGAAAAATTGCCCACAAACCTCACAAACCTTTTTAACATCACAGACCAACATGTGACCTCTGCAAAAACTGGGACGTTTATGATTATAAAGCATGTTTGGTTTGTGAACCAACGCCCACAGTCTTTACAGACCACAGATTGACCTCCACTGCAAACCGCTTTAGCGTAGCACTTTTTGCATGCGGATTTGAATTTGTGCCTGCTCTTATTACAGAACGGCACATGACACTAATGGCAAAAGTACACGCACTTATATGCGGTTGTCAATTATGTTATGACATCAAAATGGTTTTGCTTATTGTCGTGAAAATACAAATCAAAGTAGCCCTTAAAGGAATGTTTGGGAGGAGTAGGCCTCTCATATAGGACTTCTCTCCCCGGTCGTTCCCTGAACACGATGATTTTGTATTCGGTGAGGTAAATTGAAATCGTTTCAGTTCAGTGATTCCACCACCTTTCAAAAGATTTACACGGACATCACGGCATAAATCTTCTGTTTTGTATTTTTTAATATGGCGGCTCTCCTTTATGTGCTTATAGGTGTTCATGTCCATTTATTTTGGTTCTCTTTTAACGTTACACATATCCTTGGCAACAACCAATGCACGGGCAAGACAAAGTGTATCATCACCATTTTGAATCGTAATAATTCCTTTAGGTCAATTTTTTATTAAAAAAATACTAATAATATAAAAGACTAGGACATCCACAAATCCGGTCCGCTGACTGTTAATTTATTAAACCAACATTTTTAGCCATGTCGGGAATCGAACCCGGGACCAATAGTTTAGTATACAGACATGATATCAAATTAGTTAAGGTGGCAACTGAATATCTTATAAAAATTTGTTCCAGCACATTGTAAACATTTATTTAATAAGTGGCTACAGCGACAATTATAAGTTTCTCTCTCTCTATTTTTTGGATTTGAATGTTTGTAATTATAATAACCTTATATACTATGAATATAAGAGCTAATATTATTTTTGGTTAAACTTGAAACGGTCAGCTGACAAAAGGTGTGTGTATGCTGGTGAAACAACGGTAATTTGGGAGAGGAGATGACGTGGAAAAATCTTGCGTGATAAGATGTATATTTCCAAGCTAGTGGCTATCATATTTTTACTGGTAGAAGGTACTAAAATATGTTCTTTAGTATTTTAAGAGTGAAAAACTTACATATTAGGTGATCAATCGCGTCCAGCCCGTCGCAAACATCAGGCAGGTTGTTGCTCGCATCTCCAGAGACTAATACGGAGGCCGAAGGACTTGAAAATGCGGCCGGTGGCAAGGCGTTGACCACCTCTATAAGATGGCCCGGTACAGAGTGCACCTCCAAATCAGTGCTTTCTGGGGGCGGAGTCCACACTCAAACTGGGAGATCCCCGACCGGCCCTGGGTGGTGTGGACGCCCCCATTCACTGGTCGCCAACAATGGAGGTGTTTGTAGCTCTGCATCGATCCACTGAAGTTCTACAGGGTTCAACTCCTAGGCCACCATCCAGCCCGTTTGGATCCAACTAATCTTCAATTAAATAAATACATATTGATTACTGTCAAGGAAAAAAACCACTTGTCAATAACGCTCAAATCTATAGCAGAACACTAGTTTCCCATGGAGCAGTTGCTATTCGCTAGGTAGATTCCGTCCTCAGTAAATAATCCCAATGGATCAGGACCGAAACTCATTTCGATGTTTATCGAAAGCAATTATTAATTATAATGACAGAATGTAATGATTTCAAGGTCTCTTTATAGTCACTTCAATGGGGTGTGCCACATGTAAGGGTGTAAGCTTATTATTGGTCGATAATATTGTTTCCGCATCGGTGATTGCCCGATCCGTGTAAAGCAGCCTGGATTTACAGTTACTCGCCAATCGTGCTAACTCACTTGGCGAACACGGACGTGTTAAACCCTCTGCTGGTTATGGGGCCTGATATGCCGTGAAGGACCGCTATCCACCCCTCCGTGGTTGTGTTTATTTTTTCCAACTACACAAATTTGGGTACACAACTCGCCTTGTGACATAAGGAGGTACGGGGTTCAAATCCCTACTAGGGTTGATATGTCAACAAATGCTAATTACTTTTATAAATACAAACCCTATATTTCACATGATAATTATTTGTTGCTGAGCCAAAGGTCCCAAGTTCAATTCCCGTATACAGTTGTCAATAATATCTAGCTGGAGTAATCACTACTAAAAGCATGAATAATAGCTATGGCTATTTGAAACTACCTATATTTTTTCCCATGACAGCCAGGCGCAAATGACAGTACATCACTACAGCCACTAATTTTATTATTCCGTCTCTCATTTGGGCAAAGATATCCAGATGGTCTTGGATGGTTCTATTCCCATGTTTAGGTGTCAATGATGCGCAAATGCGGGTACTAATCTCACCCTGTGACTTAGGAGGTATGAGGGGGTTCAAATCCCTACTATGGTTGATAGCTTAACAAACGCTAATTTCACATTTCAAACCTTAGCAAATGCTGGTGTACATTTAGCCTGGTCACACACTACTGTCAAAATCTGCTGGTGACCGATGAAAGGGCTTCAAATCCCTACCACCCCCACCGAAAGATAATGATGTTCGAATCCCGGTGGGCACGCCGTCTAAATGTCAGGAGGTCCTGTTTATTTTTTCCAAAAGCGCAAATGTGGGTACACATCTCGTCCTGTGACGTAAGGAGGTAGGAAGGGGTTCAAATCCCTACTAGGATTTATAAGTCAACAAACGCTAATTACTTTATAAATACAAGCTTTATATTGCGCACGATAATTATTTGTTGTTGAGCCAAAGTTCCCGGGTTATATTTTCATGTCCAGGTGTCAATGACGCGCAAATGAGGGTACACATCTCGCCCTGTGAAGTAGGAAGGTAGGGGCTTCAATTCCCTACTAGGGTTGATAGGTCTACAAAATCTAATTACTTCACATTTCAAACCCGAACAAATTCTGGTAGACATTTCACCTGGTCACACACCACTGTCAAACTCTGCCCTTTGACCGACGCAGGGCTTCAGATCACTAGAGGTATGACCCTTATAACATACATAAAAGACGGTTCTCACTGACCACCTGGATTACTCCCGCTTCCCCACATCGTGACATTTAATTATACACAAAAATGTTATTATTTGTTTCTCCCTTATTTGTCTATTATGTATTATTACTAAGTTAGATACCATTCAACAATATTAACAAAAAAAAGATTAATTTTATTTGCATAGTGACAATTAAGGCATAAGCATTATAGACTCTGCCTTAAAATATGGGTGATGAATGAACCTGATTACAGGATGATTGATTCCTGGATAACTCAGGGGTTAGAGCGTTGGCGTACAAAGCTAAAGGTCCCGGGTTCGATTCCGTGTCCAGGTGTCAATGATATATATCTGGAGTAATCATCACTAAAACCATAAATAATAGCTTTGGCTATTTTAAACTTCTTCTTTTCACAATAACCCCGGTGCAAATGATGGTACAACCCTGTACAACTCCTAATTTTACTATTCTGTCTCTCATTTGGGCAAAGATATAAAGGATCGAATCCATGTTACCTTACATGGTAAACGCTGAAACATGACAAGGTACTTTAATAAGGATTGTCTCCTAAAATTCGACCCAGGAATGGACATTACAAAGCACATCTGGGCCGGGGGTCTTCAGAGGGCTACGACCCGATGCGTCAAGAGGGCTTAAGGTGGGGTGGGTTAATGACTCTTCAATAGGATCATTACTACCCGCTTTCAACATTTATAACAAGTTTAGTGTTAACAACTACCCCCTAAGGGCTGTTTCGACATCAAACTTTTCCACCACGAGGGATCTGACCCCCCCCCCCTCCCCATTGAACTCACGAAGAGTGGTATCACGAAATGAGGGCAAGTGAAAGGGGTCTTACGGCTGCGAACCACTGCTGGCTGCTCGATGGTCACACTCTACGCTAAGCTGCTGGCCAGAGAGGATGCTCCCACGCTTACTAGTGATGCCTGGGACGTCACGGGAGGAGTGCCCGACGCCGTGCACTGCACGTTCCCTCTACCAATAAATAAAATAAACTCTCACACAAATAAATAAATAAACTCCAACGCACGTCCCAATCCTTCCCAGACATAAAAAACCAATGAGCACACATAAAAAACAAATGGGACAGGATATATAAAATACCAGGCTAAGATTTCAAGTGATAAGTTATTGTAGTTTTATTAGAGACTTTGTTATAACTGTAAGAGTAGTGAATTTAAAATAGATTTTTGTTAATTGGATAACTTTTGATTTGTCATTGTAATTTATTCTACAGGCCTAAACATATTTTCTAGGATATTGATTTTTGTTTGTTAAATTATTTAAAGTCATCATAAATAGGCCTACATATTAAAACAAAATAATATAACAGATTGTAAAGGCGATTTAATATATGTGGATTTTGTTTACCTTGATGAAATCCGGATTTTTTCTGATGGTAAGAATATTTATCATTTTATAAACAAAAGTTTGAATTGTTATATAGTACTTATAAAATAGCACAAGATGTTTAATTTTTAATTGCTTTTTTCAGTTCATAACCTCAAATGGAGGCTGTAAAACATATAAAGCATACAGTCTTTTATCATATTCTGAAAATTGAAAAATGATAACTTGGATGGAATCGAACCCGGGACCTTTAGCTTAGTACGCTAATGCTCTAACCACTGAGCTATCAAGGATTCGTTCCTTGCTCAGGGTCATTCTTCACTCAAATTTTAAGGCTTTTTTCATAATATGATATCTAGATGGAGTAATTCCCACTAAAAGCATAAATAATAGCTTTGGCTATTTAATACAGTCTTTTGCATGTTTCAGACACATTTTACTAATATATTATATAGTAATATTCCCTCCAAAAACTATTTCATTCTTTTTAAATCTAGTTAACAGATTTAATGATTTATTTTATCCTGCTTAAGAATAAACTAGAGTGTTTAAAAAAAGGGTGGGGAGGGTACGAAAAAACAGTAGATATAAGACACTTTTTTAATACAAGCTAGTAAATAACTAATAATCTAACATCATCCTTCTACTCATAAGGATACGGATAATCGATTTGGGTTAAAACCAAAATTAATAAAAATATTTGTTATGATAAACAAATCAAAACTCACCTAAGTCACGGGTTATTGCCATGTCGCTTAGCTAGATCCTAATAATTCAATAAAAACGTGTTAATAATGCTTGAAATATTAGGTTTTTGACAGTTTGTAATAGTTTATAATAATAAAAGGATTACTAATATCATATTATAATACTTTAATAACCCGGTAACCCAATAACTTAAACCTAGATAACTTAAATTAAAATTTCGAACAACAGTTTAATATTTACGTTTCTTTGTGATTTTGGTGAGTTGTTTAAAGTTGTAGATAAAATATAAAAAGGTTTTCAAATAATTATAATATGAGTAAGATATCATTGGATTCTCAGTATCCTTGTGAGGGAAATGATTGTATACATTAATTTATTACTTGCTATTTTGTGTAAATAAAAGTGTCTTATATATACAGGATTTTATGCACCATCACCTTATAGGTTAGCACAGCTGTTTGTGATTTATTTTTTCAACGATTGAACCCAGGTTTTAGGTTAAACTTTTAACTATTGTAGGCTAAATATAACTGGACCTTGGCCTTTATGAAGTGTTAGAAAAAGGAATAAAAAATGCAAGTACAATTGGTTTTTCTACTCAATCATTATTTTATTTGTTAGTGTTGATTTGTTCAAGCCATTAGGCCTACTTTATTTATTTTTAAATAAACACCAGACTACCATAGCTAGGTAAGAAAATTTTTTCCTCGATAGCTGGGTTCAGGTATCAAGTGAAACTTTAATTATATCACAGTATACCTATTTAATACAACTAGGTCTAGGTCTTTATGAAAAACATTGTCACTCTCGAAAAACTATTACACTACTCATAGTTGTTAACATTTAGTTGCAAGAAGGTCCTACATAGCCACAAAGGTTTTAGTTTTTAAACACTAGGCTACCACAGCTGTGTGAGAATAATTTTTTCTCAGCGAATAGGTTCATGTTTCAAGCGCAACTTTAATAAATGTAGTGTAGGGGAATTAATACATATATGCCTAGACTTTTATGAAATGCTCGAAAAAGGAATTAAATCTGCTAGTAAAAGTTGTTTTTCCACATAAATATGCAATATTTAAATAATTAAAGCATTGTAAAGGCCCACTTTTCAATTGATATGACTGGCTGCCAAAATATAGGTTAGGCCTATTTATAATAATCCTTTGGCCAAACTATAAAATTGTCAAAGAATCTTGCATTAATATTTGGTTTAGTACTAACGATCACCATAAGTCTATATTTTTCTATAGGCCTACTACACATTCAGATTGTTCACATTTATAATGTTACTAATAATACTATTAACAAATCATTATTTGTTAACTAAAAAAAATTAACAATTATTTATTTATAATAATAACTAATATGGGATTAAATACAAAATTTAAAAAAAAATTATAAACTTATTATTATAAAATTTAATAGACTTTTATAACATTTTAAAATTATAATATCTTATCAAGTTTATAATGTTATTGATAATACTATTAACAAATAATTATTTGCAAAATAACAAAAAAAGTATTACTAAAAATTATTTATTTATAATAATAAAAACCAGAATGGGATTAAATGCAAAATTAAAATAAAAGTTAACATTGTGGAAAAAATTAATAGTTAATACTAGCCCTAACATCAACATATCAAGGTCAATAATAAATAAAAAATAAATAAAACAGTCATATATGTTTCTTGTATAGACTTCAATTTTGGCTGTCAGAAGTGACAACTGATAAACACATGTTTTTGCAGATCATATGGTTCGGTGGAGGGATACATAATTTGGTCTGGTAACTTTTCAAAGCTATCAGCTGTCAGCTGTGAGCTGTAAGTCAGCACCACAGAAGCTATGTGGGACCTATACCTGCCTTACTGATACTATCTTGTAAGCAGAGCAGAACAAATCGTCTCAACATAGTAAAGTAATAATAATTGTAAGCTACCTGCCAATTGTATATAGATGTTTTTTCCTAAATGGTTTTATAATCCCCCTTTATTCAAATGTAGGCACAATTCCTATGAATTAAACCTTCCCTATCCCTATTATATTACAGTAATTAGTACATATCCATATAACCCGGATAGGTAGTAAGACGCTCCGTAATAAAATACACCATATTTCCTCTGTTTAATTTGTTCTCAGTCCCTTGATCCCACTTGTTCACGATCTTGAAGATGTGTACACCCCTGCCGACCAACGGGCGAAATAATACGAAGAAGCCACGTGTTGAGAAACGCACATGCGCACTTGCTACTTGGTGAGACACGTGTACAGACAAGAACCTGCGCTGTGACATTTCGAGAGTGACAGATACAAAACAAGTGTTACATCACAATAGTAAACATTATAATCTTGCAGTGATGACGTATACTAGCTGTCACAGGAACAACCTATAAACAAACCATAGTGTAGTGTTGATTATATTGTCTTAGAATAAGTTCGCCACCAGCTTATAGTGATCTACTTCGCTAAGTGGGACTTGCGATAGGTGGGACTTGTGATAGGTGGGACTAGCGATAGGGGGGATTTACAATAGGTGGGGCTTGCGATAGGGGGGATTTGCGATAGGTGGGGCTTGCGATAGGGGGGATTTGTGATAGGTGATACTTGAGATAGGTGGTACTTGAGATAGGTGGGACTTGCGATAGGTGATACTTGAGATAGGTGGGACTAGCGATAGGTGATACTTGAGATAGGTGGTACTTGAGATAGGTGGGACTAGCGATAGGTGATACTTGAGATAGGGGGGATTTACGATAGGTGGTACTTGTGATAGGTGGGACTTGCGATATGTGTGACTTGTGATAGGTCGGACTAGCGATAGGTGATACTTGTGATAGGTGGGACTTGCGATAGGTGGGACTTGCGATATGTTGGGCTTGCAATAGGTGGTACTTGCGATAGGGGGACTTGCGGTAGGTGGGATTTACGATAGGTGGGACTTGCGATAGGTGGGATTAGCGATAGGTGGGATTTGCGGCCACAAAAAATAATGTAATGGGATTGGCACCTACCACATTCAAATGAGTAAAACTAGGAACGTTTCAATACAAATTATGTTTTGGAACATTCTTTTAATCTGGAACCGAAATTGGATCGAGGAAATGCACTAATATTCAAATTCCTCGTTTTGATGCTTTCTTTTCTTCTGACCTAACCTAGCCTAACCCAACCTAACTTAAACTAGCCTAAACAAACCTTAGCTAACCAACCTAACTTCAACCCTAGAGTTTGACGTTATAAGAGTTTATGGTGGAAAATCCAAGAACTTTGCCTCAAGTGAGAGAACAAGGAAGACAAGGACATTCAAATAAAATGTAAAATTTGAGGTTCCTTGTCCCCGCTCCCCCCTATAAACATGTTGAAGATGGGTGGATTATCATCATGGCAGATACTCCATCCCACCAACTTGCTGTGGCCGCAAATTCCACTCGAGTATTACGTCGAGACGCAAAGCCCACAAATCCCACGGATGAATGTCCTACGCTACCTATACCACAGGGATTCATGATGTATCCAAGACTTTAAATAGAATATAAATCTCTATTTGAAGAAAGGCATATTAGAAAAGTGTCGGTTTGTCCAAAGAAAATTATGCAACCCAATTATTTATTAATTTAATTTATTTGTCGTATTTAACGTACACTTTCTGAATAGACTGATTACAATCTAAGCACACTAGAGTTTCTATGAGAGAGAGCGATGTAGTCGGGCAAGCTGTGTTCACATACCTCCCACACTCCACAGTCAGCATGGGACCGACAGCTTTACTTCACCTCGAAAGGAAGTTGTACTACGGATTTTTATAGATCAAAAAAGATCTGTTGACTCCGGCTGGATTGGAACCCACAAATATCAGGTCCTGAGGCAAGCACTTTACCCCAAGACCAAAAAGATCGACCTAAATTGTTTAAAAAATAAATGCTCTCAATAACCTTTGTTTTGCTTCATAATTTTTTTTAACTGCGTCTCACAGCTTGCTCAAGCTAAACGCATACATTATAATTCCTCTAGTGTGATATATATTAGGAAGATGGTGATTTAAGGAGAAATGTAACTAATTTTGCTTGAAAGGTCTGTGGGAAAACATTTAGGGAAAACTTAGTACAACTATCCGGTATTCAAACCCACTTCGATGGGCGAATGTTTAAAAGCTGGCGTCACTCTCGTGAGATACCGGATCGCAGCTGACAGGGTGACAGCTAGATTGGGGATTAAATACCGGTACGGTATACTGCTGGTGTTTTTTTTTTTCAAAATGGTCTCCCACTCTTCCTTCACGCAAAAACAGGTACACATACTCTAAATCCAACCTTACTCATTCCTAAGTCATTAGCGTAATTAGTGCATATGCGTATAACCTGAATAGGTTAAAATAGGTTGTAAGATTCGGTGCTAAAAAAATTCCAAGCAATTGTCGATACTAATAATATTTCAGTCGGTGTACCTAGAAGTGAGGTCGCATCAAAATCCTAGGCGACTGCTGACGATATTTTATTTGAATTTTTGTGCCTTAAGCTCGGGCAACTGCTGCTGCAATACTAATTCAACTGATAAACTGTAAATCCCATTTAAAAATAAATAAATAGCATCTGAGTTTATACATCTTAAAGTCCTCTTTAAAAATAAACTAAACATCTGCTCAGAGTGGTATTGTATAACTTTTCGATGGAGGCGAATTTACAAGCAAGCCATAACAAGATAAAAAAAACAAATAAAACTTTAACTTTACTACAAAAATTTTTGTCTGAGAAAGTGTGCTAATGCTTTATACAGTGTATAAAGACTATTGGTGTATCCATTTGTTGTTAGTAGTCACTTGTGCCATGAGGCATGAGTCCTGCGTTTGACCCTGGAAATCTGGGCAGCTAGCAGCCCCTGCAGTACAAATAATATGTTATAAGGATGGTTTGAGAAGTGATGTTAAATAAATAATGCTACCGAACACATAACACATGGACAGTTACTAACACCAGTTTGATTTTAAAGTGTTATGGAGAGCTATACACTGTAAAACAAGACAAATTAATTACAAAGTTGTACTCAGGATAGGGAACCTGAAAGTAAGATAGGCCTAATTTATAAACAATAAAAACCGTTCAAAATAAAGAAGACAGAATTACATCTATTAGTAAAATATTTAATTTCGGTAATTTATAGTTATTACTTATTATATTAATGTATGAAAAAATGTCATATTTAAAAGTCCATTCAAAAAGAGTTGTGCACCAAAAGTTTTTAATCAAATTCAAATATTTTTTTATCACATTGAATATCAAACTCCTCTATTGAACCATGTAATGCTAGAAATTCTAACACGACTGCAAGCTCATATAAATTCTAAGTAATATGTAAGTAACAAACTACTCTGGCTATGAGGTATGCTAAGTAACTAGCGACTCTGGTTATGAGGTATGTCTAAGTAAATAGCGACTCTGGTTATGAGGTATGTCTAAGTAACTAGCGACTCTGGCTATGAGGTATGTCTAAGTAACTAGTGACTCTGGCTATGAGGCATGTCTAAGTAACTAGCGCCTCTGGCTATGAGGTGATGAAGTCTGCCCTTGATATTTAAATGACTGAAGTAATGAGGTCTATACCAAATATAAATGATTGAGGCAAATCAAAAATAGGCTTATCCAATAAAAACCCGATAGTTATATCATTCGATAAATTAATTTAAGGGACTTAACCAACAGTTTTCGATATTTATCCAAACTTATGAATTATACCTATTTATTTCTAGTACCTTAATGTGTTGTATTATTGATGTATCCTAAGGTACTGACACTTATTTTGATACATTCCGGCACTTTCGCACTTGTGTTCGTCAATTTAATAAACTTGTTAATCTAATAACATTTTCTTACAGGAACCCCTGTGGTATCTTTCTAACATGTTAAGTTTTTGCCAACAAAAACAACATAATTCGAAGAAACATATGTTAGCTGCCAACGAAAGATGTATCTTTTCAAATTTAGAGAGGTAAAAATATTGAACACGTAGCCCCTATGATTTTTTATGT
This sequence comes from Timema bartmani, assembly GCA_902151455.1. Lineage (NCBI taxonomy): Eukaryota > Metazoa > Arthropoda > Insecta > Phasmatodea > Timematidae > Timema > Timema bartmani. The sequence goes on from CABFWB010000873.1 coordinate 177,220, forward strand.
TCCATAAATGACAGAAAACATTACTGCAACTGACAGATAAAAAAAAGTATATAAATAATAAAGATACTAACTAGTCATGTCGCGATAGTGTATTGTTCCCTGCACATAATGAAAGGTAATTGTTCGACCTCAAAAACCACCTCGTTTCAACTCGAGTGTAGTCTATAGTGTAAAAATATAAAAAAAATAATACGGGAGAGAAAAAAAAATAGATTAAGATTGTGTTAGTGGAGAGTGGAAAGAAAGAGAATAGTTGTAGAACAAGTGTGGTCTCCAATGCAACAAGGGAACAAAGGAACTTTTACTTGTTATTGACTAATCTCTTTAATTTATAAATGGTTTCTTTGCTGTCTTATATAATATATATGTGTATGATTTTTTTAGCACAAGTGTATCATATATATGCTACGGGTAGAGTACGATATTTAATAAAGTCAATATAATAAGACAGTTTAGAGATGACTGATGTTTAGTCTGGCCCCGCCGAATTAGCTAGTCAGGCACAAAGAGGAAGAGACGCGCCTTGTCTCCTTGTTGCAGGTAAGTTGTCAGATCTGGTCACCCACCTCCCGCTGTCAGCTCTCAGCTGTGTGCAACACTGCTTGCTGCGACGTTGCCGCTTCTTCGTCTCTCACGAATCTTCCCTTCTACTCTAATTATAGACTCATAATCATCCCTGGAGACAATGTTCCAGAGCCAGTGTTGACCTCTACCGGCGGGTTAGGGAACTTGGGAAAAGTATCGATATTTTAATAATTTCATGTAATGGGATAAATGTATCGATACCATAAAATTATAGAAATAAAAATATCGATAACAATAAGAATCGGCTTCTTAATAATAATCAGGAAACCGTCCGAATATTATGTTTTTCCCTCTATTAAAAAAAAATGTATTTAAGATGTTTGTACTTAATTTTTATTTACAATATAATATTGTTTTTTTTATCTACACCATTTACGTTAAATCACTAAAAATAATAACGGTGCAACTATTCTAGATTGTAATAAAGGTAATAGACTTGTTGTGCGTATTGGTAGTTTCAGAATGAAGAAGGAAGACTTTGTAATTAGACTTTCAGAGCTAAAATTATAGCTAATTTCAATACATATCCGCTCCCGAAACGTAAGTACTCTTAAGAGTAAAAGTATCAAGACCAAAGTATCGTGCAAAAAAGTATGGATGTAGAAAGTAAAATAAGGATATTAGTAAAGTATGGATACTTTCTCGACATACCTACGTGATGGATGATGTCAAAGATCTGATAGTCGTTAAAACAGAGTCATTTTCAAAAATCGAACGTTAACGAATTATTTGCGCCTCAAAACTATATCATTTGAGTGACGTAATATTGAGCACTAATGCGATTACAGGTAAAGAGTGAATCAATTTACCGAATTATTGGAAACCAAATCACGCGGGCATATTTTAATGGGTTGGATACCATCGTGACATGGGGTAGAAAATATGTCGGTTAGGTTAAAACTATCTAATGACTCTGAAGTTCATATACAACCATGAATATAAACAGTGTATTTTTCTTCGTTAATCGTTTTCTTACCTCTCTCCAGTCTAAATCTTGTAAATTATATTTGCTTGAACTCCGCCCCCCCCCCCACCCCCCTTCTTTTACTGAGATCTTAAATCATTTGTTGTATTTAACGAACAAGCGTTACGTACAATAATAATACTCGAGCTATTAAAAATTAACCAATTAAAAGACTATGAACGTTAGGGAAACATTTTCTTCAGCCAATAACACGCCTCGGTGGCCAACGCGCTAGATTCATGTTGAGCTTTACTGCCGAGGGCGGGGAGATTGAGGTTAGAATCTTACTCGGGTGAACTGGGGGTGGTTTTTTCTAAATGGTTTTCCACTCCTTACACGCAAATTCGGGCTCACTTCTTCTATATTCAAACTTCAAAATCCCTAACCCATTAGTGTAAATAGTTCATAAGCGTATAACCCGAACGTGTAGTAAGACATGGTGCTAAGTATTATTATTATTATTATTATTATTATTATTATTATTATTATTATTCAGCCAATAGGGCTAAAGGCCGGTACAAACAGAACGCTAAGCTAAGAGCTGCTCTGCTAGCTCTTTAGAAAAATAGCAGACCATATATTTAAATGTGTTGGTTCACAGAGAAAGCTAAGCTAAGCTATGCTTTGCTACGGCGCGCTGTTTTTTCCGATTGCTGGCCGGGCAATTTTTCCATCTCCCATCTTGAGCCATCTTACGTTGCGCATGCGTATAACGCAGCTCGGGACCCGTGTTGAACAGACGCAGTGCTGGTTTGGTGAAAATAACTAAAGAAGTGTTGAAGTTTTGTTTTCAGTTTGTTTCACGTGTATTTAAGTAATATTCTGTTTAGGTTTTATGTTTAATAAATGTTTTTATATTAAAATGGAAGCGTTAATTGAACAAGTCAAACCTTTACCTCTTAAATTCTCTTCATGTTCCAAAACAGCAGCATCTTATCTTCCTCAGTACTATCACCAGAACTCAAGCAAGACATTTTGGAGAACGCCATCATAACTAAACTTGACTGGAGCAGACCAGAAAGAAACAACACTGAATTCTGGAGAGAGAAGAGGACTACTGCGTAGCTTAGCTTGGATTAGCAACGAGTGTGAAACCAAACTTACAAAGTCATAGCACAAGACAGCACAGTATAGCTTAGCATAGCATTCTGTGTGTACCGGCCTTTATGTTTTTAATTTTAGCATCGCGTTTAGCTACATGTTCAGATTGTACGCATATGTACTAATTACGCTGATGAGTTAGGGATGAGAAAGATTCAAATTAGAGGTAGTGTACCCACATCTGCGCAGAGGGAGAGTAGAAAGATTTTGAGGAAAAGCCACACTCAGTACACCCGCCCGGGTATCGAACCCAATATCCCTGACATCAAAAGTCTAGTATATCTCAATATTAGTGACTTAGATCATGCTGCCACTGATGTGGTTCATCCAGTTTGTTGTTTATAAATACTGTAGTATCATTCTGACTGCCACTAGATTTGTAATCTGCCAAATAGTGGATGGAGGATCATTTTACAAATAATGGACACCCAACTAACTCACCACTTCAACTTACACTGAAAAATATCTTCAGTGGTATTTATGAATGTATAGCCGTCAAAGTGGTATTAATGAATGTATAGCCGTCAAAGTGGTATTAATGAATGTATAGCCGTCAAAGTGGTACTTATGAATGTATAGCCGTCAAAGTGGTATTTATGAATGTATAGCCGTCAAAGAGGTACTTTGAATGTATAGCCGTCAAAGTGATATTTATGAATGTATAGCCGTCAAAGTGATATTTATGAATGTATAGCCGTCAAAGTGATATTTATGAATGTATAGCCGTCAAAGTGATATTTATGAATGTATAGCCGTCAAAGTGGTAGTTCCTGTCTGATTGGAACCCGCTAGTCCACCCATGATACATACGTACACAATAAAACATATAATAAAGTAAAATGATATTAATGTTGGCCGTAAAAAAGTGTTTGTATTTTATAAAGGGATTTTACCAAACACGGATTATTTGGCCGAATAGCAGTAAAAACTTATCTGAGAGCTACAAAATCATTGTATTTGATTCCAGTTTATTACTATAGCAATTCGACTGCGCTTATATTATGACGAGTGTTTGAGTTGAGAATTATGTTTTGGCTTAATCTAATTTCCAAGTCATCTTCTAAAATGACAGTCTGGTGTGTTTTAAAAGATGCATTCTAATGCTCCCAATATTGTCCCAGTTCAGTGTTAAAACATGAGTGAATGGTAGGCTTTTCTTTGGTCTGGAAGTGTGGCAACACTGGATCCAGCTCAGCTGACTTACACCTGCATCTTAACGTCAGGAAAATCTGTTCTGAGCCGGAGGAAGGGATGTTTGGCAACACTGGAGCCAGCTCAGCTGACTTACACCTGCATCTTTACGTCAGAGGAGATCTGTTCTGAGCCGGAGGGAGGGAAGGAAGTTTTTTATTTTTATAAGAATAAGTGTAGAGGAAAAGTGGTTGATGGAGAGAGGGGTATAGGGCGTGTAGAGATGGTGCAGCTATTAAATAAGGAGGAGGAGGTATGGTTGGGAGGGGGAAGGGTTAAGAAACCCTGCTCCAGCACACAGCATGAGACACGCCAAAAAGATACAACCACCTCCAACAGATTGTAAGCTTAGTCGGTCGTAACCAGGACCCGGGTTTGATTACATGTCATGTTATTCTTGGAACATTACGGACAATGCTAATGTGTGTATAGATGGTGTCCATTCCTTGGTCGTTGAAATGTTGTTATGGGTGCTTTTTCTGTCATTATTTGTCATTTGGGATTTTTAGGTCATATTTTAATACTTTGCACCCATTTTGAGTAACTCTAGGCACTAATGTTGACTAAGTATATATTTTAAGTACAGTTTTTGGAATGAGAAGATAATGGCGGAATTAACTTTGTATTCTCTTTGCTTGTAAGTTTGTAAAATACACATTTCTGGTGAAACACTACGCTAAGCCGGTGAGGGCTGTGGTGGGAGGGGGTTGCTAATTCTTCTGAAGCAAATATTTGTTAATAAAGGCTATAGTTACCATAATGCATCAGTTTAGTCGTTAAATGCGTTCTTTGAGTGTATAATTCTTAGTTTCCATATCTAAAGGGCGTGTTTTATCTAATCGTATGAATTCATTGCGAGTTTTTGTTTATATTTTAGGTAGTGAATACACCTATTTAAATAAAATGTCTTTATATAATTTATCACTCTCTCATATGAGGTAAAAATATCAACAAATAATTCAATTTAAATCAATTATATACATACCATTTACTTTGTATTTAATTTCTAAAGAAAGTGAATTCATTAAACTTGAGACAGTTCTGTGATTGTTACATCACAAAATAATAATAAAAAGGAGAACTTAGAAGATGGTGGAATATGCTTTAATTACTAAGTTAACTTGACATATTAGGTGACTGCTATAATTTAAAATAAGGCGCATTTAAATTTTCTACAAATTATTAATCACGGTGTTTTGTAATTTTCTAGGTACAAAAAATAAACACTATAACTGTAAAAGTCACCAGCAATGAACTATCAGGCAGGTAACCTTGAAAACATGAAAGTCGTGTTCCCGTATAAAAATAAGTGAAGCATGTATCTAAATACTTGCTACTTGGAAGGAGGGAAAAAAGCACAATACCAAGATCAAGGAAAAAAAAGGCATTTTATGATATTGCAAAACAAGTCACCAATATGAAAAACAACTTTTCTGGTGCATTGTTTCTTTGTTTTAGTTCAGCTTTCTTCATCTTTTTGAACTTTTTATGTTCTTCTGTCTATTTCCTATTTATCTTTCTGTGTAACATTAAGTTTCATATCGCATCTTAATTCTTCTGTTTATCCATGTATTATAATAAACCTTGTTATAAATCTTGGCATCTGTCCGTTTTCTTTCACTAGATAATCACATTATCTTTTACTTTATTTACTTCCTATTTTTTCTTTATCTATCTGTATCTTTGCTTGACTTTCATTTGTTATATTTTTGCCTATCTTTAATTTGATCAATTTGCAACTCTATCTCATTATTAACCTGTATGAATATTTTCAGCTGTCACTTTGCCTTGTGTTTTACCCACTTACACCAGTGGTCAGGTAGTCTAAGACGTCAGGATCACAATTGTATAGATTTTTCAGTGACCGGTATGTTTAGTATTACAATAGGTGGGTTTGAATATGCTATATATCGTTTTAGTTTTCCTATCCACTCTTCACGCCAATGTGGGTGCTTTTCTTATAAACACCCCTTCTGACCTGCCCAGGGCTTTGGCTTAAACTGTTAAATAAAGCTTGTGTTTAAAAGTATGAAATTTAAAAACCTTGCACTTTTCGTTTAGTAAAACTATTTGTTCTTTTTTTAACATCCTTCCTCCTGGCGTCACTCTAGTCCTTCCAAACAAACTGTGTATAGGGTTGTGTGAGGGACTGTACTCATCAGAGCTGCTGTGAGTTGTACGCGAGCCACGTGGTAAATTACCGAGCCCTGTGACGTCACGCGCTCTCAGATCAAGGACACTTTTACGAGAAGAGATGGAGGCCTACACAAATAGTAAGAAGAAGAAGAAGAAAAAAACTAAGAGATAGGCGAACAAAAAAAAAGGTGGTACGTTGCGATGGAAAATAAACCAGTTAGACTATGAGAAGGAGAAGAGTGTGGGAAGAAGTACAAAAAAATAAACAAGGAGCTAAACACTTGTGGACGCAGGAGGAGAAAGGAATAAAAAGTAAGATAAAAAATATAAACAAGGAAACCAAGTTGATATGTTGAATATAATGACTTTAGGTGTCTGCCATGATGGGCGAGTTCTTATATATATAAATCCAAGGTTGCTAGAGAACATCAGTGAGAAAGAGATTACGTTTATCATAATAATCTTCATCTTAGCCATAAGAATTATATTAATTTTAGTGTGTGTGCATCTCGGTATTAAAGTACTACATATTAAATACCATCCTGTTTGGCTCATTTGCGAGGGCTGCTATAGACCTTGGCAAAGCTTACATATTTCCGAAGCCAACTAAATTTACTTTAATGCTATTATGAGACATGCTATCTTATTGTTGTTACTTTGGACGTATACAAATAATGTTGGAACTCGTATGACATAGTGAACTAATGTCAATGAGTTGCAACTGCAGATAACATGAGCCGACACATAGTAACTGTTCCATCTGCAAGATAAATCTCTTCCTATGAAAACTATACCACAGTCTAAGACATACAGTCGTGAAACTTCAGGCAAATCTTTGGAACCGATGCGATGATAGTGCTCCTAGCGGTCAACAAGCACCACTAATATTGTTTCAATTCATTCATAGGCCTATATTATATTTTACGAGGTTAGACGCACTACAATAATTATTCATTTATATTATTATTATGTATTATTTAGCACCGCGTCTTACCACCCATTCTGGTTATACGCTTAAGTACTAATTACACTAATGGATTAGGAATTGGGAAGGTTGAATTTAAAGGAAGTGAACCCGCATTTGCGTGGAGGGAGAGTGGAAAACCATTTAGGAAAAACCACTCCCAGTTCACCCTACCGAGATTCGAACCTTGATCTCCCCATCCTTGGTGGTCTAGCTTAACACGAGTAGCGCGTTAGCCGACTACACCACCGAGGCAGGTATTTATTTATAATTTTGAATTAAATTGGAGGATTTAATAGTCATGTTCTTAAAAAGGCTCAGTGTGATTATTGTGAGTTTTTTATGCTCTTCATATCATTCTAGTGATATGTAAATTCTTTAATTAAGGCTTCCTGGAAGTGATATTACTAAATAAATGTAATATATGAATTAGATAAAGTTTTAAACTAATATTTTTACTGCGTAGCTTGCAGGCCGTTTGGAGCGCTGGGTTGCTGTGACTGTAGACCTACTGTATGTTATCTGTAGGAACAGTCCTGATTTCATTTAAGTGAAAGATGATAACATGGACACGGTAATACAAGTGAAACCTACATTGGTGGCCACGCGGGATGGTAGTCATGCTCGTGTTTGATGTGCCGGTGATGGTGGAGTCGGGGCTAGAATCCCGGTGGGATGTACTAAGGATGGTTTTTACAAAATAGTTCCCTACTTCCTCTCTAAACTTCCTCAACCCCAACTCACTAGTATGAATACATGGATAGTTCGGATGGGTGGTAAGACGTGGTGAGCAATAAAATAAATACACGGATGGTTCGGATAAAGCGGTAAGATGTGGTGAGCAAATAAAATAAATACACGGATGGTTCGGATAAAGCGGTAAGACGTGGTGAGCAATAAAATAAATTTCACGGATGGTTCGGATAAAGTGGTAAGTTGTGGTGAGCAATAAAATAAATACATGGATGGTTCGGATGGGTGGTAAGACGTGGTGAGCAATAAAATAAATACACGGATGGTTCGGATGGGTGGTAAGATGTGGTGAGCAATAAAATAAATACATGGATGGTTTGGATGGGTGGTAAGACGTGGTGAGCAATAAAATAAATACATGGATGGTTCGGATGGGTGGTAAGATGTGGTGAGCAATAAAATAAATACATGGATGGTTTGGATGGGTGGTAAGACGTGGTGAGCAATAAAATAAATACATGGATGTTTCGGGTGGGGGGTAAAACGTGGTGAGCTATAAAATAAATGCATGGATGTTTCGGATGGGTGGTAAGACGTGGTGAGCAATAAAATAAATAAATGGATGGTTCGGATGGGTGGTAAGACGTGGTGAGCAATAAAATAAATACATGGATGTTTCGGATGGGTGGTAAGACGTGGTGAGCAATAAAATAAACAAATGGATGGTTTGGATGGGTGGTAAGACGTGGTGAGCAATAAAATAAATAAATGGATGTTTCGGATGGGTGGTAAGACGTGGTGAGCAATAAAATAAATAAATGGATGGTTTGGATGGGTGGTAAGACGTGGTGAGCAATAAAATAAATCCCCATAGTTTTATTGTGTGTGTTGTATTGTGTACACAAACTTGGGCAAGTACTCAATACCTCACATCACATCACTGCCTGTTTGGGTTACAAACATATCAACCATTTACGTACGCTACTGTGTTGGGGAAGGGAAAGGTTGAATTTAGAGAAAATGTACCTAAATTTGCGTGGAGAAAAATTGAAAAATAATTTAGGGAAAACCACCCTAGTACACGCGACAGGGATTCAAACCCTGATCTCGTCATCGGCAGGCCAGTCTATTGCGAAAGTGGCGCCTTAGACCATGTGACCACGAGGGTGGGTAGATATGTAATTAAAGGGAAGATGATAAAAAGATGAAATCAGAAGGAACTGCACCAACATTCGCTTAGAGTGAGGATAAAAACACAATTTTCAACGAAAATCCCCAGTATGCTAATAAAATATGATGACGTACCTCTTACCAAAGCAAAGCAGAGAGATAAAACTCAAGCAAGCTCTTCCTTGTCAGCTACTCGCTCAGTCCTTACAGAAGACCACATAGTAGGAACAACTAGATCCGATAGTTAAAAGGTTAACTCTACTTTTTTATTAAGAATTAATAGCCAGAGCTATTATTTATGCTTATTATTAGGGAATTATTCCACTAGATATCATATTCTGAAAATTGAAAAATGACACCTGGACACGGGAATCGAACCCGGGACCTCTGGCTTAGTACGCCAATGCTCTAACCACTGAGCTATCCAGGATTCGTCTCGTGCCCTGGGTCATTCTTCACTCATATTTTAAGGCAGAGTCTATGATGGACTGACGGAAATCGTCGGCTACAAGTATGTGATTATATTAATATCACGAGCCATCGGATAACGCAGCCATCTGCGACTCGGTAGTTGGCTGTTATGCTGCCATTTGCACAATTATTAAATTGTACGGGATCGCACATATATTAAGAATTAATAGCCAGAGCTATTATTTATGCTTATTAGTAGGGAATTACTCCACTAGATATCATATTCTGAAAATTGAAAAATGACACCTGGACACGGGAATCGAACCCGGGACCTCTGGCTTA
>CABFWB010000873.1:186865-213605 GCA_902151455.1 Timema bartmani
TCATATTTTAAGGCAGAGTCTATGATGGACTGGCGGAAATCGTCGGCTACAAGTATGTGATTATATTAATATCACGAGCCATCGGATAACGCAGCCATCTGCGACTCGGTAGTTGGCTGTTATTTCCGCCAGTCCATCATAGACTCTGCCTTAAAATATGAGTGAAGAATGACCCAGGGCACGAGACGAATCCTGGATAGCTCAGTGGTTAGAGCAGTGGCGTACTAAGCCAGAGGTCCCGGGTTCGATTCCCGTGTCCAGGTGTCATTTTTCAATTTTCAGAATATGACTACTTTTTTATGTTTATAATCCAAGCCATGTGTTTTGCAGCCATCACTTTTGACTAACATGGTGACGTTTTGACAATGTTGTCTGCTCTACTCTTTATTCTGTTAATCTCCTCAAAGTTTCTGTGACGTAGAATAGATTGCCCATTGTTGCTACGCAGTGTCTGAGACGTGAGACTATTATGCCGGGATCACGATCAACTTAAAGTAACGTTCACTTAAAGTTAACTTAAAGTTAACTTAACGTATGTGTGATCACGATTCACGTAACAACTTGAGCCAAACATCTTCATTCTCGAGTATGATCTGTGATTTGTACTAGTTTTACAGTGATGATCTGTGAGTGTTTACAGTTTTCAATCGATATAATAAATATATATTACAAAACTTTTTTGATAAATTTAGCTTTTCTATTTTAGTTTAATTATTTTGTTTCAATGTGTGATCACTAGAATTTACGCTAAAGAGTAAACATTGGTCATAATACCAACAAATGAATTACTAAATAGACCTGTTGACGTCACTCACATAATGATTGGCTGACTAGATCACGTGATACCCTTCAAGTAACGTTCACTTAAAGTAAAATACCTCTCAGGACATCTCTTACGTTAAGTTAGCTGCAAGTCAACGTTAAGTTAACTGCATCGTGATCGCTTCCATTTAAACACACGAGGAGGTCCTTTACGTTAAGTTACGTTAAGTTAACTTTAAGTTAACGTTAAGTTGATCGTGATCCCGGCATTAGAGAAAAAAAAGTCACATGTATACACCACAGTGTAATAACAACCAGTTTGGCCTCTCATGGTTTGGAGCCGGTACATAAGGAACTGTTTATAAATTTGCTAATATTATTATTTTATCCATCCCTTTAATTCATATATAATAAATTCAATCCACAATGATATTAAAACTTATACTATATTTTTATATTATTTTGGCTGTAGAGTTGCAAAGTATTTCTTCACTCTTCCATCCTTCTCTCGCCCAGACAGGCTGGAGTCTTATTTGAAGGTAAACAAGGGTTTGTAATGGAGGAGGGGAGAAATGAGTTGCTTTTAGAAAGTTATAAAGGGTATAAATCTTATGGGAAGTACATCTTTTCCAACGGTAGCTCACCACAGTCTGTTGAGACTTCGTGCCGTTGTTGTCGGGTGTTCTGATCTGAATTCTATCTATCCATTTCACCATGGTAGCCTGGGCAACCTTCATCGATATTATTATGAGTGAAATCAGAAAGCGTCCTATGTATTAGAATTTCAATAAGGTATTCTAATATCATATTTGAATAAAGTAATAATTTACATATTTTGAACTTATATTAATTATATTAATAATAAGGTTATCCCCCAACCCCGAAACTTTAACGTCACGAATTGTGATATTGCAGTGTGGCTCCTCTACTAGGGTCACTTATGCGATCACGTAAACGTAATGTTACAATTTGGTTTCTGAGGGGAAACTGATTTTGATCACCCCAGCCGAATGTTTTTGATAAGTGTTGAATCAATATAAAACCTATGTGCGTTTATTAACATAATATTAAATGTTCATTGGATTACTTATAGAAGAAAATCAAGGAAAAAGCTAATATATCCGACTATACTTTCAAACTTATACCAAACACTCCCTTATGTTCTACCTGTAAACTAAGGTCAACATTTTTTCTCGACATTTTTGCGGACAACCATTCTAAAACAACTAATGGAATCCGTATAGAGACGTATTTGACATTTATATGGCACACAGTATACACCATATAGTAATGTTTTTGATATATTCGTGTTATAAGAAAGTTTCAATAAATTCTTTCTATGATCTATAATGATCTATAAATTAAATTGACAGAATACAGTAAATGAAAGTAGTGAACATGCCTATGTACTCAAATTATTAATGTAATACTATCGAGACTTCTATACAGAACAAGTAAATGTTCTACGAGAAAACGCTCTTTAAACGTATTCATTGGCAAAAGATGTAATGGAACTGTAATAGTATGATTTATTCGCCCTGTATGAAAATTAATCTATACCCACGACTATACATTAATAAAACTCTAAATCTGTATGTGCCTTCGATTATGTTTGTCTGTTGCAAGTATACTCAAAAAGAACTCTTTGGATTGAGGTGGGACTACTTCTGTTGAACTCTTTATTTCTCAGAATACTGGGTTTCTAGATAGCATCACGATATCTCAACATCAATGACTGAAACACTGTCAAAACACCGACTGTTAGTGTGGTTACATTTGCGTCTTAATTATATAATGATTCAAATATATTATTAACTTTTAATATCTTCTTTGTATGTCTCCTTGGCAACGGAGCGTTTGGAAAGATCAACAAATCAATTATAGACCTTGCATTTACGTTTTAAATGTAGGTATTTTATCATTTCATGTATTCACATAAGAAGGTTTATAGGTTTTTTTTCACAAATAAAAAATACACAAAAGTATCTTTCCCCTAGATCAATTAGATTTGGTGTGTTTTACTATTGCGTGATGTTTTTTTCAATTTACCTCATTTTTATTTGTTAGATAGTAAATATATACATAAAACGACTTAAAGGTTTGTTTGCACATTCGTTTTTTTTTTGTGGAATTTTCCTTTTTCTGAGCATTATAATCAATAATAATAATAACAAATAAGTTAATTCGTTTTTAGAATGTTTTTATTTAAGTTTGTGTTTTGCCAGTAAACTCAAAAAGTACTCATCAAATCGAGACGGGACTTCTTCTTTTGTACTTTATTTAATCATGGTAAGCCAATATCATCGCTCTATCTCATCAACGAGTGAAGTACTGTCGAAAAAACTGTGTGTAAGCAGTGAACATTCATCACAGTGGATAGATAAGATGCCACGTGATATGAGCTGGGGTGTGGAGGGGGAGGAAATGGGGGCGAGTCCGTGTTTCTTTATGAATCTTCGTACGCAGATAAAACACTGCTCTCGACTAAACTTAATCCCTTGCTAACATTTGGTGTTGTCAAACGTGTTTATGTATTGTTTAAGGCGAGTTAAGCTGTGAGAAAATGCTAATATATAATAAATACGTGGCCGTCCAACTCATAACCGAACTTGACATTTATTTAATAATTTTAACACTAATGAAGATATTGCAACAAAATTCGAACAGGAGTACGTTAGTAGTGTGAGAAAGAAAGGAATGTGTCTGTAATGTGCACCTAATTGTTGGTCTGCCACCGAACCAGCATATCTCGCAAGGCTGTCTCCTGACTGACACGCTCATCTACTGGTCTGTTGTTCTGTCACTTGGCTGAGGGTGTATACACGATACGGTTGCTGTTCGTTAGTGTTAGTGTACGTGTGAGCTCACACAGGATAGTTGGAAGATGTATACTCTGGAGGAGCGAGTGTCTATTGTTCGCAAATATTGGAAAACAGAATCGATAAAGTCATGTCAATTCCTGGAGAAGTTTGGAGGCCAACATCCGCTGAGCAAGTCCAGCATTTGGGCCTTGTCAAATAAACTGGAAACCAAGGGGACTTTATTGACGACCATGCAGGAGATCGTCCACAAATATCATAGGAAACGATCCAGAATGTGAAGGACCGACTAGTGGTGTCTCCCAAGAAGCCACTACGCCGAATTTCAGAGGAATCATGGTTGTCCAGAAGCACTTGTCAAAATGCTGTGAGAAAAAAAAGCTCATGCGTAACGTATCTCCATGGTTCATGAATTAAAAGCACCTGACTGAGGGAAAAGAGCGGCATACTGTCGATGGTTTCAGACATTTCTTCGGGAAAATCTGGGCATTCTAGACTACACTTGGAACTCGGACGAGGCATGGTTTCACCTGTCGGTTAATTCTAAAAGTTCCCGTATTAGGGCAAATGAAAATCCGAACGTGATACATGAATGACTCCTTAATTCAGAAAAGATATGTGTTTGGTGTGGGATGTCCCGGCGGCGCATAATTGGTCCCATCTTCTGCGATACAGCCATCAAAACAGCTGCATATATGGATATCTTCAACATTTTTGTGTGTATCAATTGGATGACGAGGAATTCTTCACTTGATATTTATAGCAGGATGGAGCGACATCCTACACATCACAAGCCAGCATGGCCGATATTCAGTCTTCTTTCGGCTCGGCGATAACGTCATTTCTAAGGGACTTTGGCCACCACGCTCGCCTGATCTCTGACGCCGCCTGATTATGTTTCATGGAGATATCTGAAAGGGAGAGTTTACCAAAACAAACCAAAAAACATAGACTTCTTGAAAGCAAAAATCACCGAATAAATTCAGGCAGTGACAGTGGACGTACTGACCAAGACTTTCCAAAATATGGTGCGCCGTGCTCAATCCTGTCTGACGCAAATGGTGACCACTTCCAGCACATGTCAACACAGTCCGCTTTAAATTTCAGAAACTGTGTGAGTTGGTCCGGTGTTCCATGTGGTACTAGTACAGGAAGCTGTGTGAGTTGGTCCGGTGTTCCATGTGGTACTAGTACAGGAAGCTGTGTGAGTTGGTCCGGTGTTCCATAGCTCTGGTGTCACGAAATCTGCCCGAAACAGGAAACTACGAGTTGTCCCAGTGTTGCACTCAATAGCTCTTGGCTCAGTGTAAACAAAGCTAGCTACATCAGAGTGTCCTTGAAGCTCGCGATAGATGCAAGACGGGACTTGTTGGACCGGTGATGTTCGCTCGTCAAACAAGCTCTGACATTCATTACATAACATAACATGACATACTCGCACGTGTGGAGTTGGATCACCACAAGAAACAACATTTGGGCCTGGAACAGACTACATGTGGAATAGCAAACATCGACCCTCCCGCGGAGAAACGAGTTAAGGTCACTACACACATACTGCTATTTATGTACAGTTATACCGGATAGTGCATCCACACGATACAGATTTTCTTCTTCAGGTCACAGGTTTTTTTTTTCGTTTAAGTTGTTATTTCACTATCGGCTAGCAATAGCATCCATCAACAGACGATTCTTTGGCGATAGTTGGCTTGTTGGTAGCGCCAAAACAGAGGCGAAAACGTAAAAGTTAAACGAGAAATGTGGTGTAAAGATTGGTTGAACAGAGGAGAACGTAATTCACTGGTGAACTTGTTAAACGAATTGAAATTTGCACCTAAAGATTGTGTACAACAATAATTTTATAAAGAAAGAATGAAACTTTTCTAATTAGTGAACGATGTGGTGGTGGCAACAGCAACAACTGAACTGAGCCACCTGTGTATTTCAGTACACACGCTCCGGTACGCCTGCGCAGCTTGCTACGACGCAGGTGTATAGAATTAAATTAACTATTTGCTCCGGTCGCCTGTGCAGGCCTAAATAACTGTACAGTTATGTCATCCACACGTTCAGTTATACCGGACAGGCATGACTGTACAGATAAACCTCACAGGTATAACCTGTACGTGTGGGGAACTGCCTTTAGTCTCGTTTTGTCTGCTCTGTCGGTGAAGGCAAGCCACCGCTTATTGTAAATTAATATTGAAGCCTAGAAGTTTGACTTGACATTTAATCTTGGACTAGGCCAAATCAAACGCCATATTATTTAATTTGAGAAATGACACTTGAACAACATAATCTAACCATAAATTATGAAAATTGAAAAATGACACCTGGACACGGGAATCGAACCCGGGACCTTTGGCTTAGTACGCCAATGCTCTAACCACTGAACTATCCAGGAATCGTCCCGTGTCCAGGGTAATTCTTCACTCATATTTTAAGGCAGAGTCTGTGATGGACGTGCGGAAATCGTCGGTTACAAATGTGTGATTTTATCAAGATCACGAGATGTTAGGTACCGGGTTCGATTCCCGTGACCAGGTGTCATTTTTCAATTTTCAGAATATGATATCTAGATGGATTAATCCTCACTAAAAGCATAAATAATAGCTTTGGCTATTTGATTCTTAACTATGAATTGTTAGCTTTCCGAGCCAATGTTCTACCACTGAACTACCGAGGAATCATCCCAAATTTAGAACAAGCCCATCAGATACTCTGCCTTAAGATAAGAATGTAGGGACCACGAGTTAGGGGGAGTGGTTTTTGCAGTTTATATAGATTCTTTTCTCTTTTTTTTGCAAAATTAACAAAATAGTTCTTTTACTTCTTTTTTTGCCAAAATTAACAAAATAGTTCTTTTGCTTGCTTTTTTTTGGCACCATGCAGATGAGAACCGTTTTAAATGACGATAAAAAGTTGTCATTACATTCTACAATCCCACCTTAAACTACGAGTGAGGAATGAAACTGGGCAGTGGACGAGTCCTGGGTAGCTCAGTGGTAGAGCATTGGCGTGTCAAGTGAAGCGTCCCAGCTTCGATTCAAGTGTCTGAATATTCTTTTTCAAATAAATGAGTATGTTTTGACGGTAACAGGGTAGTTAGGATTCACATATAACCAGTAGTATTTTTTCCCTAAATGTGTTCCCACTTTCCCTCCAAGAA
Source organism: Timema bartmani (assembly GCA_902151455.1). NCBI lineage: Eukaryota > Metazoa > Arthropoda > Insecta > Phasmatodea > Timematidae > Timema > Timema bartmani. The sequence goes on from CABFWB010000873.1 coordinate 193,613, forward strand.
AATGGTGGTTAATTTCTTCTAAATACTTTTTTCGCCATCCTTATTCTATTAAACACCAGCTTCAATGGTCGAACGGTCTAAGGCGTCCCTCTCATGTAAGACTAGCTGGCTGAAGCTGGGGAGGTCGTGATTTGAATCCAAGTTGGATATACTGGGGGTGGTTTATCCTAAATATTTTCTCACCCTTACATCACTCAAGTGCGGGTAGATTAACTATAAAATTAGGGTTTTGTGAGTAGCAATTTTTTCACGAGTTCAAATGATGACGAGGTTTTTTCGATCTCTAGTAATATTGAGAATTATTTGTACAATAAACATTTTGAGTTAATTTCTGTAATAGATTTATGCTTAATCCATAAATAAGTACAAACATAGCTTTTTACAATTAATTTTTTTAAAACAAATTAAATTCGAATTTTCAAATAAATTTAATCTAATTGTAAATCTTTTAAATAGACAAAATGAAATAATGGGTGACTATTTAATATGACATTATATCTTAAAATTAAATAAAATTACTGAAACAAAGAATTTTCAAGAAAAAAATCGAAAATTCGGAATACGCAAATTTTTCAAGTATTGTAAAAAATCTCCTTGTCGAATTCGAGCAGTTACTAAAACTCGACTCGTACTCGAAAGTTCGATTCCTCGCGCACCCCTATCTGAAAGGTTTTCTTCCTCATCCTTACCCAGTTCTGTAATTCGGATCCCACGTTAAACTGTAGATTCTCCATTTCATCTCACAACCACCCTACCATTGCACATTAGCGTAAGTGCGTATAACCCAAACGGGTAGTAAGACGCGGTGCTAATAATAATAATAATAGTAGCTTACCCCCATTAGAGTAATTATAATTATATCCGTCCAGCCGGAGCAGGCAGTACGACGCAGAACACAAATATAAAATCAAACCTTGACTAAGGCTGATTATGTGTTACTTTTTATTTTTATTTTCTCGTTTCCTTGAAACAGAGCACTAGCCTGGTGAGAGGATTAGAACAACTTACTGATAAAATCACGTGAGTGTGCAGAGTAAGTATTAGACCCCAGATTTACGGGTCAGGGCAAGTATTTTAAAATCATACCCTAACCCTAGGGCAGGGTATGCAATATTGGATATGCTATCTTAGTTTAAGTTGGCTTCTAAGTTTAAATTATGAATAGTTGTATTTGAAAACTAAATTTAAAGCCTATGCTAGTTAAATCAGTCTAAGTGTCTGGATTCTAAATTATCTTGATTGCCATTGACGTGGTAGATCTGGGTTCAAACCCTAGACGGTTACACTTAGGGGAGTTCCCCCACATGTAGTTCTCACAGTGGCTTCCCCTCCTATTTCTACGTTAATTTGGGCGCATTTTCTCTTAGGTAGCTTCTTCATCCTTATAGTAAAAAACGTTACTAGCCCTTTTAATGAATGTAAAATATTAAAAGCGGCAAAAAAATTATCATTGTTTAGTAATTAATATTTTCTTACGTGCCTGTATGCATGACACGCAATATAATAATGACAATGTTAGTCTGTCCTTAGTCTTCTTAAATAAAGAGAAGACAGAAAATAAATAAAATTCAAACTATATATAAAGGAATAAATAAGTAAATATTTACTTGTGAATGAAATATTTGATTTTTGTTATTTCTAGCGTTTTAAAATTGACTATATTTTTATTATTAATGTATACCGTTATGGTTTCTTCACATTCTTCTCTACTCTTCTCTTTAATCTTTATAATACTAGCTTGTATTTATTTAATGATCTATAAACCCACTCATAAACGTATTTTTACAGCGTTTCCTCACCCAACAAATATATTCTTTAATTATTTTAAGCTTTTAATAGAGTTTGAATATTGTAATTCTTTGTAACTAATAATAAACATCACCCGCTTCGGTGGCGTAGTTGGCTAACGCGCTTATTTCGTGTAGAGCCAGACTGCCGAGGACGGGGAGATCGAAGCTCGAATCTCGGTCGGGTGAACTAGGGGTGGTTTTTCATAAATGGTTTTCCACTCTTCCTCTACGCAAATGTGGGTTCACCTCCTCTAAATTCAACCTTCCCAATTCCTAATCCATTAGCGTAATTAGTACTTAAGCGTATAAATCCGAACGGGTAGTAAGACGCGGTGCTAAATAAATAATAATAAAACAATAAACATCGTTTAAAACTGTGTTCTAAACCCCAATAACATAAAGTACATGCAAGTTAGCCTTTCTAGGATTCAAAAGGCCGAAATAGACTACCGAATTTTAAATCTGTTGCTTGTTTTAAACATAAATACCCTCTTATTATCCCTCCAACCCCCCAATATTGAAATGAAACATTCTCATTTCACTCTTATATTTACATTGTTTTGACCTCTCCCAGGGCTAATTATTGTGACCGTCAAGGAATGTGAACTCAAGATTTTTATAAATGTCGATGTTTCATGAACTCCGAAAAAAAAGGTGTTTTTTGTGACACCATTTGTCAGTCAGTCTGTGAGTCTGTATCTTGGCCTACAGTCAGAACCATTTTACTGATTGGGCTGGCTGAAACTTGGTACCTATCTAGAGTTTTCGAAAGATTTCCCCGAGGAAATATTTGGAGTTAGATATTTAACCATAAAATTAAGTTTTTATTGAAGAACAAAAAGAGAAAAAGATCATTATTCTGGAAATCTACATAAATGATTTAGATTAAATTATGTATTTAGGCACTGTCATGTATATATATAAGAATAAAATCATCCTTACACAATGAAGCCCCCTTCCATTTCTCTGATGGTAATCTTTCGCTTCTAGCTGGCCCAATCGTTATTGTGACGTCATAGCCCCCTATTCTTGTATAATATGGCAGCCTTCACAACAGCACCCATTTGATCTGATTGGTGGATGTTTCTAAAGTAATCTCACAACACAGCTTTCATTATTCCTTCAGCACGTTCTGGAACAGCTGTTAATACGGCAATAGGTTTGGGGGGTAAGGAGGTATGTAAACGTTCCCTTTTAATTACTACTCTTCTTCGTATGACGATTAGTAGTGCGTCGTTTATTCGCACGCCGATGGTGACGACGTCCTTTTGATAGACACTACCCATCTTAACCTTAGCCTTCATCGCGTTCACTACATCCTAAACGGCAGCTTTCTCACTCAACTTAGAATTGGGTGCGAGTACTATTTCCCAAGCTTTCTCTGTACGTTCTCGAGCTGCTGTGTCGTGGCCAGACAGATCTTTTACTTTGGAGTAAGCGATAGCTTGTGCTCTACAAGCTCAGTCCAACTCGCTAACGCTGGAGTCCCCTCATTTCAAACGATTTGTGAGCTTTGTACCTAGTCCACAGTATTGGTATTCAGGTGTATGCACTTCAAACGGTAATTATTTGAAAATCTTGTTCAACAGTTCGTCTCCCTTTCTTTACTTCATGACTTTTACTGATTGACGTTTATATAGAAATGTACATTATATAGCACTACCTAGCAGGCCCCCTCGTCACAATTTGACCTTTAATCTTTGACCCTGATCTGGAGAGTGTGTATTGTGATGATTACGCAATGCTGTGTGTGATGTCGCAACCGGGTTATTTTGGAAAGTGTGACGTCATAGACCTCTGTGTCATTGTTTTGTAGGGTAATGGCTTATTCTTGTCCAAACTTGTTGGTTCTTGTCCCATTGATTTTTAATGTGTGCGCAATTAGTTTTTTATGTGTGCACATTGGTTTTTTATGTGTGCACATTGTGTTCATTGGTTTATATTGTGTGCCATTGGATCGTATGTCTGGGTAGGATAGGGACTGGCGTGTGAGTTTATTTGTGGGAGTTTTTAATTTATTGGTGGTAGCGTTCAGTCCAAGGCGTCGGGCACTCCTCCGGTGGCGTGTCAGCATCGCTAGTGAGGGCCAAGCACGAACCTCTACTGACGGCTGCTTAGCGCAGAGTGTGAACAATTACCGCCAGATTCTGAATCTATCTCGTTGTCACAACCCCCCTCCCCCTTCCCCAACAATGGGGTTTCCTGGTGACGTCATCGCAACTTCGGTGGTAGTTTGGCGGCTCGATAAGACAAGTCGAGACAAGAATAGATCACGACCTTGAATGATGTCGCAGCCCTCCCCTGGCAAGAGGTTTATCTCGGTGATGTCGCAACTAGAGAGCAATGACACAGCTCTGATTATGCACAATCAGGGGCCTTGGAATCCTCAGTTAGGGTACGCTATCCCCCACCACAAGAGTCCACTAAAATTGGATGTTTAGAATCGTCCATCTACATGCGTTGATGTAGGTATCAGCCATGCACCACTTTTGGCGGAGGAATAAGGTAGGAATGTTTCAGTGTTTACGGGGAGCGATCGAGAGGGAAACTAGTGAGAGTACACCTTAAAGGAGAATCGAACCCTGACCTCCACTGCCATAACTAGAGGAGCTACACGCACCCCTTCTGGCTAAACGTATATATATTTATATATTAATAATGTGGTATGGATGATTAAGAAAATGTTCCAACATTTTTTACCTGGAGGGAGATCTACCAACAGTTTACACGGCAGGGATTCGATTCCAACATCCCCCACCAGAATTAGATGAACCTGACATCTAGACGGCGTGCACACAGGGATTCGAACATCGATATCTTTCACAAGTGTTGAGTGTATCCCACATTTGTGAGAGCGAAATCAAACATCAGCTAAAACTGGTCGACCGCTTAATATAATTAGACCAGGTAGAGCGTGTACCAGCATCTGGTTCAGGAAAACCCTACCCCCAACTGGCGGATTCCCGAGAGTACATCAGCACTCCATGGGTGAGTGAGTACAATTGAAAAGTAACGGTAAATCTACACTCTGATTTAAATGAATCGACCGCTCAGCATCGTCAAATTGACGCTTCAACAAGTCGAGACAAGAATAATATCGGGAAACCCTGTGGTGTCAGTTTGGAGGCTCGACGTCAAGATAGGAATGGGTGATGTCACGATCCTCCCCTGGCAACGGGTTTTCCCAGGTGACTGGCGCCAGTTTGGTGGCTCAACAAGACAAGTTGAGACAGGAATATATCATGTTCTTGAAGCCGGGAAGCCATTGACCCTTTTCTTCTCATATCACGTGACGTCTATCGAGGTAGGGATGGGGTGGATATATAGGGGGCCCATTTGGTCGTCTATTTATAAGCGTTTGTAGAGAGGATCAAGATGGACAAGTTACAGCAGCTAGTAAATATTGTTGACGCCGTGCAGACCGTAAAATTATGTGATCTAATCGGTGATCAAAAGTACTTGGGAGATAAATTATTAAAAGCGGTCAATACAAAGTTTGAGAGACGCCTAAGAGTCTATCTAGATGGCAAGTTTTTTTATTCTTTAGTTACACAGATAAACAGATAAAAGTTTTAAAAATATAGCTTGAACCACGAAATGTATACTTGGAATATTTATTAACACAAATAAAAGTTTTACAAATATTGATCACACAACTAAAAGTATACTTGGAATATTTATTTACACATATAAAAGTTTTACAAATATATCTCAAACCATGAAAAGTATACTTGGAGTATTTATTTACACAAATTAAAGTTTTAAAATATATCTCACACCAAGAAAATTATATTTGGAATATTTATTTACACCCAAAAAAAGTTTTATTAATACAGCTCACACCATGAAAAGTATACTTGGAATATTTATTTACACAAATAAAAGTTTTAGAATATAGCTCACACCCTGAAAAGATCACTTGGAATATTTATTTACGAAAACTATAGTTTTAGAATATATCTCACACCTTGAAGTATATTATACATGGTTAGGTGTAGAGGAAACAGTAATCAATTTCTTGAGGTCATAGCTGAGATAGTGACCTCGGTACTAAATATAAATCTAATTTACTAAGTCCAGTTTAAAGAGTATTTTAATATATACTCATAGCCAAATAGTTTCAATTTAAAATACGTACAAGAAAATAAAAAATTTGACTAGATATAAAAATTATATATATATATAAACAGCTAATTCTATTATATTAAAAATATTCAGGTAGGTGAAGGATTGTAATGGTGGATAAAAAATATAAAAAAGTATCCCTGGTGCATTAAATAAATCAATAAAAAATATGCGTGTTTCCTTGCAGAAAAAAATATGAAAAAATCTCATATCTTTGAAAAATGGTATGTTAGTGGAACTGTCTAGAATGAAATAAAATAAAAGATAAAGTCTAAATGATCACCTATTAATCGTGGCGAGCGCGTTTACAAGGACTCTGATATCCAAATGGCAACGTATTTGATCATCAGTTATCCACTGTTTGGTGTACACTAGCCGGTAGATTTTATTCTGAGAAACAGTATATACAGTCGCAAGACCTTTACTTACAATTTTGTGCGGTATCTGTATGTATTTTTCCACAGCCTCTTAGGTGACCATAGCATTCAAAACGTCAAAATTAACGTCGTTCCGGTTTCCAGAGTTTATGGTGATCCCGTGAACTTTGCACACCGTTTTTGTTTTGGCAGGATCACCACCAACACAAACTCGGTACGCGTAATTCTTGGGGCCACCAGATACAAAGGCGCTAATATAGCTTCCGGGACCATAATCCTGAAGTTCATCAGTGAGGTAACCTAAAAAGTCTCCGGTCAGTGTACTCCAGTCGCCGGGGTATTCCGTGAATAGAACGCTATCTGTATCATAATACAAAACGTGGTCCCCCAATTTTTCAAAGATGCTGTATACGTGCAACCTAGCCATAACAGTCGTGTTGCATGCCATCATCACACTCGTGTTAGGGTTTGGGCGCAACGCGTCATGAGCATATTTGTAATTGAGGACCATAACCTCATCATTAACATCAATGACGCTGTCCACGGTGATGTACGGATCCGTCAGGTACTTGTGGAAGCCCTGATAGTCGTTGACGTGTGGTAAATCGGGTCTTTGCCCAAACTTTCCCCATAATGAATTTAAAAAGAGTTTAGCCAGAGTGCGGAGACCAGGGTTTTTACAAACAGAACCGAAATAGAGATTTACCCCTTCCCCTTCCTCATAATTTTGAATACAAGCTAACTTCTCATATTGTGAGGCACACCACTCTGGCCATCCATTGGTATCTTGTTTAATTTTCAAAAAGTATCAATGTACCCATGAAACAATCTGCCAGAACGTGTCTGACGATCGTAAACAGATACATTGTACTCCCACACTTGCTGTACTGCTTCAACGGTGTAGCCTTTCTCAACGGTTTTCCGGATCTCGTCAATCACCCAGATGCCTGTCAATCAGCGATATTTCTTTTCTTTGTGCTGACATGCGCCTTGGTTTTTCTCCTTCCCAAATTTCCTGCACAAGATGAACATTAACTTGTCATGCATCTGTGTAGGCAATACGGGCATGATAAATCTCGCTGTGCCGTCACAGTAACTTTGGCTATGCCTTTTACTTGTTCTATAGACAGACAATTTTGTTCCAAGTGAGTTGTGGGGTGGCCGATGGGATATTTTTTGTACTTGCAAACGTAAGGATACAACGAACACACATCCAAGTACTTGATACTATCTCTACAAGAAAGGCCTGCTTCGTGGAAGAGTTTCATACAATTTGTACGCCTGCCAAAGAATGTGTCCTTGGGACTGAGGGCTCCTTTCTGTACAACTCGTGCTGTAGTACAAATTGTTTCAAGTCCTTGTCTGTGCGTTTCATCGGATTAAACATATACGACCGTGTAACCGGCTTTCTTAAAATTTCCGCGCAAGCCATGGTCACTTCATAGCCCGTCTCCATAGTCTCGTGGCGGCTGTTTTTGATGGGGGTGGTCCTATTAGTATAATATAGAGGGCACCCGTGCTATGAACAGCCCCAGAACTGGAAGACGGTGGTGGTATCTCCAGCTTTAACAATGCCGTCTACACATCGCTCTAATACATTTTCCTCACGGCCGTTGCTCGCATGAAGGATAGATACACCGCGTTGGTGGGCCTCCCAGCAGAGCCATTGTACAGCGACGTGTAACTTTTGGTCTGCACACTCCGTTAGGGATGATACCGATGGTATTCTCCTTAAGATGACTTCGGTGGTAAACTAACATGTTAGCTCCTGCGATCGTACCGGCATCTCTGAAAGGATCCACCTTTGCTTTTTCCATAAGCGTATCTCTAAACTTTAGGCAGGCCTTCCGCATGACCTCTACATCTTTCACACAATACAGTTCCAACTCGCGGTTAAAATCAAAGACATAATTTTCTTTGACCAGCGCGTCATACCACTTCTCAAAGTTCTCGTTTCCATCACCTGACATCTCACAGATGCCGTAGTCCTCCTTTGGCGGCAAGCTACCCCCATACCCCACGTTTTATTTTTATTGAAAAAATAGGAGAAATGTCCCTTGGCTAAGGAATCGTCCAAGCGAATGTCTTGGGCATCTTGGACAACGACATTGGGAGAATGTTCAGCGATTCAATAAAGTGGAGCGGGCCGTAACGCATGGACATGATTTTCCCATTGTTCATTATGAGCTCTGGAGTCCATTGTTTTACATCCATCATGCATTTTAATTAAAATTTCCATAATCGCCCTTGGCATTATGGCCTAGAAGGGTAATGTTCTTAAATTTTGTTGTTTTAACTTGCTTTTTAAATCCGAAGAATTGGGCCATTGTGGTATCACCCTTGAATATGCGCGTCCTATCACCCCTACATTCGGTGTAATGATGGTCATTTACATCGATATGAAGGCAGGCCTTGCAACACGTCTGCATGAAACAGAGGTTAGGTTCGTGCAAGTACGTGCTGGCAGCACATGGAAGAAGCGTTTCTTAACTGCATTAAAAATCATAGAATACGAACATGTAATTGCTCTTTTCCAGTGACGGCTATGGATGGGGTCTGATTCATATAGCAGAAATGACTAAAAGTACGATGGGTCTCGCATACTCTATTAAAAGTCTCATAGCACCTGTGTGAATAATTTGATTTATCTAAACAGAAAAATTGCCCACAGATCTCACAAAACCTTTTTACATCACAAAACGACATTTGACCTCTGCAAAATCCTGGACTTTATGGTTATCAAAATATGTTTGATTTGTGAACCAACGCCCACAGTCTTTAGAGACCACAAATCTACCTCCACTGCAAACTGATTTACCATATCACTTTTTGAACTAGGATATACATTTGTGCTGTTACTTTGGGTTGAACGGCACACGACAATAACGGCAAAAGTACGAGCACTTAAACGCGGCTGTCAAAGATGTTATGCCATAAAAATTGCTTTGCTTTTCGTCGTGAAAATACAAATCAAGTTAACCCTTAAAAGAATGTTCGGGAGGGGTAGGCCCCTAATATAGGACCTGCCTTCCCCGACAATCTCTGAAAACTGTGATTTTTTATTCAGAGAGGTATGTTAGAAATTGTTTCAGTTCAGTAACCCCACCACGTTTCAAACGATTCACATGGGCTTCACGGCATAATTCTTCTGCTTTGTATTTTTGAATAGGACAACCCATTTTGATTTGTCTAAAGGTGTTCACTTCCACTTATCCTGGCTCTCTTTTATTATCACATATAACTTTGGTGACAGTCAACACATGGACATGGTAAACTGTGTCGCCATTTTGGATCGTAATGATTCCATTGTTATTACGGCTATATGTGGTGGCGAGAGAAAGTTTATCACATTTAAGATCACCCCTCCCGGCCGGCTATTTAAAGTGGTGTTACTTGACATACAAGGGGGACGAAGTGAGGAAAGAAGCATTGCTTTGTAACACTCGTTCTACATTAGAGAACACAGCCTGCACGTCAAGCTGATCTGCGCGTCTAAATAACACTAATACAGGTCTTTATGAGGAGCCTGTGTTGTCTAATAGCAGACCTACGTGATCCACCACGCTAGCTCCATGATTCTGGAGACGCCTTAGCAGAGCATTGATTTGCTCCTCGAGCCAGGTTTAAGCGTCACGTTCCCTCTCTTGCGTCACTAATTGTATGATCAATTCACACCTGACATTAAAAAAAGCTTTAATTTCTTAATTCTCTCCTCAACGATTCGAAAAGGAATACCTTGGAATAATGCTCCATCAACCTGATTTACCAGGCCACTAATTCCCGGTTGTGGTACCGAAGATAATGATTTGGCCGCCACCACCACGGGCTGAGAGAGGACCGTGCATACCATCTGCCTCGCTGCAACTTGGGTTTGAACACCGTCTCCCTGGCTCGGAGGCTGTGCTGTCAGTGGGTTGAAGGGGAGGCGGGGGTCAAACACCGTGTCCTTTTCCCGGGAGGATAGATCCTGAATCTTCAACACTCATTTGAACTAAAAACACAAAATCTGAATTCAAACACGTGTGAAACTAACTTCAAAGTAAGCACTTTAAATATAATTGTTCCAATCATATTAAGTTTAAATTATTTATTTTCTGCAAACTTACGCGTGGTTTTTCGCTCTTTAAATGCTATGATTAATATATATATAACTTTTAAATTTCAAACAACTTTTGGTATTAATATATTATGTTGCTACAATCTTTTCTAAACATAATTTCTTTAACTGATACCAACATTCGCAAAGTGTGTGTAATAAATACATTCGAACCCTAAGACATGTACAAAATACAGCCCAGGACAGTTAATTTACCACTATGAAAGTTTAAACCTACATTTCATCAATGCTAGATTTTCATCTATGCCGGTAATTAAGCCCGGGACCCCTGGCCCGACAAACAAATAAATAGGGTTTTTCTCTCTTTTTAATAGACGGTAAAAACCACAATATAATTTCTCCAGTTAATTATTATGTCGGTATATTTGAATGCCTTTAAGAAATATATGTATACTTAAAACACATTTAAACACTAGATCTACGTTATTTTCGTTTTAAAATCATATACCATATAATTGCTCAGCAGAGCACACATTTTTTCGGCTCTAAATTAAGGTTTTATAGATGCCAACGCCATCTGTTAACTTGATAAGTAAACAGGTTTACCATCACCACCACGCTAATGATTCAAAAATCTAGTTTTAAATAAGGTATTGGGGAAAACATGTCTTAACACAAGTTGGTAAAAATAGATATTGATGTTAGAGTGGTAATTTTTAGTGATCATAATTAGGTTTCTCTTGGTAGGAATAAAAATTTTGTTTTAGAATTAAATAAAATTATTTTCTTCATTGAATATAATAATTTGGTTTAGATCCGTTACTGTTTTCCAACCTAAAGCTCGGGTCACTTTTTTTTTCATAAAATGCCTATAACTTAAGACTAGGACATCCACAAATCCAGTCCACTGGCTGTTAATATATTATCAAATCAACATTTTTAGCCGTGTCAGGAATATAGTCCGGGACCAATAGTTTAGTATTATTATTATTCATACAAATAATTCTTAATGCCAAATTGGCACTTTTTATTTCGGAGTCAGGGAATAGGTCGGAAGAGGTGCAAACAAATGTTCTGGTTATCTCCTTTTAATTTTGCACCCCGAAATTACAAATAATAATTTATAATAGAATCTTTTAAAAAAATACACATTAATGACAGATCTTTGAAGAAGGGTGGAATGCATAGTCTACATTTTAAAATCAGACTTAAAACTTGACATTCAAAAGGTATACAATAAAGAAACAATATATTTAATAAATTATATATGCTCTCCTAACCATTCCTGTGCCATTCTCAAAAGAATTATCAATTTATGGATGCGCCACCGACCTATTTTCACGTCTCACCATGTATATCCTCATAAGCCCTCTTCACAAATCAAACTAAGGCCCCTCCATTAAAAGAAAAGGCATCATTGACACATGCGAAATAATGCAACACATGCCCATCTTGATATAAACAACATTATCTTGTAGCGGGAAAGCACTGAGTAGGCTGCGTATAACTGGTTGCACCAGGCAGAGTGCAGACGACGGACAGAAATAGATCCAACCACAGCTTGAACATCTTCCTTCTCAGGAAATTATGAGACGAAGTTAAACTTATAACAGCCTTAGAATAGGGACAACAACTTCTCAGTCACGTGGCCCCTCTAACCAGGGAACAGCTATAGGGACAACAACTTCTCAGTCACGCGGCCCCTCTAACCAGGGAACAGCTATAGGAGACAACAACTTCTCAGTCACGCGGCCCCTCTAACCAGGGAACAGCTGATTTGTGGACCCTTTGATGTAGGAAAAATGATTTAAAAAAAATTATAATCATACATTTATAGTATGTTATAGCGATAGATTAGTCATAATATATTTTTAATGTAAGTATAATTACAATAAAATGAAAATAAAATAAATGCAGGTATTATATTTGTACATCCTTAGACATAATATTGTTTTAAAATAAATTTAAAAAATAATTAAATAAAAATGAAAATAAAATTTAGTATGTATTATATTTTTACATACAAACACTGATAATTTATGTGAAGAATAGAATTGCTTGTGTGCAATAAAATATCATTGAAATCTGTATCAATTCAAGTGACCATCTCCTTAAATATCATTCCATACTAAGACAATTTCATTTAACATTTGTTAATACCACAAATAGCATAAAAGGCTTGCCCGCACAAATAAGTTGTCGAAAAAGGCATCAAATATTTCAGTGCTTTTTCTGAAAGTGCTTTTGGGCTGGCTGAAGAGCAAACCAATATAAAAATGAGCTTCCAAATTCTCCTCTCAAAGAATTGGGCACAAGGGGCGTGGCCAACGCCCCATTTTTTAGCCTTACTTTTTCACAGGGATCTGATATGGGAAGGCATCTCCAATGTGTTGAGTAAATAGCATCAATTTACAATTTTATTTAACATTAATTTTATAATATTTAAAAATATATTAAGCTATATCACGGATTCCCTGGACAATCTCGCGGACCCCTGGGGATTCATGGGCCCCACTTTGAGAACCACTGGAATAGGATATTGGGGGAAAGACACTTTTAGAAAATTCAAACATATTTTTTGAGGTCAACAAAAATAACATGTTTTATAGACATTGAAAGCATTATTAAATTCAAAAATGAGATCTGTAGCTCACGTTCCTTGTCATACACTCCCTGTTAAGCATACCTTCGCTATCCCTATCCCGAGAGTGTAATTAAAATGCGTATGGCCCCATGGGCAGTGTTAGTTTTGGGACACACACACAATAATAATCTGTTCAAATTAAACACTCTTAAAACCCTAAGGAAATTGTTTTATTAAAAAAAAACTCAAAATCTACTTTTGGAGTAATGCATTGTAAGGCTACATTTTTAATGTGACTTGTATAATTAGTTCCACCATCATAATTTTCGTTCTATCCAGTTGTTACAAATTTATTTTGATTCTTTTAAAGAGAAAGTGAGATCGATCCACCCCCCTCCACTTGTTTCCATATAATTAAGAGATAGCGACATCTATGTACGACCCGAATGGGTAGTAAGATGTGGAAAGTAGGAGTCAGGTATGCTTAATTGAGTGTGCTGTTCATGTGGAGTGCCCTCAGGTTGCGGTTTAGGGACCACAGGGAGAAGTTGCGTCTATACAAATGGTAGACAAAGATGTGGCATTTTTATGGAACTACTTTTCAATTGGGTCTAAGCCTATACTCCCTTTCGCTCTTCCCTTACAACCACACTTTGTCATGTCAATAAGAAAGATGGTAAATAAAACTACGAAACTTTTTATAACAAGTTAAAGAGGAAAGCTAGTTATCAAATATCTTAACGTTTTCTGTTGTGAGTCTATCAACAAACCACTTTATTTGTTCGAGGAAGGCTAAATCTAGAGCCTTTTTCATAAATCCTAGTCTCATATCTCTCCGAACATGCTTTAAGTCGCTGAAAATGTCATATTTTTACACTTTTTTAATTAAAAGATTCAAAATAGAGGTTTGTTATGGAAAAAGAGGACTGTCGGAATATTTCGACTTTATTTTGGGTTGAACCATATTTCGAAATAACGAATCGTAGAATTAAATATTGCGTTATAAATGAACGTGTGTGTGGATGTTTCTCGATTACCAAGGAGGACCTCTTAAAATGTGTGACCATCTAACGTTGAATTCTAAACCACAGGCTGTTAGCTATGTTTCACTCTGTTTGATAGAAAAACGCAGGAATAGGTGAGCGGTTAGTACACCTGACCCTAAGCTGAAGTTTGACCCTTGGTGATTTCACCAGTGAGAGAAAGGAGATTCTCTCTCTTTCATTACTGTCCCCCCAAACCCCACCCTAACCCCTTCTTCTAACGAATGCTAATAAAAGTCCACTTTTAAAGTCCACTTATATACGTTATTAAATTATTTCGTTTAATACCAAGGCTATTAATTGTTAGTGATGAAGAAGTGAGCTAGTTTTTTAAAAAAGGAACCCGCATTAGCGTAGAGAAGAGGTGAGTATGAGAGTCAATCACATATGGAAATCACTACTAATTGCACACGGCCGATAATCTAACCTCGGCCTCCCCATCTTCGGCAATCTGCTCTACTGTGGGACTGACTCCTTAGACTATGTGACCATCGGCTCATAAATTAAGTATATGATAAGCCAAAAAATAGAGTATATTGACCTATTACGTTTAGATGTATGATCACGTGCCTGACCATAATTTTGGAAAATTTCCTTTCCCCTTTAATAGGGTTTCCATTTGTTGGGGGTCCAACAATTTACAGGGGAAGGAGGCCTGACCCACCCCACCCTCCTCTTTTCTAAGTCCATTATTTTTAAATACTCGAGATTTAAATGTAAATTTTAAATCAGGATTTTATCCGTCTCTACATTAAAAAAACTTTCAAAGACAAAATTACCTGCTTCGGTGGCCACATGGTCCAAGGCAGGGATGGCAAATCTCTGGCACGCGAACATGACTTGGGTGGCACACCGACAAAAAAAACTCTAAATAAAATTTCTCTCAACGTGCTAGAATTTTCTGAAATAAAAAATATTTCGACAGCCATATCATTCACATGTCCCAATGAAATTTGTGAAGTCAACGGCTAGAAATCTTTTTTTGTGTGCTATGGAAGACAAGTTGTTAACCGAATAAAAATATCTTGGCTAGCAAAATACAAAAACGTGTTCCAAAATAGTATAGAAGAGATTATGTAGGATTATGATTTTAACATTTATATAAATTTACTTTCTTTTTACTTTCTCACTACCTTACAGGTAGAGAAAGTGTTGTGATCGTCAAAAAATAGAATTCGAGATTTTGATGAATTTCGACGTTTCATGACCCCCCAGAATCCGAAAAAGCTGTTTTTGCATTTCCGTATATCTGTCTTTCTGTATGTATAAGGGTAGAGCCTAAACCATTTTACCGATAGGGTTAAAACTTGGTAATTAGGGTTTTCATAGGGTTGACCCAAGGGATTTTGGAATTGGATATTTAACCCTAAAATTAAGGGTAGTTTCCTTAGGAGGCGAAAAGAGAAATTTTTTTTTTATCAAAATCAATTCTAATAATTTTGATTAAATTTCTTTTCCAAGCATTGATTGATATTACAAACAAAATGGCTACTCTAAATTTTTCGTCAAAATGACTTTAAGGGTTCCGGTCTGATGCTTAAATTCTAATTTTGTATCATATCTCCGTAAATCCTTTGAGATATGAAATTACTTATCATTGCACATATGTAGGTGTATATATAATAAAAATCTTTGATTTGAAATATATTTTTATAAAACAAAAATTTTAAAACTGTACGCAAATATATATATTTTTTCACTTTTCGAACAGGTAAATTATTGCAACAAAAAAAATATATCCAGAGATGTTGATGGATGTCAACGTTTCATAGCCCCTCAAACCCTAAAAAGTGGTTTTTGCAATGCCGTCTGTTTGTGTGACTGTTTAACCCTAAAATTAAGCGTAGTTTAATAAAGGGCGAAAAGAGAATAAAATCGATTTTTTCAAAATTTACTCTAACGATTTTGATTAAAATTCATATACAAGCGTTGATTAAGATTATAAATAAAATTGCTATTTTCATTTTCCCATGAAAATAGCTTTTAGGGTACTTTACAGAAGCGAAAATTTCCATATTTCCACAACTATTTGAGATACTAAATAAATTATCATTGCATAATTGTAGTACTATTAAAAATAAATATAAACTTTCATTCTAAATATATTTTTATAAAATCAACCGTTTCTGAAATATTCGCAAATATATTAATACAATTTTGTGAGCTTTAGTTGGGCAGAGATATTACTTAAATTTTAACGCAATAATTCTCTGTCATAGAGTAAGCAATGATCAAGTCTCTCATAAACGTATGTTCTCTTTCTTTCAACCTCTTAAGGGTCATGTTTGTACAGCAATGATCTATAGCTATCATTTTAGACTCAATATTCAATACTTACCTTTTTTATTGGTCTAAATTTATAAATGAAGAATTTAAAAAAATGCGATAACCATAAGATAGGCAACCTCTAATAAAATGTAGAAAATTTCAACCGAAATTCGAAATTTTAATACGAAGTGTTGATCCCTATGGACCCAATATCGATCTATTTTTTTTGTCCAAATATACAAATGAGAACTTTCATTCTTTATTTTAAACCGGGAGTCAAAAAATGTTTTACTATGTATAACGCAATTTTAGTTCGGGTTTGCTAGTGTATATATACTATTTCGTTTCACATATTTAAAGAGTTTTGAGTAAATATCTCTATTTTTAAACAATGGCGCGATAAATTCAGTGCGGATTTTCGTACCATTTATTTTATACTGAATGTGCTACTTTCAATGTTTTTATCTTAAATTAATGAAGTTAATTCGGTCTCAAATACACACTGTGCATATTTAATAAATTTTCTTTCTTTAAAATCCAGGCATTTTTAAAGTATTTACAATTTTATTTGAGCTATTCATTATTTTTTTAAATATTTATCTAGTTTTTATTTTTAGATATTAATTATAAACGTAAATAAGAAGTGGCACACTAGACTAGTTCAAGATTCAGCTGATCCTTATTGGCACACTGGTCGGAAAAGTGTCGTCATCACTGGTCCATAGCGTCTTTTTCGCAATAAACTAGACTTCCGAGGACAGAGAGATTAGGGTTCGAATTCCGGTCGAGTGTGCTGAGGGTATTTTTTCCGAAATAGTTTTCCATTCTCCCTCCATGCAAATGCGGGTTCACTTAATCTAAATTCCACCTTTCTCATCCTAACCCACTAGAGTAGTTAACAGGCGTGGATTCAGGGGGGGGGGGTCAAAGGGTCAATTGACCCCCTGTGAAAGTTAGAAAATCAATATAAAAAACTAAATGAAAGTTCAAATTTTAGAAATAAAATACAATACAGATAAATTACAAATTTTTAACAATATTTTTACATGCAGAAACCTCCTAAGCCGGGTCCATGCGTGCGTTATTCGTCCACGTTTAATCAATGTTCGATATGACTCACGCAGATGTGGAAAAAATATTCATTTTCATGTAAGAACATTTGTCGTGCATTGTAAGTAACGAACCTTGTTCCGCATAGAGACGGTAGACTACCAAACATCAAAGAAGACTAATAATCGCTTGAGAGCAGTTCATCCATGAATACCGAATATAGAGTATGTGTAGACAGCAGGAGCGGAGGAACTGTGGGGGACTCTGCCCCCCCTGGAAATAATTTTTCCCTTCCTGGAATAGATTCCTCCCCTAGATATATTTCAAATCCTTCGATATTATCGATTATGAAGATGAAAGATGGCCTTAAAGCAAACTTAAAATGACTTCTAGATATATTCTGTCAAAAATTTGCCGGAGAAGACCGCTTCAAATAACTACTAGACTAGAGGCATTTAACCGACAGAAAAGGTCAGGGGAGGAAAGCTTTAAATAACTTCTAAGGTCATCCAAATTTCAAAAATATTTAGGGGAGGACAACTCCAAATAGCTTCTAATTGCATGTCATTTTGAAGAATTTTCAGGCGAGGACCGCCCCAAATAGCCTAGTTTCTGAAATATTTATATTTTCAAAATTTTATTGGTCGAAGACCACTTCAAAGATTATCTTCTATAGGTATCTAACTATCGTGAAACATTAAAGTGAGGATCACTCTAAATAGCTTCGAGGGGCATCCAAATTTCATAAATTTCTATGTGAGGATCACTTTAAATGGCTTATAAAAGAATCTAAATTTTTAAAAAAATATCGAGGTGAATACTACTCATAACCTCTAGAATGAACAATTTTTCAAAAAATTGCTGGAAGGCCACTCCAAATAGTTTATAAAAACTATCTTATTTTAAAAAATTGGAGAGGATGACCACGGTTTAAAACACACATAAGATCAAATATGAATGAGAAACTATTAAATGGCTTTAAACAGAAATCTAACATTGTAAAAAACTATGTTACTTATAAATATGACCCCCCTATGAAAATGATCTGGATCTGCCCCTGGAGTAGTACATGAACGGCTCTTAAGGCACAGTGCTAAGAAAAGGTCGCTAATAACAAATGGTTTGTCCTTGCAGCGGATATGTCCGGGCAAGTCACGCCAACCACAGCCACTGATATTTCACGCCCGAGAATGTGTTGCTACTGCAACACGGTGGTATGTGGAGGGGAAGGGGGAGACGAAACACTTGGCAACTGTTGTGAAATATTGACAGCGTGAGGCCAGAACTGCAGGCAAACCTCTCTGTTGTCTCTTTATAAATATAGACAGAGAACACGAGGCAAGAGTTGTTCTACCATCTTCCTAGAGATTTCGTGGGTTCGTATCCAGGAGGGATTTAGTCCATTATTATACCTGAGGTTAGAGTTATTAGGCATCCAACAAAACACTGTTTCATTTTTTTTTTAGAAAAAGTCTTTTTAGAAAAGAAAAATATTTTCTTCTTCTATCAACAATGATAACTATATTATTAGTGTTATTTTATATTTGCTGATATCTATTAAAAAGTGACAGTTGAAAACCACATGAGCTGACGTAGGAATACGTGAAAGTAGATCTATTAAAGTATCTAGCTACACGCTGGTAGGCACACTGACTTCAGAAAGCCGTCAATCTTGTCTGGTTCTCTTGTGTCACAAGGCTGGGATTTGAGGCCCAACTATGTGTTCTGTGATGTTTTCTTCTACCCTCTCTCCGAGAGAATGTGGGTACATTCCTTATACACTCTATTTCTCATCTTTACCCCACTAGTGTAACCAAAGTGAGGATATAGTAAGACGAAGCTCACAAAATACAAATCGACATAAATTAAATTCTTAGAGCCACACAAAACTTCTTACAGCGAGAATTGATTCAAATGACACAAATTAACCCGTGTCAGGCTCATAAAGAATGGTTTGCTGGTGATGGGGAGGTTGGGTCTGGAATCCCGGCTAGGTGTGGTAGGTCTACCCCATGGCATCAGCCCACAATCGAGCTATACCGACCGAGCGAAGATAGTGCCAACTTCAACGGATATAAGATGTCATTTGGTCAGTAAAATGAGCCCTCCGGCCCTTATTCTCAGTTTTCTACACCGGAGCCGCTAATATTTCATTCAAATAGCTCATCGTTTGTACTCACGAGGCAGATTGAACCCTGTTATAGACCCACTACTTCATAGAAAGATCTGAAAGCGCCAGGGATTGAACCCGTGACCAATGTATCTGTAGCCAGGACCTCTGACCACTGAACCACAGAGATGATCAGCCATGTGTAGTAAGGGCGTTTTGATTGTAAATGCTGAACCACTCTCCTAAAATGCACGGATATTTCCTCTAATACTACAGGGTGAGGCCGAGACAATTAGACGGTTAGTAACTTGAAAACTAACACTTTAAGATTGGGTGCTAGTAAGCGTGAGTTTAGGGCAGTATTTTCGAAGTTTTTATAGCATAAACATTTTTTGGCAAAAATAGATAGAATATTTTTTCTATATAAACATAAAGTTTAGTTTTCCGCACATGCTGATCTCAACAGTTTTTTAATATCTGTCAAGGGTGTCCTGGAATTTAGTGACAACTTTTTCCCTGCATTTAAAAAGTTTGTCACCAAATGCCGTGATGCTCATGAGAGATATTCAAGAACTCTTGAGATTAGCAT
>CABFWB010000874.1:0-15004 GCA_902151455.1 Timema bartmani
CAACTGTACAAACATGAAATTGGAATATTAGATTATGTGTGACATGTTTTATGTAAGGTGTGGCCCGCAACACTTAAGCTAGGGAAAAAGTGGCCCTTGATTCAAAAAAGGTTGAAGACCACTGACGTAGAGGAAGTATACCCACATTTGTGGAGGGGGGTGAATTCAGGAAAATCATCTCAGTACACCAGCCATCCCCATCGGTGCGGGTATGTGTGGTTTTCTCGGGTATGTTCAACAAATAAACGTAAACATTATTCACCACTCTGATTTGTAAAACAAAGATGGGCGCCTCTTAAATAGTATATTCCTCATACTTTCCCTATTTGAGTAAATATGAGGCTATCCCGTGAGTAGTAAGATATGAAGCACTTAAGAAAACAAAAAAATGGTCACTGGGACACATTGAGGCGTATTAAGGCGCGGATATAAGAGCAATTTATATTAAGAATTTTAAAAATGCACATGAAAACTCTTTACAAATGAAGGGTACGAGAAAATAATAATGAAAAAGCCACATTACACACATTTTCTAGAATAATTTTTATGGCTCAAACCCCATAAGAACCCCAACGAATACTTTTTTTTTCTGAATAATTTAACACAGACCTCTTTTAACCATAATATAAAGTGCATTAAAAAAGGAATCATGATTATCCAACAGATGGCAGCACTAATTGAAATAAAGTTGAAATTGACTTTTCACCTCTTTTCCCCTGTACCCTTCAAATAAAAACGGATCACGGAAAGGAAAAGGCTTGGAGCTAGAAGTGTAAGTCTGTCGTAAATCTTGTAACCTGCCTGATTGCAACTCTACTCCAAACCGTCTCAACTTTCTTCCTAGCTCTTAGGAGCAAACGTCCAGATGTAGATTAATAACAAATATTGTATAAGATTAGGGTTAACATATCCGGATCCTGCAAAAAGAGTAAATTCTAGAAATGATAATTTGGAGGGAGGGGGGTGAGAGAGATAGGGCGGAGAGGGGAGGAAGATGGGATGTTGGGTATTAATATTTCCCCCCGCATTTTTACTAATGAGAGTGCAAATATCACATAAATTATATAACTTATTGGTTATATATGATGAGCACATTATGGAAAGTCTGGAAAAGTCAGATAATTTAAAACTTCCAAGAAAATGTCTGGGAACGAGGATTGAACCCCGAACACCCCAACACAGAAGTCTGACACCTTACCCCTAGACCACCAGGTCACCTCTATAGTTAGTAACCCAATATTAAATGCCTTTTGATCCAGTTTATTTTTGAAAATAAAATAAGAGAGATAGGAGAAAAGAGAGGATAGTATTGTTAAGGAACAGTTGTACAATATATATAAAAACGGTATCATGGTTTCATTTTTTCTCTATTCCTAAATTTTAACCTTCGATTTTTCAATTCTGGATTTGAATTCCTCGAGATTAACAAATTCAATAATTTTCCATGCTTACAACCCCACATTAAAAAGTGTTACATATTTATGTACCGTACCGTAATGTGGCTAGAGAAATCCTAAAAGGTGTGTACAGAATACTTAAACAAAATGGCCGTGTTTGATTTGCGAACGATCATTTGAAGAGAAAAGGTCGTGTTATGTTAAGTATATTTACAATTTACCGGTACTCCTTAATATTTGTAGATGAGATCCATATAGACCCATATAGAAATCAAGTACTTCCAGATCTCATGAATTCTTTAAATTTGGTACAGTCATAGGTATAACAGTAACTGTCTGGAGTTTCAGTCCAAGTCCCATCCAAAGCCGGTCACATTTTTTATCTGCCAGTCTACGCACGCACAACTTAAGGAAAAAAATCTGAACATATTTTTTTAAATGAAAAATATGCAGTTTGTTTTACATGGGCGTTTTATTACCTACATTTACATCAAAGGGGTCAAAGTGAGGAAGATAATAGGAAATGGACCTAAATTTGAGAAGAGAGAGAGTGAAAAAAACATCCTCATTAAACCCGGTCAGGATTCGAACCCCGGCCTTTCTGTCACCGACGCGAGTGGCATGCAGTGCCTACAAATAAAAATAAAATCAGAGTAGTAAGACGCGGTTTAAAGAAAAAAAAACGATTATCCATGGTAGGATACTGTTAGAAAGAACAGTTTTGAAAGAAAAAAAATGCACTCAACAATAATAACATTTGGCCAAATTATTATTATTATTACTATTTTATAGGCGTTGACATTATCTAACAAGTGAGCGTTGCAGATACACGACTTCACGTATGAACATAACCAATAAAAATCGTTTTAATAACTTGTACAATTGTCAAATATTGTTTTTCCTACCAGAATCCTAATATATGAATCATTCATCAAATGTAAATCACTAAGTTAGTAATATGATCATAGAGTTAGCATAATTGAGCTCCGCGCAACTGAAATCTCACGCAATCACTCTCGTTTTAGTTAAGCCCTGCTCTCAAGAGAGAGAGAGAGGGGGGGAAGATGAGGGGAGGTGGGGGGGACGCAATTTCGCGCGAATAAAACAAATCCAATACACTTTCACTTGGATTCTTTTAAAAACAGGGTCGATAAAAACATAAGCAATGAAAAGAAGGAGAGAAAAAAAGGTTTTACTACATTAAACTTTTCGCTTTAATCACGAAAAGAGAAAGGAAGAATTTAGCATAAAGAATAAGGGCAGAATGGGAGTGGGGGGAAGAGGAGGGCAAGGAAGGATTAACAAATCAGAGCACGAACCGGCTACAAACTCTTCACCTAGCAAAACGTTCGCAGATGTTTAGATGGTTGCGTGCTAGTTTGGGTAAAGGGGTGGAGAGGGAGAAAGGTTGGGAGGGTAAAGAGAAGAGAGGGTAGAGAGAGGGACCCCATTTCGTAAATTAAATGCTAACACGCACCATAGAAAGCAAAAGTTAATTTTTTTTAGATTTAGTTTTGTTTGAATACAGACGAAATGGTCGTCAATCTAGACGAGCTCTCTTTTGAAGTGAGTGTGCCGGCTATTAAAATTTAGGTTCGATTCCTGGAAGATTATTTTATGTATATTACTCTTATGGAGTAAGGATGAGCATGGTACGCATTTGTGTATGTGAGGAATGGGAAATCCCTTTTGAAAAACCACCATTTCATACCTCTGCAACACTACCTACCGGCTTATTACACGAGTTTAATCTTCTTCGGTATTTTCGTGTCGCTTATTTGTCGACCCTAGAGTATTTCATATTATGTTCGGGCGCCAGGTAGATAGGTAGCCTACCAATAAGTTAAGTTATTGTGTGTCAAACGAATTTCATATTGATTTAGATTAATTAATTAAAATACTTCCTTTCTTATAATATTTTAAAAGTAAAGATAAACGCTTCGTAAAAGGGAGTGCCAATCGAACCTCTGTATCTTTTAACTGTTAAAATCGCCAACCGAGTGCCTAAGCAGCTCCACAACCTTGGACTAACAACATCGCAGAGCCCTCCATGACTCGAGTCCTGGGGGTTGTGGTGATCTTTGCCCCACAACAGCTCTTGGAGAAGGATAAATCAATCAGAATCTAGCCTCATACAGTTTATCTTCACAAGTATAGTAGAAACCCGTGCCAAGGCTATATTCGTTTTCTCCTTTCACTAAAAAGGAGTGTTTAGTCACACAAAAGTCCTACAGACTGGGTAGGAAACCCTGAAAACCTTGCTCTTTCAAAATATCTTGGAATTTTCAACAGGACAGTAAAATGACAACTTTACCTCTGTAGAGCAATGCTTAGTTTGGTTCAAAAGCAACTGCCGAAATATCCTATAGCATTTGGATATTTAATGGTAAATTTAGTCTATAGGTCTATTACGTTTCAAGTACACCCATCAAATATTCAAACTCCAACCTTCTCATCACCGGAAAACCAAACAAGATGAGTTTGACGTTTGGTCCGATTGCTCACCGATGCGGGCGGGGGATTATTCCTGGAAGAGCATCGCTAAGGAATAGGGTCAGTTACCTTTCAACGCGTGGTAATTCGGCGTTAAGGGGTCTGGCTGTGAGCTCTAGGTTTAAATAATAATAATTCGCACACTGGCGCGATAGCGTGTAGTTAAAACAAAACTGGAATCTAGAATAGTCCAGACTAATAGGGCAGTGTTTATGTGTTCGAACCCAACCAACACTGGTAAAGTGGTTTTATCATCACGTTGGTTTTCCATACTCTCCCAAAATGAATGTTAATGAAGTCCTTTTAAAACTAGCCCTATTTTATCTTGATGCCTTGGATTAAATAAACCATTGATGGTAGCTATTAACAAAAATATAGCCTAAGAACGCGGAACAAAAAAATCAAGTCAACTGGGTTTAAAATAATCGATTCCCCCACCTATTTCAAACTACATGGGTTAAGACGTCAGTCTCACAATATATTAGATTACCGGTAATAGAGAGACCAAGATCCGAATATTGACCGGCTGCATTAGGTTCCATTTTCAATCCTCTCACCGCGCTAATGCGGGTTTGCTTTATTTTTATTATACTCACCATCCATCTCCCTAAATAAGTGGTTTTCAACCTTTTATAGCTTGCGAATCCCCTCGTAAAAACATTTTCAAAACACACAAGACTTATTTAAAAATAAATTAATTAAAAAACTAGTGGTCAGCCGATGCTTATTTTTCTCGATTCCGATACCTTTCTCAATACATACAATTAATCTCTTCGATACTCGATACCATTATTATTATTAGCACCGCGTCTTACTACCCGTTCGGGTTATACGCTTGATACCATTCAACATGAAATTAAATAAATCCTCATTTTGTAAGCAGAGAAACTAGGCCAAAAGAAAAATATTTAATTTGTTTCCATGTGTCAAAATATGGAAACTCGTCAATTTGGCTGTTTAAACACATTATAACAAGAATCAACCAGACTAAAATAACATTTACAATCATTAGTAGGCTTACAATAATAAATATTATTACTTATTAAGTAATGAAAGATCTTAAAAGTCGATTTTTTATCAACCCATTAGCATATAAAATTAGTAGGCTAGTTACGGAGTTAAAGAATATTATTATATATATTTGTCAGGTTATAGATTGACAAATTTGTCAAGAAAATAAACATACTAAAAAAATATTGTCGCAAGCTGGCCGATTCATTTGCTCACCACTCCCTTGCCAAAGTGCCGAGGAAAATCGACCTTATGAAGTGAATTTCCATACAAAATAAGTGTTCTCCTTAAGTTCATTTTCGAAATACAGTTTCCTTTAATAAATAAAAATCGACCTTGTGTCGACTGTGACTGTGTTTATAAGCTGCAAAGGAATGGCTTGTTTATATTGAGTTTCGAGCCAAGCAAACAGAATAATAGGACAAAGCAAAACTACAAGTAACTAATGTCTAGCCACTAACATTCAAAATCAACCATTTGAGGAGTCTACCGTGTTGAAAACTGAAGAGTGGTATCGAGATTTTTAGCGTATAGTATCAAAGCACTAAACAAAAAACTTACCCATATTTGTACTAGTATTTGTTTTCAGTAATTACTTAACTTAGGAATTCAGTGTGCTATTTTGATAAAAAAAACTTTTTTAAGCAAAATTAGTTATAGATTTTACATGTTCGGCTACAAAGATTAAAATACAAAATTTAGCTCAGTAAAAAAAATCTTTATTTCTTCACACATGTACTTTAAATAAAATGTATTTATAGCTCCAGTATATAAAACATAAACGAGAGTACAAAAAATCATATTTGGATGAAAATACTTCAAACACATAAACAAAGAGCCCTGAGATTACTTTGAAGAATAGTTTATTTTTTATATTGGGTTCAAATTATGTTAACTTAAAGCAAAAAAGAAGGCACACTCAATTATTTTCATGTTCCTCTAGTAAATATCCCACGAGCCACCAAGGGTGCGCGTGCAACAGATTGAAAATCACTGCCTCATTTAAAGTCGTTAAACATCTTAAGGGTTAAAAAACACTTTAAATCCTAAATGCACAGGTGAGAGTGGAAATATGGTATTTGCCTTCTGAGGGCATCAAGGTGTCTCACCTTCGAATACCAGTCGGGTATTTAAAATGAAAATTGTATAAAGACAAAGAAAAGTGTGTACGTGGAGAATTTATATAATATCAGATATTATATAATAGTTAGTTCAATACAGCGGAGTGTGTCATAATCAGATAAGTGAATAGTAATAATATTAATAATAATAATGGTAGCATGAAGCTATCTTGGATTATCTTTTAAAGTGGAGAGACAAATCAGAAAACCATCTCGCATAAATTTCCAAAATTATTTCCATTATTTCCAATATAATTATTGAACGTGATCTAATCTCTAAAAAAAGACAAGATAAACGCATAGTTTGCTTTACTGGAGTAAGGTTTTTTTTGTTGGTAAAACCTGCTATTGAACATGTGAAGAGCTTTCATAACAAAAGGAAAAAAAATCTAGTAAAAAGCTGAATTACAATAAATTCAAGGCCAAGCGACTAAATGGTAAAATAAATAGAAGGTATTCAAAATAACAACCGAACATAGGAAACAAGATGAGGCGTGAAGCCGAGTTGTAGTAAGAAACCAAACGACCTTGACACATAGCCTCACTTGGAGAATAATAAGGCTACTGCTGTTGTCATACAAGAGGGACTTTTTTTTATAACAGGTGCTGTTAAAATTAAGATCCAGACCACTATTTGGTTGTAGCAAAACTAAGGAAACGTCTGTCAATAACAAAAAAGAAAGAAAAAAAAGAAGGTAACTAGGCGTATAAGTTAGAAATATATGATGTAGAGAAACTGACATATGCAGAGTTTAGGGCTAGATAACAAATTGAAATTTTAAATGTGGTTTCTGCCCTAGATTGCTCACAGGATGCGAAGAAAACGTATATTCAGGAAAACAATGGGGATAATATTAGAAGGGCAGTGAAGAGTAATGTAGGTCCTTGCAGAAATATTAAGAAGACACCATGGTTTAACAACGCATGTTTAAAATGAATAGAAGGAAGTGAAATTACAATGATTAGAACGTTCTAGTGAATCGACACATTTAGCATTGAAAAAAAAATGTGCAGGGCCACATTCATAAGGAAAAAAAAGAGATAGTATTTAAAGGGTAAAAATCATCGAGATCGAACGAACAAACTAGCAATAAAAAGAATAACAGGGTACTTTATCTGGGTATTAACGGGCATAGGAAAAGTTATCAGGCTAAAGACAATTTAATGAAATACAAGAATGGTAACCTGATGTTAGATAAGCGATGGTTTAAGTAGACTAAATGACTACTTCAGAAATATTTTGATGTTAATGAAAGATTATAACAAGGCGAAGTTGTCGAATTTCATGCTGTTGAACCAACAGTACCAAAGAGCCAAGTATTGGTAAAAAAAAAAAAAAAGTCAGAAGGATATTAAAGGGCCATAAAGCTTCAGGTAAAGATTCAATTTTAGAAGAGTTGATAAAAGGAGATGGTGAAATGTCGGTAATAGAAATTCATAATCTTCTATGTTCCATATCGAACCGTGATATTATAACATAGGAATGGAAGGAAGGTAAAACAATAAAAAGGGAGATAAAACAAAGCGTAATGACATTAGAGGTATCTCTCTATTAGCAGCGTGCTACAAAATTTTATATAATATAATTTTAGTGATATTGACGTCATATAGAGAGGAAATAATTTAAGATCATCAGTGAGGATTTTAAAAAAATAGATAAACAGATAATATTTTTACTATTTGGTAAATATTAGAGAAAAGGTGGAAATACAAGACAGTACATCGATAATTTATTTGCGTACAGCCCGAATGGGTAGTAAGACGCAGTGCAGTTAATAATAATAATAATAATAATAATAATAATAATAATAATTTATTCAATTTAAAACTTGGAACATACTAAACAATAGTTTTAACAGTTGTCCTTAATGGCTGTGAAACGTGGTCTCATACCTTAAATGACAAGAAGAAATTTAGAGTGTTAGAGATTAAGATGAATGAGAGGGGAGGAGTCTACATATTGATGAGTTACATAACATCACCAAGATAATCAAATCTCTCAAATTACGGTGGAAGGGTATGCTGTACGAATGTTAAGAAAGTAGAACCGTGTTCAGGATATTGATTGACAAGTCTAATGGGAAGAGATCATTCACCGCTGGGAAGACCTAGACACAGATGGGAGGATAAAATTATAATGGACCTGAAAGAGATAGGGTGTAACAAGGTGATCTGGATATAGCTAACTATAGAAAGGAATAGGTAGCGTACTTTTGTAAGTGTGGAAATGAACTTTCAAGTTCTTAATGCTATAAAGTAAGTTAAGGACCGGTCTTTTGGCTCCTGTATAGATATTAATCGGGCGGATGAATGTTTTTTTCTGGTCGAGAAGTTAAAAGTGCGTCTTATGACCGCCAGATAGCATTTATCTGCCAGATAAAATGTATTTATCCATCACATTTTTATCGGGAGTTTTAAGTACCTGATAACTTTTATTTGAAAGTTAAAATGGTTGTTGCCATAGTGACGCGTTGTTTTTAATGAGGTTTCGCCTATCAGAATCTGTTTTTAGGTTAAAATCTTGGTTTACGTGTTTAGTAAGCACAGGCCCAGGCTCTAACTATATAAAATTAGAACATTTAATTCACACTTTTATATAAACTGACAAGCTATTAGTAGAGTTATATTTATATAAAAACAAATTATCAAAATGTGAGTACAATAAATGAAATGTTGTAAACGTTGTACGCAACTATTGACCACATTTTGGCAGACACCGAAATTAGTACTTGCAAGAAAACACAGCTTCTGCGCCCACGCGACGCCATCTGTTTACTCGCACTCGTTTATCCGCCATTATTTAACAAATGTTGAGCTTTGTAGCCAATAGCCAGATTTTAGCGGTAGCAGCAGGGTTTATACGCATGCGCGCACCAGTAAAAACAGTACCAACCTTGCGTTTTCTGCACTAAAATATATTTATCCTAAAGATAGCTTTCGGCAGATAAATTCAGTTCATAATAAGCGTAAAATATTAAAGTGGCTGATAACCATTATCTGGTCACTAACGTTAACCTCCAGATAGCAATTATATATCCGGTAGTCATAAAACCGACCCTAAGTAGGTAGGTTAGTTAGTTAGTTACATGTTCTACCTGTCTATAGCAAGTCGGAAGCGTTTCTGTCTACTAATTCAAGAGTCCAAAGTTTGATCACGGATCTCAGTGTCAAAACCCTATTATTTAGTTATCAAGTTAGTTTCTCTTTTCTCGATCTGGTGTCAGGTATAGGCCGTCCATGGTTGGAAGAATCGTATGTGACAGCTTGCAGAAGGTTCTTTATTTATTGCACAAATTTACTGAAAATAATTATTACTGGGAATAATTACTTGCTTAATAATACTTTCTTAAGGATTACTGTATAGTTGGCGTTTTCGTAACTTATTAAAATAAAATATATTAATAAAAACTATTGTTATTTTGCGGTTGTGGCAACAAGAGATATTATAGTACATGAAATAATTAATTAAAAAGTATTATATTCACATTTTTCACTAGTATCTTCTTATAACTGCCATCAAGATAAATTTTTAAAAATTTTAACTAGAGAGAAAAAGCCATACAATATATTAGTTTCAAAATGAAAGGTTTTTATTTTGTGAACAGCGTAAGAACACAACCGCCTTAAAGTCATCAACTACCCTTGTTTAGGCTGGTCCGCCATCTTGATTTCAGAGGAGCACGCCGCGTTATATTAGCTCTCGTTTGAAAATCATTTTTAAAATAAACATATAAGCCACTTCCACAAAAAAGAAACAACCAAACGGTTATTTTCATACGTTTGTGTTTCAATGATGTAAAAACGAATGGTTATTAGTTTGCGCGAATATTCTTAGTGACGAAAGTAACACCAAATCAACATATGGTCTTGCAGATGGTATTATGGTTTGGCGAATGGATATATGGTAACTTTTCCTAGCTGTCAGATACTACCTTTCCTACTGTGGATGCCCTATAGTTGGGTTTTTTCTAGATTAAAGTTAGAATAGGCCTTTATAAGACTCTACAGACATGCGGACAATAGCGATATTATTATTGATACACCCCCTGAATTATTATTTAACATAAATATAGATCCTTAAATAACATTACCCATTAAATCTGTAGCTTCATATTCAAAATACTATGTTTCAGCTGAACATTAATATTAATTCAAGATATTCATTGTATTCCTTATTCAAATAGGTTTAACAAATTATTGTTTTCAATGATTTGTTAAATATTTGTAAACAGTATCGGCGCAAGCATATTTACATGAAGGTTATTCATTCTGTGTTAGTTAACACTTTGAGTGAACAATGACTTAAACTATGTTTTAAGGCGACATAGAAAACTAGAAAATAATCCCAACTTTCAAAATGAGCCTGCGCTACTATCCGCATAAATGAATCAAGGTAAATGTGTTTAATAAGGGCATACGATGAATGCATTTGTGAGATTACGTAAATCTTTTAAATAAGTAAGCTATTCAAATAAATTAGCAAATTTAATTTTATAATGAAGGGACTCTCCCCTAAAATATATAATTATATTTGATGGGAGGCGGGGAGTGGGGGTGTTGGCCTACTCCCTCCCCTAGTCTCACCGACAAGACATACCCATGCAAACATGAAGTACGTAAAAAAAATGGAGCAGGTTAAGCTAAGCCGTAAAACCATTGACTTTTTTTTTCCATGGAACTGATTCTTTTGAGAGTTTTGTAATCTTCTTTTGAGAATATTTTTTTTCCCGAATTACTGTAAGTCACGTAATATTTTCAAATCCTCTTAGCTTTGGTTGTGAGTTAAGCCTCACGTTATAAGTAAATAGGCGAATAAAACAATAGTAATAAATTATTTGAAGTGCACTTTACGAAACGCAGCACGATTTAGATTACAAGTAAATAACAAAATCCATCACAACTGGGATTCAAATCAGCCCTTTCCCAATGTGGTTGGTGAGCACCTCAAGGCTCAACGCTCTCAACCATGGAAAAACATTAAATTCAAATAAAAACCAAAAACATTTTAGTACAAAACAATTTCAAATATGAAAAATGAGCGAGTTAACCATTCTATATTTTTATTTTTCAAAGATACATTTGACAATAAGGTTAATGACGACTTAGTCCAAGGGGGTGGAATGAGAAGGGTAGTTTTAGGAGTGCACCCGCAATATCGCGGAGAGAGGATGGGAAAACCACAGAGATAAATCACCTGTGCAAAAACACCCTCCATTGTGTCCGACCAAGATTCAAACCTCGGCCTACCCGCGTCACAGCCAGTCCTGTATATTGTGATACTGACGCCTTAGACCGTATGAACATCAACCTACCCACCCTTTGATGTAATTTACAGTAAAATAATTATTATCATCATTTATCATATTTTGTTGATTTGTTTTACATTTAACGATCCCATAACGTATGTTGGAAAAAACAAAAATTGTATTTATTGAGGTCATACAACACCCCCCCNCTCCACCTCACTTTAATCCTTCGGTGAAGATTATTCTAAATTGATTAACCACAGTTTAAAAATCTGTCTAAAATGTACATGGCAAGTGTTACAAATAATTTAACAAAACTGTCCCTCAATAGAATAATTGGAGTCGTTTGTGACGGTAATTAGTGATGGTATTGATAATGTATTATGGTAATTAGTGATAATGTATCATGGTAATTAATTATGGTATTGACGATATAATCCAGACTACTTCATAATGAGCAAATGTCCCAACACGTTACTATTTTGTTCAAGTAAATAATGACCATTGGTTTCGGATACATCCGGTGATCGACCCCTCACCCTTCCTAATCCCAATTAGAGTTGTTTTTTGTTGGTTTTTTATCGCGTCTTACTATCCGTCCGGGCTATCCGCATATTTAAAATTGTTCTATAGCCACATGAGAATCCAATCAAATAGGCCTCTTGGGTTTTCTGTTTTTTAAGATTCAGATTCATATACGTAAAATAGTGGATTCGACCCATCTCTAGAAAAAGAAAAATACGCCTGGATGGTTCATATCCCCAAATATGTCATTTTTACAAAACGTTATCGAACCCAAAATGTTTTCCACGCGCCGACCAACAAAGGCTAATTAAAACGATCCCGCCGTATCGAGCACGGGATTAATCCCGTCCCTATCTTGAAACTTCATACTGCAACACGATGGAACTTAATTCTGGGGGGCAATCAATCAAAATATATACAAGAGTGGAGCTTATAGGAAGCATGTGCGGATACACAGATACGAGATAGCTCAAGGCTTAATTAACTAACGGGGCAGATTTAATTAACTTTAATTACCTCCCATATTTCTCTGCAGAGTGTCTTTGACAAACACACACACACACACAAGCACATACACCCGTGGCCACTCACATCACCAAATAAATTAATGTATCGTTATTTATGATGAATCGCGAGCATACAATAGTTAATTATTTAGTGTTAATAAACTTTCGAACTATAATGAACGATGTAGACGTTTATCAATGAACAACGTGTGGTTTACAATAAAGGTTCTTATCAAATCTACCTTTAGGGGGGGAAAATATTCTATTAATAAAAACGCTTAAGATGGGGTGCTAGTGAGCGTGAGTTTGGGGCAGTATTTTCGAAGTTTTTATAGCATAAACATTTATTGGGCCAAAATAAATAAAATATTTCTTCTATAGAAACATAGAGATTAGTTTTCCGGACATGCTAATCTCAACAGTTCTTTAATATCTGTCAAGGGTGTACTGGAATTTAGTGACAACTTTTTCTCTTCATTTAAAAAGTTTGTCACCAAATGCCGCTATACTTAAGATGGGGTGCTAGTGAGCGTGAGTTTGGGGCAGTATTTTCGAAGTTTTTATAGCATAAACATTTATTGGGCCAAAATAAATAAAATATTTCTTCTATAGAAACATAGAGATTAGTTTTCCGGACATGCTAATCTCAACAGTTCTTTAATATCTGTCAAGGGTGTACTGGAATTTAGTGACAACTTTTTCTCTTCATTTAAAAAGTTTGTCACCAAATGCCGCTATGCTCATGAGAGATATTCAAGAACTCTTGAGATTATCATGTGCAGAAAACTAAACTCTATGTTTCTATAGAAGAAATATTTGATTTATTTTTGCCAAAAAAGGTTTATGCTATAAAAACTGCAAAATTAATGCACTAAACTGGCGCTCACTAGCACCCCACCTTAATATTAGAAGTAAGACGATAAGTAAAATTAAAAAGTGACAACTACATCACCATGAAACAAAATTACCCCAATATAAAATACATTATTCTCAGTAATCTAGATAATAAGATTGGTACTGAGCCATTTAAATTGTGAATGTAGAATATAAAAGTATAGGAATAAATCATAATGTAAGCAAACAGATAAAACAATTTGATGATAATCACCTGAATGTCAAACAGATGGCTCAGTTTTGAAGAAAATAAATATTGTGCGAGATTTTAGGCTGATTCAACAAGTGATAATCAAATAAAAATCACCAAGTCTTACTATCTATTCAGATTATACCAATTTATAATTACTCCAATGTGGTAGGGATGAGGAAGGAAGCATTTTAGAAGTAGTCTACCCGCATTTGCGTGGAAAGAAAGTGGAAAACCATTTAGGGAAAACAAACCTCTGTAGACCTAATCAGGATCCGAACCTTGATATCCCCGTCTTCAGCAGGCCAGTCTAACACGATAGTGACGCCTTAGACCATTCAGCCACTGAAGCGGATCAAAGGAATTATAGCAGCTCGTCTTACTACCCATTCGGGTTATACGCTTAAGTACTAGTTACGCTAATGGGTTAGGAATTGGAAAGGTTGAATATAGAGGAAGTGAACCCACATTTGTGTGGAGGGAGAGTGGAAAACCACTAAGGAAAAACCACCCTCAGTTCACCCAACCGAGATTCGAACCTCAATCTCCCCTTCCTCGGCAGTCCAGCTCAACACGAAACTAGCGAGTTAGCTAACTACATCACTGAGGCGGGTTGAAGCGGTTCAAAGAAAATAAGTTTTTCATATCTGTTGGCACGCGGATTAAACGTCAAGTTGATCTGATCTGGTTTTACGGGGATGGGGAGATCTGGGTTCAAATCTCGGCCGGCCGCATTGGGGCCACTCGCCATCCACGCAAATGCGGGTATATTTCCTATAAATTCAACCTTTTTAATACTTACTCCAGTAGTGTAAATTAATGCGGATAATCCAAACGGGTAGCAAGGCGCATTGCAAAAATATATCCAGTTAAAATACAGTAAGAACGCAGGTAAAGACAATTTATATATAAAAAAAATTGCAACCAACAATAATAAATTTAATATAGGTCTCTAAAGGGCTTTTTACTTTGATTCAAAATATTTCAGGATAGAGTAAAAAGTATATAGTACGGCTTAAATTATCGTGTGGCTCATAGAAAGGCATGTTTTGGTTAAATGTAACCAAGCGATTTATATTAACTATCTAGGACCAAACATAGCCGGAGTTGATTCGCAAAAGTCACATAATTTCTTTTACACCAATTACATTCACTACCGGAAGTACTAGATTTGAAAATAGCTCTTACTTGGTAATATTTGTGACAATATAAGACTTTTCATTCCATGTTGGCGATTTAACACACTATGTTTTACGACTAGACATTTATTAGGCTTGATAATTTCAATGACATAGCTCTAGTTAATAAAAGAAAATATCGTTGAAATCTAATCAAACTTGTAATTATTTTGGTGCTAATTTTTTTCTTCAATAATACGCCGTATACACGAGTGATGCTTCGGTACTAAATTCAGTACAAGTTAACTATCATGAAGGCGAGTGCGTAATTTGCTAGTCGAGCAGACAGTGATGTATCAGTACAACCGCATGCGCATAAGAGACAAAAGTTTGTCTTTCATTAGCAAATTGAACAGATATTTCGGGGTCACGCATAGACCAAGTAAAACTGTTGAGAAAGTGGAGAGCTCCAATGTTTACATGGTGTTACAAGGGGGGGGGGG
>CABFWB010000874.1:22525-56355 GCA_902151455.1 Timema bartmani
TATATTACCTTTGAATTGTAATATATATGAAATAATATGACCGGTGTTGAAAAAAAAGATGAGCGGGACTCGATCCAGCTATCTTGTAATTACGGAGCTGGAACGCTAACCACTCGACCGCCACCATATCGTGCTCGTAATGGCAACGCATCGGTACATATTCGACGCGTAAAACTTCTCTTGCGATTTTCTCGAAAACGCCTAAGTAGTACGCCTTACTACTGGCACATTATGTTGTCCTAATGGACTACTAAAAGTGTACAAAGTTTAAAGGTAATCCGTGATCCGAACGTCGTGGCCTCCCCTTGTTAGTGATATATCAAGAGAAGATTAAAGTTCAACCTCACCTGGAATCGAACCATTAGCCTTAAGAGTATTGAACATGTCCAAATATTAAGAGTTTTCAGACAAATTTGTAGAGCGACAGCGCTTGTAAAAAAACAAGATCAGATTAAAATATTATTTTACTGATGTATTTATCGTAACGTTTCCAGTCGCGCGCGCGCAACTCTGTGTGTATGTGTGTGTGTAGGCCAATATATATAAGGCAAAACCCACTT
Source organism: Timema bartmani (assembly GCA_902151455.1). NCBI lineage: Eukaryota > Metazoa > Arthropoda > Insecta > Phasmatodea > Timematidae > Timema > Timema bartmani. The sequence continues at coordinate 23,086 of CABFWB010000874.1, forward strand.
AAACTAATTACCGTATCTCCCCAATCCCTGAGCTTAGAAACTTGAAATTTGACGTGAAGGTTCCTTTTAGGTCCTAAACAAGAGATAAGAAGGGGTTTTGCGAAATTTGACGCCTAAGATGTAAAAAAGAGTGATTGAAAGTATATTTTAAATGCATATATTTTTTAAACCAGTGGCCGTAGATACTAGGCATTTAAAATTAAAGTTCCTTTCTAGAATTTGGCTCGATTTCTTTTAAGGTTTTTCAAATTTCATGCCATGAGAGGGTGGGTGGGGAGGGGTAGAAAGGTGTGCGACCCACTGATACAATGATCACTGTATTTCCTCAACCCCAGGGTCTGGGAACTTGAAACTTTGCTTGTTAGGAAGGCAGAGGAATTGCCCCATATATAACCAGAAAAATATGAAACTGAGAAATTTCAAAATGAGGTTCAAGGAAATAGGGGTCTATAATTTAAAAAAAACCTTTTTATTTGAAATATAAATTAAAAATTTGGCAGGGAGGTAGTAAGACAACTCTAGATAACCCATGAATCTTAAAATTTGAAATTTCTAAGAGTGACTTGAAGAAAAGCGGTGGAGTTCAGAATTTCAAAAAAATAATAGTAAATAGTAAACAGTTACTTTCCTGTGTGGTAGAAAATATTAAGGGATGAAAATGGTGAATTTTTAATTAGAACCTAGGGGAATGAGGGGAGCGGGCGAAGAGGCCTTAACAGGAAACAAAACAAAAAACTTTTAGGTGTGGGTGGGAGATAATTTAAATTTCGCAGGCAGGTAGAAGGACAAATCCAGATAGCCTAATTCATAATTCATCTTAAAATTCGAAATTTCTAGGTATAAGTTATTTAAATGGAAAGCGGAGAATGGGCTTAACAATTTCCAAAACTAATTGAAACAGCTACTTTTCCATGTGGTATGAAATTTAAAATCGGCAAGAAGGCATAAAAAAAACCTTTTAGGCGAGGCAGATTAAATTTGCAAGGAATATCAAGAAAGATTTCTTCAACAACATAATACATTTTAAATATTTATTATTTAGAAAGGGGACTAATGAAATGGGGTTTTCAAAATGTCCAAGACTAAAATAATAAATTACGTTTAGTGTGGTAGAAGATTGAAATTTGTCAGGCAGGTATAAGAACCACCCCAATCAATCATTAAGGTCTGATCTTTAAATTTTAAAATGGACAAGCAATAAATGGGAAAGGTGAGTTCCCTCAAAATTCCTAAAACTAATATAGAAAAACATTATTTGGTGTGATATAAAATAGAAGTTCGACATGGAAGTCAATACACATTCCTGGAGACTCCCGATTGAAGTCTGAACATATCAAATTATAAAATTTAAGCCCGGGTAATGAAAGAGCTCTAAATTGATACAGCTATTATCAAACACTACTTTTCTGTGTGGTTTAAAGTATTGTCAAAAGGATAAAAAGGGTGAAAAATGCAAAGAGGGCAAAAGAGTACAGGAAAAAAAGGGTTAAACAAGGTTAATAGTTAAAAAGGGGTAACTTAAAAGTTGTAATAAAATGTTAAAAATTAATTATATTTGCTTTCTACCCTCTTTTCCCCTTATGCAATTTTTACTCTTTTTTCGCATATTGCCCTTTTAAGACTTTTAATTTTGCCTTTTTTTCTATTTTTACCCTTAACTATTATTTAGTGCAAAGCCGGGTACTTAATAATAGTAAAATATAAACTACAATATTTACAAACGACAGCACCCTTGATATTAAACATCGAGCCCAAACACTGAACAAAATTACCCCCCAAAAAATTGTTAACCATAATTACGCATCCAGTGCATGGTTTTCATGTAAATTAACTCTTCTACCTAAAATCCCTTACTGTAAAAGAACAATTATTTTCCTGCATGCATTCGGGGGAGTGTGACACTACTTCATGCTTTTTCAAAAAAGGGAAATTGAAGTGTTTCGCGCTACTTAAGGATCGGCCATTCTTACGAGATTTTGCAGATACTTTCAATAGCACGTAAACTTCTTGCGAAAAAATCGCGCAAGCTGGAGAATCTTTCGTTCTAGCTCTTTATGGTGACCTATGACTAGAACCTCGTAAAAATAGTTTTATTTTTAGTTAAAATTAGTTTTTTAAATCCCACTTTTCGGTGTTATTTCATGTTTATTCAAAATTACGTGTTATCTGATGTGTTTAAGTATTATTTACATATTGAGACAATGTATATAAAATTAAAATGTATTATTGAAACCTTATATATTTGCTTTAAAATTCTTTGTCAAGTTTGTCTACATATTTCACAATTTTGTAGCCTAAAGTTTGCTTACACTACAACAAAATACTAATAAAACTACAGCATGGTCAAAATTTCTGCTTAATTTATTAATTTCGTGTTTATTTAAAGATTGTTTTTTTGTAAAAGCGGTGTTATTTCGTTTTATAGGATTTCGAATAACAAGACTATTTCATTTTATTCCGCTTTTCAAAAATATTGTAAATCATAACTAAAAACTATCAAAGAAAAAAGTACTTGATTCCATCTTTGTCTGGCACTTTTCGCTTTATCGCGTCTCAGCATGTTTACATATGACTAATACGTCTTTAAATAAGCACCGATATAATAGTTTTGATACATCTGTTACTCATACCACCAACCGAAGCAGCCATGAGACAACACTGCTTACAAGTGTACCACCAGGTACAAAAGTGGTTCGACTATGAAAAATGTCCTGAAATTGGGGTTGGGGGGAGGGGGAGTGGAAGAGAACTGGAAATACCCTGGTACCAGTACCGACGAATAAAGCTGCTGCTCTGAATTCTTTTCTAGCAGTGATATCGAGCAATTGTAAGAAAGGATGCACATCATCCTGTGGGTGCAGAAAAGCTACACTTAAATATGTTCGGAGATCTGTGGGGTATTGTCATGGAATTTCCTGCCTTAAATAAAGGGCGGCTCCCACGATGTTGATTTATTCGCTGCTCGCTATCTTTTATAATCGCTAGCTATGCGCTATACCAAAAAGAGAATTTCCGGGTTAACAATTCGCCAGCGAAAAGATTCCTCGCAGGGTGCTAGTAAAAACCAGGAATTTGCCATCGTTTGGAGGCACAGTCTTTAATATCATGGCGTCACAGGAGGATGTACTTCGTGCTGCAGTTATACTTTGCGCACGAGCTCTTCAATCTCAAATACGTGATTCTGTGACAAAGCGAAAGAAAAAAAAGAAATTGGGGTACGGAAGTGGATTGATAGAAAGGTATCTCAAGGGGCTTCCGACAATCTGTTGAAGGAACTAGCATTTGAAAACCCACAGGTTTACCGTAAAATTGTACGGTTGTCATGTGAAAAGTTTGAAGAGCTTTTGAAGAAGGTAGATCCAAGAAGCATGATACTTTGATGAAAATGCTCACGAATTTCGAAACAAAACAAGAACTCACGTGCACAATTACTCACTCGGAAATCATATCGTGTACCTGTCTGTCTTCACGCATGAGCAGAGAGCCGAGCTATTCGTCACCCACCAGCTGATTCACTCGCTACCATCCTCACATGACGCTTTTTTTTAACAAAATGCTAGTAGAATCAGCCTGCTTTTCGCTTTGTGACAGCAAACAAGTTGAGCGTATCTATTTATCAGATCGGGAGAATTATTTGCTATTAACGACAAAATCAATCGCTAGCGAATAAAAGAAGCTGTTGATTTAGAAAGTTTGCAAGAGAAAACATGGGCGAATAAAAATGTTTGTCAAAATGTCAAAAGCGAATAAAACCAGCCCCGTGTGAGGCACCCTTTAAACGCGCAATGTTGTCTAAAGGAACTGGGAGGATCGTATTCCGAGGACGGCAATTTCATCATTTCATCGACTATACACACGACTTTGATGAGAATGATGATGCCGACTCATTTCCCTTACTCTTGGTTGGCGAAAATAATATTATGGAATAAGCAAGGACAAGCACTGCACGGAATACATATTTTAAACGAAGGCTGCCATTAAAACACGTCATTATTTTCGTTATTTGAACTTTTGTGGGGTGATTATAGCTATATTCAATTTCTTACAATTTAACAGGAACGTAAAAAACTAAATTGAAGTTCATCGAGACGAGTTTCTGTATGTTTCTAAGCTTCACTGTATGTTTGTAGCAATATATTTGTTAAACTGTACATCCTATAAGAAATCTATATTTAACTTTTTTGTGGGAAATTTTGCTATATTTATTTATATTTATTTTGTATAACCACCTCTCGATAAAGTTGACCGTTACTGAGATATACGGAGAAAAGTGAAAAATTACACCTTTTTCAAGATGGCAGGGATAGCTCACCAGGTACATATCAGGACTTCTAGATGCTTCAATGTAATGCTGAAATGAGCATGTATACCAAATTTCAAAACTTTGGGTCCAATGTCCACTATTCATAAATTATTTTGCTAATATGACTGGGCTATTAGATATTTACTAATAATTGGAAGACCAGACGAGCTCTTAATGCAAATAATAAATATCTTCTCATAGGGACCATCCGTAATCGAACAAATAACCTCTAGACTTATGGTCGACCACTCTAACCAGTAAGCAAAGAGGAATGACTCAACTCGGAGGAGCTTACAACATATTGTATTTGACACTAACAACCCTTAAGAGACTTAATTTTAGAAAATATATTGGTTATTGTCCTGAGGCACTATTCAATAAATGATGTTCGACAGTAATTATAATTAAAAGCACAAATGTATAATAAAATGAATGGGCCCGATTAATAAATATATATTAAAACCAAGACCAATTCAAAGTTGAAATCATGAACACAAAGTTGTATATATTATAAAAGTAGATAGTTTTATAATATTGACAACTTTATGTTGATGAATTCAACTGTGAATTGATCTTGGTTTAATATTTACTAATCTAGTCCATTCATTTTACTATACATTTGTGGTTTCAATTCTTATTAATGTCGAATCATTCACTTAAGAGACATAATTAACCACTTGCATTATATTTTCCAGTTTTGGGGTAGTTGGTTACTACCCTATTGGAAGAGTACGCACCAAGCTCAAATTGGTTCGAGACTTATAAACAGCATTAAAGTTTTCTCCATGGATCCGGCATCAACTCTTCACTGGTGGAGATGACGTCAATCTCACCTCATTAGAGGGATCCGACTAAGAAGTTAATTCAGCACGGGAGGGATTTTGGCTTTCTCATCTTTAATATTTTCCTCTCAACTAATCATTTCAAAGATTTTCTTTAGCACTTACATAGCCAAAGCCGTTCAATTTGTTTTTTGATATTCGGGTCTTTTCGGGTTTAGGTTTTATCCGCACCGGTTAGAACGACGACAAAGGCGTCAGTCACGTATTGTTTTGCAGGTGACGAGAAGGTTGGGGCTCGAATCCCAGCTGTAAACACTAAACATGCGGATAGTCCGGACGAGTAATGAGACGGGGTGCATGGAAAAGTTTGTGTTTATGATAACATTAATTACAGGTTTGATTTAAAAGCATCTTTAAGCTACAACAACAACTCTTATGGCGTCAGTCCACAATCAAGTCATCCCACCATCTGTTGGCGATGATAGTGCCAATTTTTGCGAATAGTGTGTGTCATGTGGTCAGAACCACGAACCCTCCAGCCATTAATCTCTGTTTTATAAACCAGAGCCGCTACTTTTCTATCAAGTAGCTACTCATTTGTCCTCATGAGGCTGAGTTTAACCCCTGCTTCACAGAAAAATCTGGAAGTGCTGTAGATAGAACCCGGTACCAATAGTTTCGTAACCTGGAACTCTTACCACTAGTCCACAGAGGCGGTCACAACAACAATAATAATAATAACAATAAGAGCATTGCGTTTCAAAATCTGTCCAAACTATATTTACATTAGGCCTAATCAAATGGTGATGAGGAAATTAGAATTTAGTAGAAAATGTAACCACATTTGCGTGGAGGGGGAATGGAGAAACCCTTTAAGAAAGACCACCTTTATGCAGGCAGCCGGGATTCGAGCCTGTATCTTCCTTGTCACCAGCAAGCCATACGAGACTAGACTGATGCCTTAGTCCATGTGTTCACCAATTCAGATATATAAATAGTAATAGTAGTAATAATAATACGAATGTGTGGAAGGGTTCTATAGTTGAGTGAGACAGAGGTTACCATGTTCACGAATCTCGTCAAAAACCAACGATCTGTAAGTTTCATTGCCACGGCAAATGTTGCACAACGGCAATACGTGCGGTATGAAAGTCAAGCACGGACGAAGGTCAGGTTTCAGTTAACGATATCTTTCCAGAACATGCCTTATCATCACCGGTATTAGAATAACGTATTTTCCTTGGGTGCTTAGAGATAATAGATTGAATATTGCTTTTAATTTCTAGCATGGAGTCTATTCAACTTGACCAACTAAATTCCCGACTTTTTCTCCGATTTCCTTGATCAATTCCTAAAATTACCGACTCAAAAGTATGTTATGCCCTTCTCCCCCACTTTTTTATTGATCTTTTTATGAATAATAATATAAGTTCTAAATTTTAAATAAACATGTTTTTTATTTGTATTAGCATAGTCTACTAGGAATTAGAAAATTCTAGCATATATTACACAGCTACAATAAAAAAATAACGTTTGACTCACATTGTAATTTACTGATTTATGATTATTATATTTCATATTTGGAGTAAAACATTTTCCCTGATTTAGTTTTTTTTAATTTACCGAGTTCCCGACTTATTCCCGTTTTCCCCCAATCACTTCGAATTCCCGGCTAGGTCCAGTTTTCCCGGATTTTCCTGGATGATAAACAGCCTGTAATCTAAACATTTTTACTACCGGCTCTTTAGTAGGCCTACCCGGTTGGGTTATACGCATATCGAATAAGACTGAGGAACGTGGAATTATTTTTGATTTGCGCCCACATTTGTGTGGAGGAAGAGTGATAAACCATTTAGGAAATATCACCCTCAGTACACCAGACCGGGATTCAAACCCCAATCTCTCCGTCATTGGCAGTCCAGTCCAAAAAAATAGAGTAACGCGTCAAACCACGCGACCATACTGGGGTTATTTGCTCTAACTTTCAAATGGAACAAAATGCACTCGAGATATCGCAGATATTAAAGTTTTCACTTCAGTTTAATTTATTACAAGGATGTTAACACCAAGTTAGAATAAAGCCATAACATCGAAGTTCTATTCTCACACTCACATCTCGATTACAGCGCTTGGTGGTTGAAAATGTCACTAACATCGTGTCTGCTGTAAGCCAGATAATAATATGTTGATACTTCGATATTATGATCAAAGACTTTACGAAGATCAATCATGTGAAATTATCACCGGAAAATGTTAGTCTCTACCCTTGCTACGCACCAGTCTATCCGCACATTTATATTAATTGGATAGGGATGAGGAGGGTAGACTCATGGAAAGTCTACCCGCATTTTAGTGAGACTAGAGGGTGAAACGTTAAGAAAAGAACTCAAGAAATCCAGCCGGGATTTGAAACCTGATTTTCCTACCAACCAGACAAGACTGAAGCTTTACGTACGTTGACCATGCCAAATTTTAAAAACAGTTTCCCTGTCACGTCAACTGTTTGCTATTCAAATAGACAGGGTCCGGTCGCGCCCGTCGGAGGGGTACCACCAGTCTGGGATGGCTATTAGGCTGGTGTGAAGAGGACGTCGCTATCAAATGTCCGACCATCAGTTCCCGTTATCGATCTCGGTGGTGGACTCGAGTGGGTCGCAACTACCAAACGACTCGTTTCTAGAACCGTTCGCGGTCGGTCTCGTTCCAGGCAGCAGCTGTCACAGGGTCGGTCGTTCACAAAGAATGTGGCTGACATATCCGTAAAGGTGCGTTGACTGTGCGATATTTTTCGAAAATGGCTCTAACGTTTATCTTGGGGAGTTCCTTACATGATGAATAAGAATGTAGGCTACCTTCGTTAATCTAATGAAAATCATTTGAAGGAAGTTAACTGATGATAAATTTTTGAAAACTTTGTTACAAACTATATAAGAAAGTATGTACGATTGTCGTACCATTTATTTTTAATACTACAGTAGAGAAGGCTCATAGATATATCCCTGCGTGGATGACCAAGGTAATACCCGAAAGGGCTAAATTCACATTTGTTTCCGCAAACTTAACCCGATATCCGTATTCAAGGACTGTAATATATCAAAGCAATCACAACCACATCATATAATTTATACAAGAACAATTTTAATTTAACTTAAATTAACCCATAAAATTAATAATCGTATATATTTTAGTTTATTTAAACATCTAATTACACAAGTGTGCGCACACATTTCCAGGCAAAATAAATACTAATCTATTTATCGCCACTATAGAATTGTGTTTGGATTAGCCTATTGTTTTTGAAAAAAAAAAAATCATATTAAAACTTGTGTGTGTGTGTGTGTGTGTGTGTGTGTAGCTTGAACCGTAGTTTTATCTGCAATCCACGCTATTATCAATTTTTTATTCGCCTATCGTTATCAAGCATATCTGCATTCAGGCTTTAGTCATATAGGCTTAGAATAATTTTTCCCGCTATTACGGGGCTGATATAGTCTATGCCATTTAATAAGTGACAGTTCTTTTAAATGTTGTAATCATTAAATTCAGTTATAATAAACTTTTAATAAGTTTTTAAAGTAATTTTTAAATAGTTTATAGCTGTTTCAAAATTGGCCTTCTATTCCGCGAACAAAACCGAGCATGAGCCATCTTGTGTTCGACTGACGTCACTCTTGAGTAGAGTGGGCAGTTGAGAAGTAGTTTATTGTGTTCTTTATACTTAGTTTTTGATATTATTTATTGTTTACCTTATTAGTATTATAATAATTGTTGGTGATTGTGTGTATTTTAATAGCTGGTCTTTCCACGTAATTAAGTAGGTAGTTTTAACTTAATTGATTCCTATTGGCTGTAACTAAAAATCTTATAAATTGTATTTTTGTACTATTGTTTGTAAAAACACGACAATTTCTACTCCAGATAAGTTATTTATTCATGTTATTAGAAACATTCGAACGTGAAAAGCATTGATAAAAGCAGCAAGAAGAGATGTAGCCTCATATATATAAATACAAATATTTTAGATCCTATTTTGTTTTATATATAATTAAAATACTTTGAACACACTGGCTATTTAACGGCTTAATATATTTGGGTAGTGAAGAATAAGGAAGATAGGAGGAAGTCAGCCCACATTTGCGTGGAGAGAGAATGGGAAAACCACAATAACTTGTGGAAATCCACCTTCAGTTCACCCGGTTGAGATTCGAACCTTTATCTCCCCTTGAACAGCGATCACAAAAACAATATTATTAGTGTTATGGCCTTTGCTTTATTATTGCTCATGTTTGGGTGCTGTGTTAATAGGTTAGACTATATTGTAAGTTATATGCAGATATTTTTAGAAAGTGCACGTTAAATTTCCCTAAAAAAATACATATTTAAATCCTACCTAACATAAAGAAATGAAATGCTGGTATAAAACTTTGACACCACTTTCAAGACACTTTCATTCTGTGCTAATTTAAAGGATTAATAAAATAAATGTTATAAATAAAAATAAATGTTACATTTTTTAATTGGGTTTTTTTAATTTACATTTCAGAGTACACTGACTATATTGGCAGCTGCAAATTCATCCTTGTGTAAGGGAGGTCCATTACACCAAGGATACATTTTTCGGCATCGCCAGTAATCGAGCCCCGAATCCTTGGATCAGGAGGCTACCTATTGAGCCAATGCATTGGCCTATCTTTATTTCAAGCAACACATATTTTAACTTGCAAAAAAATAAGTTTTGAAACACTCAATATCTTTCATAGGTTATATTTTTAGGCGTATTTCATCATAAGTTATTCAAATAAAAATACTGCACAATAATCTTGAAAGCACAAAATTGACAAAAATTGAAATGCTTATTGTTGCCTAAGGCCTTAAATTCTAAATAGATATAAACATTGCAATACTATTTTATTAAAAATGAATAATTTTGATAGGGCAGTTGAAATAATCATAGCAGATATTTTCCATAACGGCTATTAGCAAAATAAACTCTTCTTTAGGCAACATGTATATGGACTTTAAAATTATAACACAATATTCAACTAACGGGCATTTTTTACTCCTTTCAGCTCTGCACCTACAAACATGTAATTTATTGACAGAGATGACGCCACCATTATCATAGCTACACGTGGTAAATTCCCTTTTCTATCATTTTTTGTATTTTCTTAGGTGTTCGAAATGTGAGAAATATCAACAGTAGAATGAAAATAATAAATTAAATTTAAACAATACAATTGGATATATTATAATAACATGAATAACAGGCTACATTATAAACAAACCATAAACAGAATATATACTTGGCTAAGAACTGAAATCGACAGCCACAAAAACAAAACGAAATAAATTCGATATACGTGTAGGCCTATCCGCCTCTTGTCTTTTCGGCTGGCTAGCAGCTACTCAAGGGTGACGTCAAACCAATCACTGGACGTTTCGAGTGCGCGTAGAATATTTGAGATCAGGCTACATTTCAAGTCCATGTATGTTTACTACTTTTTTTATCAGTACAAATTATGTAATTTTATAATTCTGAACTAATTTTGTGTTTGAAAACCATAAAGTTATATTTATTTGGATTCGAAAAGAATTCCCAATTCTTCTTGAAAAAGAGCTATTCTCAGCCGCTTCGGGGGTTGTATGGCCAAAGGCGTCTGTCTCACGTTATAGTGACGGATGGATCATTTTTTAAATCCTGGTAGGGTGTAGCGAGTGTGATTTTTCTTAAATGGTTTTCCACCCACCTTCCATGCAAATTCGGACAAATTTTATCTAAATTCAACCTTTTTGATCCCTAGCTGATTAGCGCTCGTATGCGTATAGCCCGAACGGGTGGTAAGACGTGGTAACAAAATACAACAACTAGGAGCTATTCTCAATGCTCTCGACATGACGCTAGCGTGATGAACGCCTGTGGACCGCGTTGCTGGTTCATCTAAGCAAACACCGGACCGCGACTGCCGGTCGTGGCGGCTAGCAGTAACTACCAGTCGCGGCAGTCACAAGTTCTCTTTCTTCTTTAGATAACTCGACCACTGCTTCGGGTCTAAACAAAAGGGATGATATTGCAATTCTTGCATTTTAATAATCCCAGTGGTGTAGTGGTCAGTGTAAGAACCTAGGGATCCCGGGTTCGATTCCTAGCTGATACCTTGGGTATATTTCCCGAAAGGGAATCACCCTAACGGTCACCAAGGTTTGGTTAGTTAGGCTTAAGTCAGGTTTAAGTGTTTCCACTGTTTCTACACCCTCATACTCACTATCATCATAATCTCATCTCATCGGGACATGGAAAGAGCCTCCACGGAAACACGGATGTACGATTAGAACATTCGGACGTCCCCTGGGCAACGGTACATTAGTACTGGCTAATCTTTCCACTACTGGGCTACGAATGATGTAGGCCAAACGCGCAACTATAGTATTATTATTATTATTATTATTATTTTAATAATAAGAAAGTATTATATTTATGTGAAAGCAAATCCCCAGAGAACTGGTTAACCTGTATAACAGTGTTCCATACCCGTGTCCTCGGAGGTCTACAGTTCCAAAGCAGAGTGTACATATGTAAGTGCATCGTGTGCAGTGTGTGCAGCGTGTGCAGTTTCGTGCTTGAACACACGAGGTTCACTAGACACGCTCTTGTGGGTTACGAGTGGATAGCGTGCCTTACTACACGATACAAGAGAGCCAGGAAACCGGGTTCTTATCAGAGTTGATAACATAGCTTTTCTTCTAGCAATCTTTAGATTAGCTTTTTTTCTTCCCCCTCCCCTCTCTCCTCTCTCTCTCTCCCCCTCTTTCGCTAGCTCCAGCTTACACGTTTCAGTAGCCGAATGTTCTAAGACGTCACTCGTGTTAAAAGGGACGAGGAGATCAGGGTTCGAATCCCGGTTGCGTTTATTGAGGGTGGTTTTTCCTAAATGGTTCCCCACTCTTCTTCCACGCAAATGCGGGTAAGTGACCTCGATACAAACTCTTGTATGTTATTTGTTGTGGCTGCAAGAAAAGAAGTGAATGCAACAAGAGCGTGATGATCTGCTCTACAAGATGTCGTCGTACGGGGGAAGTGTGCAGCACCGTATATATCCCTATGGATAGTGAAGAAAACGTGGACAAACAATTTAATATCTTTTGAATAACACATACAAATATTTGTTTTATAAAACAAAGGTGTAGAGTATTTTTTATTATAACCTAAAAAATTAACTTCAGAGTAAGGAATAAAAGTAGTAGCCTACACACTAGTGAAATCCGTTATATTAAAATATCTGTACTCAGGCTGGTTTATCACTTTGGGGTCTTTTTCTATAAAAGCTGAGTCCGGGACAGGGGACTTTTGATATGTTATAGATTATAGAGCATATAGTTCTGAGGGGATTTTGACATTTTGAGCTTTCTTCTAATTATTGTTTCTGGTTTCTAAGCTAATTTACTTGTACTTATGCACAGTTTGCACTTTGTGGTCTTCTACCATAAAAGTCAAGCCTGAGACTTTAGGGGACTTTTGATATGTTGTAGAGCATATAATTCTGAGTTGATTCTGGACATTTCAGCTCTATCTTAATTTACCCCGCTTTTATGCTAATTTTCCTAGTAGACCGCACTAAACAAACTTTCACTTTTTTGTTTAGTAACGTCTTAGCAGCCATTCACAAAGTATCAATAATCCCAAACAAGAAGTAAAACAATATCTTTCATTAGCATTTATAAGAAATGTCCACTATGTCATCTTAGGCTAGTTCCCCCGTACGACCCTAAATGAGATTGGCATTCAGACCACGTGCGAACCGGAATGAGTGACGCTAGTTCATTTTTATTTTGGCACCGGGTTCGGGTAGTGGACGAATGAAAATTCGATAAATTTAATTGAATTTTATATAAATTCGGAGTGTCTGTGGAATGCACGGGATTTCAAATATAAAGACCGTTACAAAAAAACTCAATTCGTGGGTGAAGTTGACTAATGCGACTGGTACTTGATGTTAATGAAATAAAGAGAATTATATAATAATTAAATAGAAACCAAATTTTTGGTAAAATTTCCTTTTTTTTTTTAGAACCACGTCTTACTACCTGTTCGGGTTATATTCTTATTTATTGATTACGCTAATGGTTTTAGGGATTAGGAAAGTTATATTTAGAGGAGTTGTACCAACATTTGTGTAGAGGGAGAGTGGAAAACTATTTTGGGAAAAACTCAGTACACCCAACCGAGATTCGAACCTCGACCTCCCTGTTATCGGCGGTCTAGTCTACTGTGAGAGTAGCGCTTTAGACCAAGCGGCTACCGAATCAGGTCTCTCAGCTGATGCTTCAGTGTGGACAGAGCAGAGCTGTTTATGATAACATGAGTCAACTATTCCTGAAATGTGGTGCTTTGGTGACGACAGATTGTTTCATTAAGTTTGCCTGTGTTTCTGTTTCCAGAAACAGGTCGCAACAACTAGCAACAAAAAGTTCCTGTATGCTTCTTTTGGTATGGACGTACCTATTGAGGAACTTTTTGTTTCTGTTTCATGTTTCTGGAAACGTTCCTCAATGTACAATTAAGTTTCGCAATGTTCCCCCATATCCCCAATTGCAGAAACAAAATGGAACATTGGGAAAACAACCCCAGTTGGAACTTCTTGTTGCCGTGGTGGAGACAAGGAGAGCTGCCGGTTGCGGTTTAGTGTTTATGTTTCCTTTGATCAGACACCATTTAAATGGCGTAGTGACACATTGGTACAGTAATTAATGGAATTTTACTACCGAAATTTCCAATGTTTATGGAACCCTGGTTAAGTTAAATATAAATGTCGAAACGAAAAAACTATGCACGGGCTAACTTATGTGAGGTTACCTGTGTGGATGTAACAATAGTAAAAAAATGACAAACATGATTACTTGGTTTTACAAAGGGAGCGAAAAAAAATACCGTTTACTAAAAGCATCTGGAGCTGGTGTATCAGTGGCTGAATGTTCTAAGGCGTTACTCTCGTGTTGGACTGGCTTGCTGACGACGGGGAATTCAAGGTTCAAATACCAGTCGGGTTTACTGAAGGTGGTTTTTCATAGATTGTTTCCCACTCTCTTTCCATGCAAATGCGGATAGATTACCTCTAAAATACTTCCTTCCACATCCCTACCCCATTAGAGTGATTAACATATATGCATATAACCTGAACAGGTAGTAAGACACGATAGTAAAAAAAAAATGGCTCGTCTATGATTACTTGCTATTTCTTGTGGACGAAAACAAAACTCGTCAATGTGCTAAAAAGAGGCTTAATGGAACACAAATAAGTTGATTCGGATTTAAAAATAAATAATACAAGACGCTGCTGCTAGCGCAACAAGGCGGTCTTCACAATCGTCGTACCCCATCTTGACTGAATGAGTGGACTCAAGTGGAGAAAGTTTGTTTCCGTAACCACGCGAAACATAAACCAGAAACCAAAATTAAATCATCCTCAAAAGTTGAGCTGCTCCAGTGGAAACTAAAAAGTTTATGCTTGTCGACATAGTTTCCAAAATTTTGAAACAAATATGGCGACCAAAAAAACCCCGCATTGTTCCATTGGTGGATATACTCCTTTTACACTAATCTCATTTGCCAGAAATATTAATATTTACAAAAGTAGAATGTAGTGCGGCTGCCGATCTTGTTTTGTTTCCTTAGAATAAAACCCCTTTCGTGATTGACACCTTAGCTAAGTCGGTAGAGCGTCTGCCCATTGTTCTGAGGGTTACGGGTTTGATTCTCAGCTCAAGCAGGAACCACACAACTGTGGACGCTGGTTTGTTCCCTAGTGGTAAACTAAACTAACAATCATAGGGTCTGCTTGTGGTGTTTGTTTATTAAATACTCGCAACATGTTACCTTGATCGGTAAACCCAAAAACTCATCTCTCTTCTTCCCTCAACCCACACAAACGAAAAATACTTTCTTATTTCCTTGGCAACCTCATTGTTTATCGTATTAATATTTTTTTTCCCCACCTCGGTTCGACCTCAAATCATATATACTTGTACTTGAGCTCCCTCACCACACAGTTATAGCGCCAAGTGCCAGGTCAGTAAGGTCTGAAATTGTGTTTTTTAATACATAAAAAAACATTCTACATCTTGAATAACCAAACAGTGTTTGAATTACTGGCATGAGTTTCTTCTAGAGACCGGAAGTCTCCCAGAAATAGATGCCAGCGCTCGTCATATCCTGGCGAGACAAGTTCCCGCTATTAATATCAGTACTTTCTTGCAATGCATCGTAAATAGAGCCATGAAACGTAACATATAATATTTGATAGTAAATTATCCAACTTCCCTCTTGTAGAATAGTTTACATCCAAACCAAACTAACAATTGTTGGACAGGGCGGTGGTTGTTTTATAATCCTGATAAGAAAAAAAACCGCTGGGAATTGTTTTATATTATAAATAAAATGGTATCTTGTTTCTCTAAGAAAAATTAATCTAAGGGTAATTTACTGATAACTTATTTTTTAAATGTTTTAGAAAGTAAAATTATGTAGGATTTTGTCGTACCATTTATTTTTACCAGTAAGTTACTCAAAATATTACAAACAAACTAATACTTTGGGTAAAACAGTGATTGTGAAACTTATGAAGTGCACTTACTCACTATCTCTTGCATTCCTCTTAAGAAAGAAATATCTAGATTAGCTTATGTTTGTGAAAGAAGTAGACACATTCCACAGACTGCAGCTGTAGCGTAGATAGTGTGTAGGAGAGAGAAAGAGAGAGCTAAACCTAACCAATTAATTATGCATAAAGCGTCGCCACGAACCGCCACTACCATCTATGTCATACCTTTCCCGCTCTAATCTTCCGAAAAGCATAGATGATTGAGCGCATAAATGAGCAGTAGTTAACATTGCGCCATAGACAGAGTATATCTCCTTGACAAGTTTTCTGAACAAAGAGGGTTGTATTAATGTTACCCAATATTGATGATACAGAGAGGGTTGTAATAAAGTTACCCAATGTTGGTAATGCAGAGGGTTATATTAATGTTACCCAATGTTGATGATATATAGAGGGTTGTATTAAAGTTACCCAATGTTGGTAATACAGAGAGGGTTATATTAATGTTACCCAATGTTGATGATACAGAGAGAGTTGTATTAAAGTTACCCAATGTTGGTAATACAGAGAGGGTTATATTAATGTTACCCAATGTTGATGATACAGAGAGGGTTGTATTAATGTTACCCAATGTTAGTAGTAATCATAGGGTCGTATTAATATTACCCAATGTTGGTAGTAAAGAGAGGGTTGTATTAATGTTACCCAATGTTGCTAGTACAGAGAGGGTTGTATTAAAGTTACCCAATTTTGGTAATAAAGAGAGGGTTATATTAATGTTACCCAATGTTGATGATACAGAGAGGTTTGTATTAATGTTACCCAATGTTGGTAGTAAAGAGAGGGTTGTATTAATGTTTCCCAATGTTGGTAGTAAAGAGAGGGTTGTATTATGTTACCCGATGTTGGTAATATAAAGAGGGTTATATTAATGTTACCCAATGTTGGTAGTAAAGAGAGGGTTGTATTATATTACCCAATGTTGGTAATATATAGAGGGTTGTGTTAATGTTACCCAATGTTGGTAGTAAAGAGAGGGTTGTATTAATGTTACCCAATGTTGGTGATACAGAGATGAGAGGACATGTGGCTGGAGAATAGCACTGGCCAAACTACCCTCTTCACTTCTACCCTATACATTTAACCATTAAATAATTAATGTTTTTCCTCCTTCATTCTCCGCTTCTTGCTAAAATCCATTCACGGTAGTTTTGGTTTTATCTGACGATTGAAGATGATTAGAAACTAAGGATGCCAAACTCAATTCCTCGATATGCGCGTATTATACTAGTAATACTTTAATCGAAAATCGATTTAAATATCACAATTTTGATACCTAAATTCTTATTTCTCTAATCCCAATACATGTATATACATCACTATTAGCCTTGTTTGTGGTACTAATGAACCGTTGCCCAGGAGACGCCCGAATGTACTAATCGTACATCCTTTCCGTGTGGAGACTTTTTCCATGTCCCGATGAGATGAGGTGATTGTGATGATGAGTATAAAGGTGTGGTACCAGTACACATTTTTACACCTAACTTAAGTCTAACCAACCAAACCCAAGTGCCCATTGGGATAATTCCCCTTTAGGGAAAATTACCCATTGTACCAGCCGGGAATCGAATCCAGGACCTCTAGATTCGTAGCCAAGTGCACTGGTTACCATACCACTGGGCCGGTTGACCAAATTAATGAGTATTTGGAGTGGGGTATTTTTTTAATTGGGACCCCTATTAGTTTATTTCGCCGTTTAACTTTAGTGCCATCAAATTTTAAGTTTACTCGACATGATCTTTGTGCTCTAGTGACCAAATATGATTTTTTTTTTTAATTTTTCTTACTATCTCTAACTTTTTAGGTTTTCTTCAAGCACATTAAGGCATGGTATATAGTAAATGAATTTAAAAAGAATTAATGTGAGGTTGGACGCCTAGGAAACGATAGAAATTGTAGATGTCAAGGAATCGAAAAATCGAGGTTACATTTTCGAATCAGAATCGATAAATATAGGAACCGAGACATCCCCACTAAAAACAGCTATGGATTATTCCGTCACTTTTGACAAGCGATGTCAACGGACTTGAAATTGTAAAGTTCGTACAACACAGTTGTAAGCAGTGTTGCCAATTTAGCAACTTTGTCGCTAGGAGACCAGCGACTTTTACGGGTTTGAAACGACTAATTTTCATTTTTTAGCGCCTAACGATTAATCTGGCGACTGGAGATTTTCCTTTGTTTTCTGTCAAGTTCATGTTCATCATTTTAAATATGAATGCTGTAGAATTTTGATTTTTGAGCTATCTTACTGCAATAGCGCATAATGCATGGCTTCGGTCTACAGAAGAGCTCTAAGCTATCTATCTCACTATCTGTCATTCACAAATCACAATGACATCGTTCCGGATCCGGATCACCTCACTCCACTGATATATCTTACATTCAGTTCAGATTAATGTACGCATTTTTGGTTTGGCAGCCAATCTGACAACTTTAATTTAGTTTTTCGTTTAGCGACAATCTGGCGACTTCTGGTACTAATATAGCTACAACACTTATATGTTCGTTGGTAACAATGGTTGTAAGGCAAATGAATACTCAACTACAGGATGGCCCACGGAAAAGTGTACCGCCTCCTATATCCAGCAGGCGCCTCACTCTGAATTGGAGGTCAATCCCCTTTCACCCATATTGTGACATGAAGAATGAGCAAGTGAACTGCTTGTCTAAAGCTTTATCGACTTACCCACATGTTACATGATCGGCAGACGGGGTGGAAGGGGATTGACCTCCTCCAATCCAGAGTGAGGCGCCTGCTGGATATAGGAGGCGGGATACTTTACCGTGGGCCACCCTGTACTTCAGGATAATTTCGAGGTGTCAGAAAAGGTCAAAGTTGCCGTAAACCAAGTAGGGACTCCAACCAACCGCGTTATCCGAATATTTCCAACAATGATGGTAAGGATGAGATAAGGAAAATTTTAAGGAACCGTACTTAGATTTTTGAATGTAGGGTGGACAGGAAACCCCAAGAAAGCCAGACAAGACGAGAGACTGACACCTTTGCCCAAGTGCCCATGTGCCCATATTTCATAATAATAATAAGCCCGCTTCGGTGACGGAATGGTCTAAGGCAGTGATTCTTAACCGGGGTGCCAAGAAAGGTTTTGTGGGGAGCCTCGGAAAAATAATTTAAAATGTTATTTGCCTATTAGTGAAGTCAATTGTCTTAAATTTTACGTTTTGGAAGAAAGAATTCGATGATCGAAAGCATGTAAGTACAGTAGACTCTCAATTTTCCGGGGTAATGGAGGGGAGGAGAAGCACAGATAATACAAATCACGGCTAGTACAAATAATCCACATTTGTTTACCACCTCCATTCAAAATTTTCTGCCCTTTGTTTCTACTTATTTACGTGAAAGGGAATTTTCCACAATGATAAATATTAAAACGACGCAGCAAAAACCACTCCTGGATGCGATTAGCATTAAGTAAAACAATTGGAACGAGATTAGACAAATTTGTTGAAAGTGTTCAACAGCAGAGGTCTCATTAAATACATTTAGGTGAGTAATTTATGTTTTTTTATTTGTTTGTTATTATAATCAGTAAATAAATCCACTATTTTAGGATATTTAGGGAGCCACGAGTAATGAGAGGTTAAAAACCACTGATTTAAGTCAGTGGCTCTTGAACTATTTTTTCACGCGGAATCCTATAAAATCAACGAAACCTAATGAGGAACCTCTGTGTGTTCATGTTTCAACCCCTTTCCCTCTACAGCTCTACTACAAGTTTTTGAACTTTAACTAAAAATATATATTTGAATGGTAAGCTTATGTTATAAATTAAGTCTAAAACGAAATTGATTTAATTATTACATTTATGCTACATATTTTGAATAGTGAAAAATAATATAACTTATAACTTCAAAGTGTAATGTTTACATATCCATTCTTTAATAATTATTTTATTTTAGATTCTAATAATGTTTAAAATACATTTAATTTTATTTTCATTGTTGAACTAAATATGCTGCTAATGAGATGGATGCGTATGAATTTCGATTTATAAGCATTAATAATGTTTTTACCGCCATTACGTATCCGTCTCACGTAACCCCTGACACCCCTTCGCGGAATGCAGTTTGAGAACCACATAGCTTAAGGCATCCCTCTCGCAATAGCCTGGACTGCCGATTACGGGGAGATCGGGGTTCGAATCCCGGTCGGGTGTACCGAGAGGTTTTCTCCCTCTACCTCCACACAAATGCGGGTACACCTATTCTAAATGCAACCTTCTTAATCCCTAACACACTAGCGTTAATTAGTTCTTGTGCGTACAACCCGAACAATTTATTGGCCCTGAGAGGTTCAGAAGTTGGCCACCCCTGGTGCAATGTTAAGGTCTAATAAGGCGGAAGAGTATCTTATGATCATGCGTGTGTTTACCGTTGGGGTTACAATAAAACTCCGGAAACTCCCACGCCCGAAGGACCCGTAGCCCCGGCTGCCTTTGTTTCATGGGTGCAATGTTCACCTCCCGAGTTACACGCGTTCAGATACTCAGTTGTTTACTCCCAGCGATATCAACAGCTGAAACATCTTGACGTGGACAGCGTTTGTTTCTTACAAGCAAGGTTAGCTCAAGACTCACGAGATTGAAAACCGACTGGGTCTGTATTGTGATTTTCTTCTCTGTACAGTGAATATCACTGTATTCCCCATTAATGTTGAGTTTTAACAGAAAAAGTACTATTGTAGATTAAGGGCACCGCCTGTTGAAGCACTAAAATGTGTCAAAAAGACGTTAAAAAATCCAACATTATTTAAGATGCATCTAGTTATTCCAAAACATGATTCATGCTAAAATGGAGTTGAAATGTATAAACATGTTCCTTTCGAATTAAAAACTTAACATTTTAAGTTTGATACTTTTTTTAACTTAAGAACAAAAGTAAATGACTCATTTTCAACATTTAACGAGAAGTGTTTTTAACGTAAATTTGAGAAATTTAGATCCATCCTTCCTCAAACAAATTTAATTTGATTTAACAAGGTCACAACATATTTTTTAATAGATAATTGAGGATCGTTTTAGTGATGTTAAAGCTTTATAACTAATATACATTCACCATTCGAGTTTACTTGGATGACAGCTCAAAAGAGTCCCTAATGTATTCCTACTCCAACAGCTAACATCTGTCACTTTGGATAACTGTAATAAAACATATGGTAATATATGAATGTGATATTTACCCACAGTAATTTAGGCCAATTTTATTTATATTTATTTGAGGTCGGGCACAAAGTTTATTTATCGTTTTATTCCACTTGAGAAAATATTATTCTGAGCACTTTCACAAAAGGTCTAGCAAGTATAACTTAAAAATGGCGACCGACGAATTTAAACCATGTGATTGATCATGACGCAAGCAAATTATTCATAATAGTGCACCCACGCAGTGGATAAAAATATATTATTCAGTTAAATATTTAGAAATACAATAAAAATAATAAAATAATGTATTATATATTAAGAAAATTGACAATTATTTTTTCTTTTCCAAGTAAATACAATGCTTGTATTAAAAGGTATTAATGTATGCACTATATTACACATCACAGATAACCTTCCAAAACGAAGAAAAGTACTTTTAATTCTGTTTAAAATATTGTTTCGGATTGGATAAGAAGAAATGATTAAAAGTGATGAAATAATGTGAGAAAACTTAGGTTTACGTTATTTTAAATGTAAAATATAGCATGTAATTAAAAAACTTCATTTACAACAAAACAATGATATTTTACAAGTGTTGGCGGGCCAAAACCTAAACATATGATTTTTCAACTTTCATTCAGGTAAAACGCTATGATGTATACTATACCATTCCTCTAAAAAACACAGCAGTGTGAGGATCTGTACCAACAAGTAAGCGGCACCTTTAGAAAAAAAATATACAATAATTGAGGTTAACTTATGACATGGTATCGGTTGTCATGTGGACAAAAAGCGTCCATCTCATACGATCGGGGTTTGAATTCCGGTCGGGTATAATGATATGTACTTTTTCCTAATTGGTTTCACACTACTCTCCCTCTACGGAAATGCGTGTCTATTTTATCTAGAACTATACCTACCTAACCTCTTCCCTATTAAGCGTGTATCCATACAGAGTGTCCAATAATTCACTGTACACCGACTGTACTTATTGTAGTAATGTAATAATACAGTTATACTTACCATGGTTCATATATTTATTTTATAATTAGTTGCCTAGAATCAAACCGCACTTTATCCAAAAAGCTAGTTTTTTAAGAGAGGCAAAAAACTGATTCCAGCTGATCTCAAAGCTACAAAACGAAACTGATGTATACATATTGAAATTAAGGCTTTTAAAATACACTTGAAAGGAAGGAAACTATATTTTGTTGCCACTGCTAAGAATTTTAATGAAATACAGTTTGGAGAAAGTTCACTTTGTCTCTAAATTGTGGATAAAGTGCAGTTTGACACCAATCAATGTGGATAAAGTTCAATTTGGTACCAATAATGCTGAGCTACTGACTCTTTTGGATTTTAAATGTAGATTATGAACAATTGGTTTACTTACCTTAATTTAACCCATGACAACTTATTAATTTGTATTAATCAGGCTAACACCATATTTAGTATTTAAACCATTGTTTGTTTTAACTTGCAACCTACTTTTTTTAATATAGATCTAAATTCTCAGTATTGGACAGAGATGGGTGGATTCTCTCAATAAGTTGCTTCTTATTTTTCCAAGTTATTTCCATTGTTGTCAGTAATTAATACTCCTTTGTTTGGTCATTGTTAATTTCTTTCCCCTTTATATGAAGAGATTTTGCACTTTTTATCCTCTGGCGTTATACTCAATTCCATTTAATGTAGTTTAAGGACAGTATTTAATCTTTAGCACTTAAAATAAAGTATAAAACATCACAACACGTACAGAAAACTCATTCAATGAACTTATCACAGCTGACTGCAAGAAAGAGAACAATAGGTAGCAAATGGGAAGCTGTGATTGGTCAATGGTCATCTTGGAACCATTCTGAACTTTATCCACGGGAGAAAGTGCAGTTTGTGTCCAAGTGGTAATTTCACCACAGCGTTTAATGCGGATAGAGTGCAGTTTGACACTAATCTTTCATATTATCATATTCCTTGGAAAATTCTGCTTTGAAACATACAATTCATTTTCGATAATTTTGGAGAAAGTGCAGTTTGATTCTAGGCAACTCAAATATACTTTTTAAAACCATAACATGTAACAGAATAATTAATAAATATCGATATTTTAATATGGCCACATTAGTGGTATGCCTAGTTTATTATTCGAGAAACTGAAATTAAACCCTGAGCGAATCAGCCGAAGTGCACATACTAACAACATTTCTAAAACATTTCGTCCTGTTAATCCGATAATAAAGATTGTGTTTTGCGACATAATAATAAATTGAATCGAATTGTCATAATGTGAAGTAGCAAACAAATTAGGGTTACACGGGGAAAAGTCCAATTTTAACTCAAATTTGAGTTAGTGCTGCTATCTGTTTAGACAATCCTAAGATCGTTCCTAATACACTTTAGATTATTGTTAATAGAGGTATCTGTCATATTTAAATTAATTTAAAGGAAAATTTTTGTTGGGGTCTAATTTGTTGCTCTGGAAAATATGTGTAATGTATCCCCCCCGCCCATTCCCCGCCCCGTAACCTTAAAATGTAACACACACTATTTTAGCTAGTACGTTTAACATACGGGCCATTAATTAGGGAATATGGATAGGGAAGATAGTTTTGGGGGGGGGACCAGGATGGCCACAAAATACTTGATAGAAAATTCGTATTGGGATCGATCAAGGTGTTTTAAAAAATATTAAAATATTCCATTTATTACATTCGGAAAATGTCAGGTACATCGTGTTAAGAATTATGTCATGTTATTATCGTTATTACAATCTTAAGAATTAATTCTCTTTGGATTTCAAGTCGATATATAATTATATAATGGGATAACCGTTGATCACGCAGTTCAAAACGTCAGTCTCGCAATATGACTAAATTTAAAATAATACCCCCCAGATACTCGATTGAGTGCTTGGAATTTTAAGTTCAAATCACGTTGATATGAGCTATTGAACAAAAACACCACTCGGAGTGGCCACCATATTGCAACAGATTACCGGTTTAAAAACTATGTATATCTCTTTTACTCTGCAAAGTAGCAAGCTTACCTTGCATTATTCCACTATGACAGCTTATAAGATTGGGTAATAATGTAATTTGTTCATCTACCTTTACCTTTACCTTTACCTTTACCTTTACCTTTCAGGGTAAACGTAGTGTTTGTTCATCGTTCACCCCAGGTTCCAAGAATGTCCCGGACCAATTTTATTAAAATTTATTCACGCATTTGGCAGTTATCGCGAAATAACCGTATATACACAATTTTAAACAGCCATAAATACAAAATTGATAACCAAATCGAAAAATCGTGTAAATGATGTATCCATCCTAATTCAAAGAAATTCCCGGAACTTTTTTTAAAAATTGGTCAACGCATATTATTGTTATCGCGGTATATACCTAAATTTTGACTGTCACAGAAGTGACAGCTGCTAAACACATGTTTTTTGCAGATCATATGGTTCGGCGTAGGGATACATAATTTGGTCCGGTAGCTTTTCAAAGACGTCAGCTGTCAGTCAGCACCAAAGAAGCCATGGGGCTACTGTACCTTCTGCATACCAGGTGAGGTGAGGACTCCTTGAACCACATGCCAATCGAGGCAGACTATTTCGCACAAAATAAATGCCCCTTACATAAACCAATGAATCTTTCCTCGGAAATCAACATAATACTTCCAAGAGCGCCGGCACTAGTCTCGAAAGTTGAATCGTGGACGTCAATGAACTTTTGATAAGAATGATGCATCTAATTCAGAGCGAGAGACGCTAGGTGTGTATTCTTCATGACCAACAGTTCTACGTCCCCTACCACCTCCCACCTCCCGTAATGGAAAAGGACTTCACTTCATTTCCAAGAAGAGTGTCCTCGTGTTTGGTTAAGTAAATGTTTGTGAGCGTGTGTGAGTTAATATGTAGGAAAGACCGTGGTGACACTGGTAGAGCTTAACCAACACTTTACCGCCGTGTGCATACTAATGACGGGGTACTCCTTGTGGAAGGGGAGAACGGGGGAGAGACTTCCAGACACAATACCAAGCTAGACAATAGCTCCACCTTACTACAGGCTGATCTACGTATTAGAGACTGCTAGTAGCTCCACCTTACTACAGGCTGGTCTACGTATTAGAGACTGCTAGTAGCTCCACCTTACTACAGGCTGATCTATGTATTAAAGACTGCTAGTAGCTCCACCTTACTACAGGCTGATCTACGTATTAAAGACTGCTAGTAGCTCCACCTTACTACAGGCTGATCTACGTATTAAAGACTGCTAGTAGCTCTACCTTCCTACAGGCTGGTCTACGTATTAAACACTGCTAGTAGCTCCACCTTACTACAGGCTGATCTACGTATTAAAGACTGCTAGTAGCTCCACCTTACTACAGGCTGATCTACGTATTAAAGACTGCTAGTAGCTCCACCTTACTACAGGCTGATCTACGTATTAAAGACTGCTAGTAGCTCTACCTTCCTACAGGCTGGTCTACGTATTAAACACTGCTAGTAGCTCCACCTTACTACAGGCTGATCTACGTATTAAAGACTGCTAGTAGCTCCACCTTACTACAGGCTGATCTACGTATTAAAGACTGCTAGTAGCTCCACCTTACTACAGGCTGGTCTACGTATTAAAGACTGCTAGTAGCTCCACCTTCCTACAGGCTGGTCTACGTATTAAAGACTGCTAGTAGCTCCACCTTACTACAGGCTGGTCTACGTATTAAAGACTGCTAGTAGCTCCACCTTCCTACAGGCTGGTCTACGTATTAAAGACTGCTAGTAGCTCCACCTTACTACAGGCTGGTCTACGTATTAAAGACTGCTAGTAGCTCCACCTTACTACAGGCTGGTCTACGTATTAAATACTGCTAGTAGCTCCACCTTACTACAGGCTGGTCTACGTATTAAAGACTGCTAGTAGCTCCACCTTCCTACAGGCTGATCTACGTATTAAATACTGCTAGTAGCTCCACCTTACTACAGACTGATGAATTGACGTATGAATAGGTCAAAGTGGATCTAGAAGCTTGTCAAGCTAGCATATGAAAGTTGAACGGTAGCTTGAACATCCTTAAACGAGAGGTGAACGTTCTTAAAAAAAAAACTCCTGTCTCCAAAGTGGAGTGTAGAGTAAATAATCTCTCCATGGAACGAGTCTGAGCGGACAGTTCTGATGTACGCAACATGCGATGTGATTACTTTTTCTCTTTTCGTAGTTCCAAACATCCCGAACACGATACTAACGTCCAATTCTGGAAGCTTGCACATTCCTCCTAGGACAAGTAGCCTGGTTCCATATACCCTACTATCCAGGAGGGCTCTTGTCTACGTGCTGACAACCCTTCCCCTCTTCCTCTGACGAATTTACAGTCACTTTAATATTTGCGCCTTGAAAACATTGACTTTGCTTTTTAATTCTACCTTTTTCTTGTTTCATATCCTAGATAGACCTATGCTACCACGGACTTTTTTAATCTACATCCTGGCAGGATGACGCCTACAGGTCATTTTCGTGACTAAACCAAATAGCCTAAGTTGTAGATGATTTATATAAAAAAAAAATTTAGCAAAAAAACTACTTACAGATAAAAATTAAATTTGTTGACACTGTAGGACTATTTTTAGTTAAAACTCAGTGAGTAAAACGTAAATTCATCAATATGGGAAATCCTATCTTGACCTGCCGTGACGTCACAGGTAGGCAACGTCCTTAGGCTGTGTTCCACCGCGTAACCCATAGAGAGCGTAGACAGGACCATTTATTATGTCCAAATAAATATTTTATGAAAGAGCCAAAGATTACAATATCGACATGCCAAACCCGCAAAGTCAACAATACTTTGCACTACAACTAAAATTGCATGTAAAATGCGTCTTGCAAACAAAAGTCAAATAAAAGGGCTGTATTTTACGACTTGACAAACACTTACACTAATACAAATTCCTGCTTCGACAAGGGGACCTGTAGATAATATATTAAGGTGGGTTGTCTAAATTTGCATCGAACATTTATCAAGCGCTAGGCTTAAAGGAAAAGTTTTGAGAAACACTTGACATTTGGCTTTGGTTAGACAATGTTGTATTAATCTGTTTACTAATCTTTTAATATTTTTTTTCATGCATACATCACGAAACGCGTCAACCCGAGGATAAGCCCTAACTTAAGGTGAGGACGTGAGAAAAGGCATGTTTTGTTTTTTTTGCAGTTTTTATAGCAAAACTGTGTTGGGCCAAAATAAATAAAATATTGCTTTA
This sequence comes from Timema bartmani, assembly GCA_902151455.1. NCBI lineage: Eukaryota > Metazoa > Arthropoda > Insecta > Phasmatodea > Timematidae > Timema > Timema bartmani. Next base: position 50,244 of record CABFWB010000874.1, read on the forward strand.
ATACATAGAGTTTAATTTTCTTCATATGGTATTATCAACAGTTGTGTAATTTATTGTCATGGACATAGCGGTGTTGGATGGAAAACTTTTTAAATTGAGAGAAAAAAGTTGGCGTTAAATTTCCATAAAACCTTTGACCGGTATTCAATAAATGCTGAGGTTACCATCATGTGAAGAAAACTAAAATATATTTCCGTGTTCCCTTGATCCCCATCTTAAGCAGGTAATGGAGCTAAGACCAGTCGTCACATCATGGTGCGGTTTTATGTAGTCTAGTTTAAATTGCAGAGATATTAAAAGCAACTAACATTTATTGAAAAACAATTATTTTAAAATGGGAAAAAACTATTAAACAGATTCTTCCAATGACAAGTGAAGAATAAAGAAAACTGCAATTAAAAAAAATCTGTTCAGGACGTAATATTTTATCTAATTTACTGTTTAATCGTAAATTGGTTTTGGGGGGTGGGGGAGCTATATAGTAAAGGGTTTTACAGAGTAGGTACTGCTAACAGCCTGAAGCAAGGGGATTATGGGGGGAGGGGGAGTACTACTCCCAATATTTTGGAAAAATTTGTTATCCAAACAATTTTTTAATGGTTAAATACGAAAACCAAACGTAAAATGGCGCTAACCTTGTTATAGCTCTCTTCACCTCCACCATAAAAGAGCGTCAGTGAAAGAGAAAGATAAACAATAGCCGGTAGTGGCATAGCATGTTGGTTTTAAAAAAAAATCGTAAATATTTGTATATTTAAATCCAAATATAAAAAGGGACTAGGTAGTAAAGTTAAATATTGGCGAAGGAAAGTCCTCCGATCTTTCCGGTGAAAATGTGTGTATAGGGGAGGGGGGGGATGGTGATAATATTAAAAATAAAGGATTCATAGCCCCCACCCCCCACCCGGCCCAGATACTACCCACTACACCATTTACTCGGTCCCACAGCCGTACGTAAAATGAGAAAACCTTAATCTAATCAAACGATAAACTTTTCATCCTTGAAAAGAACCAAACCCAAAACTCTCCAACTTAGTAGAAAAATTAGCTACTGAATGATATTAGGTATCGGACCTTCCTCCCTCGGATATATCCAAATAAGAGTCAAAAGAGACGCAAGTAAAACCTAAATTACCAACTAGTAGTTTCAGCGTAACTGCTAATGTATTTCAATAGCGGTCCCCTCATTGTTTGCTAACCTGTTTACACGTCCGTGATTTGTCCTTGGAAACGCAACATGCTAGTCGCCGGGCTACCTCAGTCACAAATTCAATCAACGTGAATTGACGATTATTTAACATCATTTTAGTCTATTATTCAAGGTAGCTTTCTTTCGACATTTTGTAAAACACTATAAATGTTGCAGTTCGTTTGCTGCGATGACTAATCTATTAATTATCAAAATTATTATTAAAATTATCACTAAAATTATTATCATTATTATTATTATTGTTATTATTATTATTATTATTATTATTATTATTATTATTATTATTATTGTGCAGTTCGTATTCTTTTCATTGTATGGATGAATCCAAAATAATTTTTGGTTACATCTCTATCTGTAATATTAATATAGAATCAAATCCTCCCAGCATTTGAGTCACTAGACATTATATTAATTATCATGAAATATTATGGAATCCCAGAGAAGGTGCTTGTAGTAAGATATTACGAAACTGATTGTATTCCACCACATTTAGGTAGCGCCGTGTGCAAAATATAGCTAACAGCCTGTTACTGACCAGTTAGTGACTTCAATCAGTAACCAGTCCGATCAAAGTTAAGTAGCTTTAAAGGTGGGAACACACTGCCGTCACATCACGTGAGCTCATGTGACCTCACACAGTAGAGATATGACGTGACGTGCTGTACATACTCACACTATTGTCACGTCATCAACATGCGCTCTCGTTTCGTTTTCAGTAATACGTTTCTTATCTAAAGTTCTTCATTCTTGGACTAACAATGGAGAAAAGTGGATCAAGCAGTTCATCTGAGTTTGAAGAAGAGTTGGAAAATGCTTGTCCAGTATTAGTGGCTAATACGGTGGCTCGTAGGAAAAGGGTGTGGGTGCATCAAGTAAATTTGAAAAGGAAGGAGAAGGGCGAGTTTTATCATTTGGTTAAGGAACTTAAAGAACACCCAAGTCGATATGAAATGTATTTTAGAGTGACAAAGGAAGAATTTCAGTTCTTACATGATCTTATAAAGGAGCTCGGCCACGCACTTTTTCAATAAGCATTTTCTCCATAATTAACACACTCTAACAACCAAGAAAACTAAATGACTTGTCCACTGACGACACTTCAACGAACTCACGGCTCACGAAATATGTGCTGCCGCAGATATTGTGAGAGCGCGTGAGGGCGTGACGAGACATGAGGAGACATGACCTCACGTGATGTGTATGTAGTGACGCCAGTGTGAATGCGCACCCCTCTTATCAACAGAAATAAATCTACTCACACTTTGATTGCTTACGTGAGCTCATGTGACCTCACGTGACGTGACGCCAATGTGTCCCCACCTTTAGGAGCGTTCATCATAGCAGGCCCAACTCAGCTCCCGGCTCGCGTGAGGTTTGGGAGTAAACGGGAAAAGAAAAGACCCTAAATATGTCAGAAATATGTGCAGTGCATTCGTATCTGAACGATTACTTGAAATTTTTCGCTGTGACGATGGGGGTTTAAAGCGACAAAGTTTCTTGTTAATAACTAAAGTGTGTCCTTATCGTGGCAGAATACATATTTGTGCACAATGCTTATCTGTGGCCTTTTGGATGCCGTTTTTATGTAAATATCATTTAATATTTCAACAATGTTCAGTATTAGGAACTTGTATCAACTCTTTATCTCCATTAATGTTTAATCAGAAATGATCCACGTGTAATAGTGTTGGTGTATAGTTAAGATTTCTAGCCGACTGTATCACAAAGTTGATGGGCATGTGATGCACGCCGCTCTTAATAGCTTTTAAAGAAGTTGGATGTGTAAAATAAACTTATATCGAAATGGATCCTCAACATAATGATTATGTCTGCTAATGGTCAAATTTATAAACTCATTGCTATTCATCAGAGAGCCACTGGAAAAACGACTTATTGGTTTCATGCGGGTCCCCACGTGTGCCCAATAAAGTTACAAAAAAAAATAAAAAGCTTTGACACTTCTTTTGAAGGTAAATTAAAAAACATGTAAATAGTCCTCAGTAAAACTGGTTACTCAATTGAAAAACATCAACTCTTGAAACATAAAGAGTTGGCTCTTAACATTAGTTTGCCACCTTTCAGGGTAAACCAAATATACGTGTATACCTTTTTTGGGTTCAGGAGTCATGAAACGTCGACATCCATTAAAATCTCGATTATGATTTTTTTTTTTTACGATGACAATTCTTTCTTTCTCTACCCCTATACCCGGGTAAAGTTAAATGTGAATTTGAAAAAAAAAAAATTTATTAGAAAGGTGATATGTGTATGGATGATTAACAAGTAGTCAAAATGTTATTATTGTATGAAATGATGAATTAATGTGATAATAATAATTGTTTTAATTTCCTTTATAATAACAACAAAGTTAAATGCAAATGTGAAAAAAAGAGTTTAACACAGAATTATAATGTGTATGAATTAGCAAAATGTATAAATTCGAACATTAAAAAGTTGAATAAGAGGTGTAGGTTACTAAACGCTTTTTTTAAATAATTTATAATCAAAGACCATGAACCATCACTAATTTCGTTTAAGTTGTTGCATGATATTTTTATGTGAGGCAATTAATAATAGGTTTTGGTTTGTGTTTATTGTGAAAGAAATAATATTCTCAGCACCATGAAGTAAACACTTTAAAATTTAGATGGAAGAAAGCAAATTTAAACAATTAGGTAGATATGAAAGACGAAGCTTGGAGGGTGACATGAACAGTACCACGATTATAATCGAATGACTTGAAAAATAACACCTGAACACAGGAAGTGAATCCGGGACCTTTGGCTTGGCGCGCCAATGCTCTCCCACTGAGTTATCCTGAGTTCAACCCATGTTCAGGTTGGTTCTTCACTTATATTTTAAGGCAGAGTATTCACACGTCCATCACAAACTCTGCCTTAAAATATGAATGATGAATTACCCTGAGCACGAGACGATCCTTGTTCGATGCTCAGCGGTAGAACAGTGGCGCATTAAGCCAAAGGTTCCGGGTTCAATTCCTGTATCCAGGTGTAATTCAATTTATTCGACTTTAAAATTTAACCAAACGAAAACATTGAACAATTATTTTTCTATATTATATCGGGTTTTGCATAACGGTGTGTGCGGTGACCTGGTGGTCTAGGGGTAAGGTGTCGGACCTCTGTGCTGGGGGTCCGGGGTTCAATCCTTGGTCCCATCACAGATTTATCTAACTGCCAAACCCTTCCTTCACCTCTGACAAGACGTGTATTAATCACAACTTGTGAATGTGAGGAATGCCAGGCCTCCACATCGGATCCCACGTTAAACTGTAGGTCCTCCATTTCATCTCACAATCACCCTACCATTACACATTAGCGTAAGTGCGTAGAGCCCGAACGGGTAGTAAGATGCGGTGATGATGATGATGATGATAATAATAATAACGGTGTGAAGTGGTGATATTGATCTAAGGTGATATTGATCCAAGTGTTTAGACTGTGGATGAAAGAATGATTTTTTTTTTCTAGCCAACGACTGTACTTGGTCGTTTCAACCCTTCTGAACGCACCGCTTACAAACGTCCCTGAATAAACAAGCGCGCGGTGCACGCGCACACACAAGAGCCCTTTATCTGTACCCTAGTGAGGAATTCAACCTGGCACCTAGAGCATAACGCTAACATCCGTGGCTGGAAGGAGGTAACTTTAACATTTACCATCGCGCGCGAGAGAGAGAGAGAGAGTGAGAGGAAAGAATAACGGAAGATGAGGATTTTAAAAAAATAAGAAGGGTGTAGAGGGAGAAAGATTAATGGATTCGGGATTTCTCCTCTAACTAGAGGAAAAACCTGTGGTATAGAGAATTTCAATTCGTGTTTAGTATTAAACCGGGAACGAAATAAAGCTAGAAGAAAGTAGGCCTATCTTGTTGTTCAGCTGGAAATAATTTGGGAGGTATAGTTTCAATAATGAGGAAAATGTATATCCTACCTATCGATAGTATCTAAATATATAAATACAGACCTCGGGTAAAATTGATATAAAATAAAATTAATCACAAAAAATCGCTAGAGATAAGGAAAAATCCCTCCAGCAATAAAAGCTCAAACAAAAATCGCCGCGTTTACACCACTTGTCCAGACTATACGAATGTCGTATTTAATTACATTAATTAAGGAGGGAAAGGATAGTTTGGAGGAAATGTAGGAATCCACCATTACTTAAGAAGAGAAAGTGTGGGAAACCATTTAGAGAAAACTACCCTCTCTACAGCTGTCCAAGATTAAAAAAAAAAAAAAGTTAAATTTCCCGACTAGAAAAACATATTCGTATACTATATAATTTTCATTTTTATAATTCCCTTTTAATCTAGGTTTTGAAAATTGCAAAATGTCTTTAAAATATCACAAAAGTAAAGGTTAAGTTAATTCAGTCTGTTTTGACTTACTTTAAAGAATACTATATTTACATTTCATAAAGGATTCAAACAAATAAATGGGCAACTTCTCATAAAGTATGTTTATAAAAAAAGATTAATAAGTCAGTTAAAGAAAACTTGCATTTACTGCTCTCTTTTAAAAACCAAACAAAAATGAAAATCCGTATGTTTTAAGACTTAAGAGGGTAAACTTTACTTCAGGTATTCCATTATTTATTACTTTAGGGGTCAGATTTTGCCTATTTACCTTTTTCTTGGTCGTAAAGCATATGCATTTAATGTTATTCAAGAGTACAATATGTTAATTTTATTGTGTCTGTAACTGCCTAATCTGTTGATTATATAACGCGCCTATTTCATCAGCTTTGGCCTCTTTCTTGTTCATAAGGTATGGATTTTCTGCTTAACGGGCGAGTCCAGTTTCTTAGAAACTTTTAAGTTGTGGCATAATTGTTTGTAGTAGTTTTGAAAATCGACACTTGTTAAAAAAAAAAAAAAAAA
>CABFWB010000874.1:72712-85958 GCA_902151455.1 Timema bartmani
GGGAAAGGGGAATGAGACGCATTTGTCCCCTTCTCTTTTTCTTTTTTTTTTTTTTACCCAATTGGTCGATATCTCAAATAAAATTAATAAAAATCATAATATTTAGTGTGGTGAAGATGTGTCGAATGCATGAGCCAAATTTTGAGGGCCAATATTATGACTTAATATTTAGAATGTATACCGTTCTATAAAATAGGAATGCTCCTAAAAAAAAATTAATTTTTTTTTACAGAAATGATAGCTTCGACACACAAATGCCCTCTCCCCCACACACCACAGTAAACTTATGTGTGCGCCAGTGATATTTTTAGTTACGTTTACCTTGCCGTGGAGAGAATTTTGTTTTGGTTTATCAGGATTTTCTCCATCGCATCTTACAAATTGTTAAAGCTATACGAATCCAACAATATTAATTAATTAAGTATAATGAAGATAGACTTGCGAAGAAAGAGAGTGGGAAACCAATGTAGTTATTTTTCTCAAACACCCTTAATACACCCAGCCGGGATTCGAGCCCCAACCTCCCCGTCAGTGACAAACCAGAATTGATGTGAAGAAAAATCGGTGGACACCTAGACGATAACGCCAAATCCAACTAGACTAGTTTGTTTGACACTAACAAAGAAGTCGGGATTCGAGTCCGGGCTGAGTTTATTGAAGGAAGTTTCTCCTCAAATGTTTCCTACTCTCCCTTCACGCAAAATGGGGCTATATTTACATTAATTTAAATGTTACCTTCCTCATCCCAACTTCATTAGCATACATGAAATGCATAAGTCAACATTAATAGCTTTTCTTTAAAATTGCTAGTAAAATTTAATAAACCAAAGAAAATTAAGAGTAATCTATGACGAGATTTAACGATAAATTAACTTAAAAGCATATATAGATTAATTATTGCATTGAATTATTATTTTTTGAGCACTAGTCTATTGCGAAAATATAGTCTTTGACCATGCGGAAAACCGAAGCTTGTTTATTGAATGTTATTCTCTATTGAACAAATGCGCTCACACACACAGGATCGCCAACATAACATTTATTTCTCTCTCTCTGTCTTAGGATTGTTAAATTGTTGGATTAGTTCCCAGTGTCGGCGCTGGGAGTGTTGCCAGCTTAGGCTCGGCTTTGGAGGACTTGTTCAAATCTTTACCTCTCGGAGGGTATCGTGTGTGTGTGTTTAAGACAAGCCTCCATAATACATACAGTCCCATTTTCATAGGAAGAACCTTACCTGAGAGCCAGATATACTTTCACATATTCATACGTCAAGTAATATGATCTGCAGCCGTGTACTATTTAATTTGTGTAATTTAAAAGTAGTTAAGTGCTACGATTGTTGATCGTAAAAATTATATTTTTATCATATAAAATATCACTTCTATTAAAATTAGTCTGTACCTGTCTATGATAGGTGCTGTACGAAGTAGTTATAAGGTCTCTTAAGAACGTTGCCTATTTGTGACGTCACGGCCGGTCAATATAGGATGTCCTATGTTGATTAATGTACGTTTTACTCAGCGTGTTTTAAAGATATAACGTTGAAACAAATACAATAAACTCTTAAATAATTCTACAAACAGTCCATCAGTGTGAACAAATAATTATTTTTATATTAAAGTACTTTTTTGTAAACGTATTTTTTTTTACAAATCCCCTACAACTTAGGCTATTTGACTTGGTCACGAAAATGGCCTGTTGGCATCTACCTGCCAGGATGTAGATTAAAAAAGTCCGTGGTAGCATATATCCAACTATGATAGAAAACAATAAAAGTTTAAATTAAAAAGCAAGTCAATGTTTTCAAGGAGCAAATATTAAATAGACTGTGTAAACTCGTCAGAGGAAGAGGGAAAGGGTTATCAGCACATATACAAGAACCCTCTTGGGGTGAACTTATATAATTGTTTTCCCTCTTTATATTTTGTACATTGGTGTCAGTGTGATAGTGCTTAGATTGCTTAGGTGCGTCAAATTAAGATGCAACCCGTATCGCAAAATAGCTTCGAAATCTCCAAGTAGAAAACGTCGTTAATAGTTTAAAGATAGAAAGAATTACTAAACCTGCTTTGAAATATTTATACGATAAAGCCATATAATCTACAGCAGTAGCTTTTGTTAAAAAAAAACAATAATAGTATATGGAGATAAACAAACGCAAGTACCAATTGTGCATTACTACAGTAGCCCCATGGCTTCTTTAGTGCTGACTGACAGTTCACAGCTGACTTCTGACAGTCAACATTTAGGTATATACCTAAATGTTGACTGTCAGAAGTGACAGCTGCTAAACACATGTTTTTTTGCAGATCATATGGTTCAGCGTAGGGATACATAATTTGGTCTGGTAGCTTTTCAAAGCTGTGAGCTGTCAGTCAGCACCAAAGAAGCCATGGGGCTACTGTAGTGAGGCTTAGAAGAGGGAAATTATATTTTTGCTAAGGATGTAACCGTCTATCACAGACTCTACCTTTTACTAAGTGTGAAGAGAGATCCTGAACATGGGAAGAATCCTGAGAAGGTCACAAGTAAAGCATTGGCGTGCTAACTAAAGGGTCCCGGGTTATATTACAGTGTCCAGGTGTCATTTATCAAAAAGAAATTTACGAACTAAAAAGATAACAAAAAAAAAATACTGTTGAACATAAGTCCGATATTTTATCTCAGTTGGGAGAGTATCTGCCCATTAAGATAAAGGTCCCAGTTCGATTCCCAGCAAGGCTAAAAAATTGTTTGAATGTGGGCTTCCCCTTTTTTCGGTGGTCAATTAACGACCGGGGGCTGGGTTTTGTGTCTGTCCTAGATTTAAGTTAGTTTATAAGCTGTGTGCTGTTATAGTAGGTTCGTTCCTACAGATTAAATACCTCAAATAATACTATAAAATAGTTTATAACCGTAAAAGAAGTTTGTATTTTATAAAAGAATCTTCCTATGACAATTATACTGTACCCACTCGTTGCTTTGTAATTTCGAGCAATGCATTTTGTTGGTCAAAATGAATACAGAGCACCTTCTAAAATATTGTTTCCGAATCAGTGGTCCATGGCTCGTTTCCACCGATTGGTAAATACATTTTAAACTTTAGTTTTAATTATGTTTTAAGAACCCGTACCTAATTAAAAAACCTAATATTTCAGGGTAGATACTAAAACTGTATTGTAAAATTTCCCGACTTTGCTAGGTTTTCCAGACAACGTTTGGAAAAATTCCCCACTCAAACCTTCTAGCTAATTTTCTTGCACAAGGGCAATTTTTTTCGTTTATTACATTAATCAGACCTTTTTGGAAACCATCCCAATAGCAACAAGACATCGTATTTAATGTTTTATGTACTATTTTTTGAGCATATGTAAATGTGTTTTATATATAACAAATCCTGCACAACCTTTTTGTTAGCACCGCATTTTATTACCCGTTCGGTTTATACGCTTGTATACTATTTACGCTAGTGGTTTTAGGAATCATTAAAGTTATATTTATATGAAGTGTACCCACATTTGCGTGGACTACATGGCCACCAAAGCGGGTTCTTGCACAATCGTCTCATGTTAAGATGGCAAAATTCAAGCATTGCATTTTGTTAACATAAAAAAACTTACATTTGTTTAAATGTTTAGGTGCAGAATTAGTCAAGTATTTAAATTCTCTGAGATTTCCTTAGTTTTGATTTAATTCCCTAACATTCCTCTGTTTTCCCTGAAATCAAAAAATGCCCCGGCCTTTCCACGTTTTCCCAGTGTTCCTGTCTGTAGTTCCAAGAATGAAGTTTGTTTTTAAGTAATTTGAGTCACGTTAAAGTTTATCATAAGAGCCCTGCTTTTATGGTGAATAAAAAAGCCCAATTTCGTTTTTAAGTTTCCCAAAAGCGGTGAATAAGCGGTGAATTACAAAAATCCTATTTTTGCGATGAAATTATCGAATTAAGACAAAAGCGTTAAAAAAGTGGTTTTTACCAAACTTTCGTGATTAAGGTGACTTTGTTGGGTTAAAACTAGACTTCCAGGACAATGTTTGAAACAGGTAAACTAAACATATTGAAGTGAAAACCAAAAATAACATTTTGTTTGGACAAAACGGTAAAAAAACACTATTCCGCAAAAAAATGTGCTGTCAACTTATTAAAAAAGTAAGATTTAGCGGCAGCTGGTTCGGGAAACGTATGTACAAGTCACAAAGGCAAAATATTACACAAAACTCATCTTGTTACTTCACAAAAATTGTGACTATATTTTTAAATCTCAATTTAGACTAGAAAAATACAAAATAACTACTCAACATCACCAAACTGCAACATGCCGAATGCCGAAAATCGCGACTAAATCGCGATTATCGCGGACATCGTTTAAAATCGTGAATATCGCGCTAAAACGCCGATTTCGCTAATTATCGTGACAATTCTGAGCATATATTTGCAATCAGGGTAACCTGAAATGTGAACATCTGAAAGAAAAAATGCCATATCTAACATTCGCGAATTATCGTGATCTCCACAAACGCAGGGCTCTGTTTATCATGGTTCATTCATGGATCAAACAACTCTCTGTTCGGTTGCTGGGTGACTCCAACCCTATACACCTTTACAACGTGTTTGTGACATTTGTTTGGCTAGTTACTAATTTGGTTGTTGGTGTGCTCGTGTGTAAAATTAAACACGTAGACAATTCATCAAACTAGATTAAACCCTGTTAAAACTAACTTACAGGGCCATAATTACAAAAACAGCAAATGAAAATGTTGGCAACAAGTTATAATTAGGGATAGTTTTGTGAAATTAAGTCTAATGTCTATATCTGATACAAGTATAGAACGCGAGTTGAGGGCAATATTTTTTGCAGTTTTTAAATAAAAACTTTTTTGGTCAAAAGAAATCAAATAATTCTCCAAAAGAAATATAGAGTTTAATTTTCTTCGTATTGTGACTTCAACAGCCAAATATATGTCAAAGGTATGTCTTGGAATATAATTAGTCTATATTTTTCTCTTCATTTAAAACGTTTCTCACCTATTGCTGCTATGCTTATGTCAGATATTCAACAATTATTGTTGAACAAGTAGTGTTGAAGGTTGGACGATAAGTTTTCAAGGCCTAGGATGGTGGTGCCGTTAGCTCTAAGTCAATTAACAACTATCTCCAAGGTAGAAAGGCCAAGGAGTTGAGGATTAGACAACAGTGAGTCCTTCAATGTGATGGTCCTTACAGTTAAAAGCTCTCTTGATACCTATTATGCCGGGTTCACGATCAACTTAACTTTAACATAACATAAGTTTCACTTAAGAAAACAGATGTGTGATCACGATTCACATAACTTAACAACTCGAGCCAAATATCTGCGTTCTAGACTACCTATGTATTTTGATCTGTGATTTGTACTACGGTATTTGTAAAGTGATAATCTGTGAATGATTACTGTTTTATATCGATGTAATAAATATGTATTACTAAACTTTTATGTTAAATTTAGCTTTCCTATTTTAGAATCAAATACCCAAAACTATTAAGTATGCTTTAAGTAAAGATTTACTCTATCTAGATATCATGTTCTGAAAATTGAAAAATGACACGGGACGAATAGTGTCACTATTCGTCCCGTGTCATTTTTCAATTTTCAACATGGTTCTCTATTTTAGTTTAATTTTTTTTTTCAATGTCTAATCACTAGAACTTAAGCTAAAGGGTAAACCCTGGTCATAAAACAAATTAATTACTAAATAGCGCTGTTGACTTCACTCTCATAATGGCGGCTTGCTATGTAACGTTCACTTGAAGTGAAAGACCTCCCAGGAGATCTATTACTTTAAGTTAATTGAAAGTGAACGTTAAGTTAACTGCATCGTGATCACTTCCATTTAAAAACACGAGAAGAACCTTTACGGTTAAGTTAACTTTAAGTGAACGTTAAGTTGATCGTGACCCCGGCATTAGGGAGTATAATTAACAAGTTTGCTAGCTAGAGATCTTCCACGATAACTTCTAACTAAGAATAGAAAGTCCCTTCAGTTCTTCACTCAAGGTGGAAGTAGGAGACGCGAGAAAAGATCAGTGATTTTTTTTTGCAGGTTTATATCATTCAAAACATATTTTTGGTCAAAAGAAATCAAATATTTATCCTGTTTAAAAAAAGTTTAATTTTCTTAATTTGGTGACCTCAAGAGTTCCTAACTATCAAGCGTGTCCTGGAATTTAATGACAAATTTTTCTCGTCATTTAAAAAAAAGTCTATCATCTATTGCCTCTATGCTAACGACAGATATTCAACAACTGTCAATATCACCATATGAAGAAAATTAAACTCTTTTTTCCTACTCAAGAAATATTTTATTTAGATTGGTGGAAAAAAAAAGTTTTGCCATAAAAACTGCAAACGGACCCCTTACACTCCCACCTTAAGAGGAAGACACGAGTCATGCGCTAATTTTCTATAGTGAGCCCACTTTCAACCACAAATATTAATCAAAATTCACTAAAATTTGGAATTTAAAAAAATGTATTAATTGATTCATTAATTAAAAATTGCATCTAGAAATGTTTTAAAGGCATTTAATCTCAATTCAATTTGAAAACTTCCACCATTGTGACATGAGTTTCCAGTTTTTAATAATTGGCGGGCTTTATACGAAAATCAGACTGTAGCCGTCGAATTGAAGTGTAAAGATTCCTGACGAAAGTAAATATGGTACGACAAAAATGGTACCATTCGTTTACCCCCGAATAGTTTCATGCTTACTTTACATGGTTCCACTATTGTTTAGACTAAAGCAGTTTTTCCCAAACTTTTCCCAGTGGCAGACCGGGGTTCGACGCACACTCAGGGCCACTACCCTTACAACTGGCCCTACCGGTCACTTGTCGAAGCAGGAAAGTATTTATCAAACAGTAATAATAATAATTTATTTTATTTATTTATCACCGCGTCTTACTAACCGTTTGGGTTGCACGCAAATAATAATAATGGTGATAGTTATGATAGTAATAATAATATTGCGCGTATTGGCTACATCATTCGTAGCCCGTAGTGGAAAGATTATCCAGTACTAATGTACTATTGCCCAAGGGACGCCCGAATGTACTAATCGTAGATTCTTTCCGTGGTGGATCTTTCCATGTTCCGATGAGTATGAGGGTGTAGAACCAGTGGAAACTCCTAATCCTAACTAACCAAATCCTGATTAACGTTAGGGTAGTTACCCTTACAGGAAAAATACCCAAAGTACCAGTGGGAAATCAAACCCAGGACCCCTAGGCTCGTAGCCAGGTGCACTGACCACTGCACCACGAGGTCGGCTTATCAAATGGTGAAGACAGAATATTTATATATTTGGCGACCTGGCGGTCCAGGGGTAAGGTGTCAGACTTCTGTGCTGGGAGTCCAGGGTTCAATACTCGGTCCTGGAACAGATTTATCTGATTGCCAAACCCTTCCTTCACCTCTGACAATACGTGTATTAATCAAAACCTGTGAATGTGTGGAATGCCAGGCCTCCACCGTGGTTCGGATCCCACGTTAAACTGTAGGCAAGGCCGTAGCCAGCCAATAATTTCAGGGGGGGTTTGGTGGGCACATCCCCCAATTGCTGGAATTTAGAAACAAACTCTAAAATGATAAATGGTTCTAGAAGCTCTCTGAAGTGGTTTTTTTTCATGGTAAAATAACTCATTAACTGCCAAAGGCTTGGAAAATTTCTAAATATTAAACAATTTTTGAAGCTCTGTTAAGTTTTTTTATAGTAAAATAACCCCCAAAATGCCGAAGGCTAGGAAAATTTCAAAATATTTAACACCTCTAAAAGCTTTCTGAAGTGCTTTTTATGGTAACACAGACCCCTAATTTGTATTTGTATCTTAATTTTAATATTGTTTGAACCATAAAGCCATATATTATATTCTGTTCATAAAATTTCGTGGGGGGTTTGAACCCCCAAAACCCCTCGCTGGCTACGGCCTTGTCGTGTACCTCTCTTTATTTGCGCGGAGAGACAGTGGTGAGCTATATTAAGAAAAAACAACTCAAAACATGGCAGATATTAGAACCCTGACTTTACCGGCAAACCAGGCAAGACGAGACTGTCAGCTTGAGATGTAAATTTTGGTTAAGTATTTGTGACTACTGTAGTTATATATAGTAACCACACACGCTGTTTTCCTTGAAAGGTGACAGTCTTACCTTGATCGATTACATTATGGCCCTATCTTATAAGATCCACCATAGCTTAACCCGTCAAGGTAAGACTGTCACCTTGTGGAGGGTCAGAAAGCTCGCGACCCTTGTTTGCCATGTTAACGGCAATCCAGTGAAATAGAATAATACAAGTCCCTCATTGGATCAAATCCAAACTTTGTGATGAGGGGTAGTAAGACTGGGTTCGTCGGGACTTGGTTCAGCCGAGGTTATAAGAGGGGCTAGACCAGTTCGAGAGGGGCGTTTCTGTTCGATTTATTGTCACTTTTGGTCATCTAATGTGTGAAATACCCACGGAACGGCAGACCCTTTTTATCTTCAACTACGTTGGTTTTTCTTACCCGTCTGGGCTATACGTATATTTACTCTAGTGGGGAAAGGATGATGAAGGTAGAAGTTAGAGGAAAGGTACCTGAATTTTCGTTGAGGGAGAGCGAGAAAATATTTAGGAAAAAAAAATCTTCAATACACCCGTTCATGATTTGAACCCCTATCTTCTCGTTACCGGAAAGCTATAACTGACGAGGTTGACGTGTTAGACTGCGTGACTATATGTGTGAGTGCCACCAGTATATAGCTATATTGATAGTAAATACAATTAGCACTTGGGTGAAATGTTGTTATCCTGGCTCGTGCTATTTATTCTCCCACTGAGCTGTCTAGGATTAGTCCTTTGCTAAAGTTCAAATTTGAATCTTTGCTTGCTAACTCGAATCTATTCCGAATCGAATAATATGATTTGGAAAAGTTTCGGATCGAATCCGAATAAAATAAAGTATAATGGAAAGGTGGGTCAGGTGTAGAAGTAAGGGAGTAGGCTTAATCCTAAGCCTAACAACTAAGCTGTTTGTGATAAGGCATGAGTTGGTGTCATCTAGGATTCGATGGGTAGATACATATGAAATCAGGCATTCGTAGAATAATGTTGGTTGCTCTGATGGAGGCTGAAGACGAGAATGTGAGAGTGGAATTTTGGAATGATCTCAATGAAGTCTTGAATGCATATGAACCGGCTGAACGAATTATCTTGTTAGGAGATATGAATGTGTTAGGAGGGTATGGTATTGACAGGGTGAGCGAGAATGATAATGGATTACTGAGTCTGTTTTTAGAAAAAGCTATATTTTTGTGAAACACTTGGCTTAAGCACAAAGATAGTCATTTGGATACATGGCAAAGGGATGATTCGAGAACAAGGATTTATTTTGTGGTGCATGATGAGAGACTGAGAAGCTTAGTAAAGAATACTAGAGCTATGTGTTGAGCTAAATGTGGAACGGATCACTTCCTAGTGATCTCAATAGTTAAATTAGATAGTAATTTTGTAAGGAAGCAGCACAAGTGTTGTAAGTAAGTAAGAATGAAAGTGGAAAAATTGTGGGATTGCAAAATGAAAGATTGCTGGGCGAAAAATTAACTTTACAAGAGCATGAATGGAATGTCGAAATAAATATTAATAATATAGACAATGCTTGGAATAGAATAAGAGAGGCTGTAGTTGAGTGCGCGAAAGATGTGTTTGAATCTAGGGGAGTGGAAAACATAAAAATAGATGCATGGTGGAATGAACAGGTGAAAGAAGCGAAAAAAGGAATGATTGCTCTGAACAATGAAACAGAACTTAAGATGTTGTGGGACATATACAAAATAAAAAAAATTAATGCAAAGAAAGTAGTGAAGGAGGGTAAGATAAAATGAGATAAAAAGGAGCGAGTACATAATGATTTTAAAGGAAATATCTGTTCTGGAAATTGGTAAAGAGAACGAAACAAGGAATGCAAGGAAAGACCTAAGGCATTCAGAATGAACATAGTGGAATTAATTGGTTGAAAACCGTATTTGAGAGCGATGGAGGGAGTATTTTGAGCAATTGTATGGTGGCAACATAGAGAAAGTAGTATAAAATAAAGAAAATATTATTAGTGAAAAAATTAACCAGGCTAAATTGCTAAAAGGCTATGAAAGTGTTAATTAATGGTAAATCTGCGGGCGTAGATGGAATCATAAGTGAAATGCAAGTGTGGGGCTTGGTACTACTTGCCAGATTGTGTAAGTTGCTCATTGTATGTGCTGGGATGTCGAACGTTGCTATTGACTGGAAGAATGCCGTCATTGTTCCTTAGTGCAAAGGCAAATGCAGTATGAGTGAATGTAAGAATTATATCGCAATTAGTTTAAGTATTCCAGGCAAAGTTTTTGGGAGCGTTTTAATCGAGAAGGTGCGTGAAAAAACTGTGGACCCCGTTTGAGAGAGTATGGTGTGGATGCATGGTTAGTAAATACAATTATGGTGGTGTATGATAGAAGTGAAGCGTGTGTTAGTGTGTATGGAGTGTGTTATGGTATGTTCTTAGAGAGTATGGTATGGATCATGGTTAGTAAATACAATTATGGTGGTGTATGATGGATGTAAGGCGTGCGTTAGGCTGGCTGGAGCTTTGAGCCAATGATTTGACATTGAACAAGGATGTTAGACAATGTTGTGTTATTTATCCATGGTTGTTTAATGTATTCGTAGATAAGTGTATGAGGGATGCTTGTGAGGACGCGGCTGGTGTACAAATGGACATTGTGAATGTGAGAGTGCCGCTACATGCAGATAAATGAAAGTGACTTACAGAATGAATGACATCATCTGAATGTGGCGACAGGCAGAATGAATCTTCGTGTAAATGTCTCCAAAAATAGGGTGATAGTTTTTGAGAAGTACGGATCAGGAAATGATTTATCAGCTCAATATAAATGGAAAACTGTTAAAACAAGTAAATGATTTTGTGTATTTGGGCAGAATGTTCTGTAAAAATGTAATAATGAATGGTGAAATCAACACATGGGTGAATGCATCGCTGAGAGTAGTTGGATGTATGTGCAAAGAATAAAGTAGTATTGAGAGAAGCAAAGATGACAGTATATAAAAGTGTGTTGACGCCAACATTGGTTTATGGATGTGAAACGTGGGTTTGTTAGGAGAAACACTTAAACGAGGAGAATGGGGCTGGAATTAGATACATATGTGTAAAAACTCGTATGAATAGTCAGTAATGAATGGGTGGTGAAAAAGTTTGGGTCCAAAAGGAATCCAATAGGTCATTGGGAAAGAAGCGTGTTGCGTTGTTTTGGGCGTGTTAAGAGGATGAGTGTGGATCAAGTGACGATGCAGATATATGAAGGTAGAGTGTGCGAATCAAAAGGAAGGGGCAGACCACATAAGACGTGGCTAAATGTTTTAGACGATTGTGTAAAAAAGAGGAAGAAGCATTAAGAGCTTTAAGAATAGAAGAGCATGTGTAACTCAGTGTATGGTTAAATAATAATAATAATAATAATAATAATAATAATAATAATAATAATAATAATAATAATAATAATAACAATAATAAAAATAAATAAATAATATTTATGCACACATTTTACAGTCCAATTTTCATAGGAAGCGCCTAATCCGACAGAAACGATACTAAATCTTATTTCAAGTAAAGTCATGTGATCGGTAACTTATGAATGTCGGCTCTTCCTAAAAAAACATTGGCTGTTCTTGTTGAACAAAGAACTTAGTGGAGTTATCCCGTGTATAATGCAAGCTTTTGATTAAAAAAAAAAATACAATCACGAGATTATGATGAATCCTTAATTTTTTATGTTCCTCATAACCCGAAAAATATTTTGTTTGTCCTTGAGGTGTGGTTTTAATTTTGATTTGAAATCCTCAAATAAATAAAAAATAATTTAAATGTTGAGTAATTTTCTAAAATTAACATGGCGGTATCTGGGAAGTCTTGACATGAATATCATTTTAGATTAGATTACGGATTAGGTTACTTATTAATAGACTTTTTTTGAGAACGTAAACACGATTGTGTCATACCATTCATTTAGCTACAGACCACATATTATTACGTTGAGTAAACTTATGTTGTGTATCAGTTAGTTGAATTTCCTATCAGTTAGTTGAGTAGCAGAGTGGGAGGGTCACTTTATTCGAGATTCGGACGTCAATCAACGCGAGTTCTGGTCTGAGCGTGATCTGCCATCCAACATCCAGGTTAATCAACAACGAAAGGCATTCTTCACCCTTTTTTGGGGAGGGCCCCGCATCTTACTACCCGCTCGGATCAAACACCTATGTACTAACTATATTAATGCTTTTTAGGGCTTAAAGACAAACGCCTCGGTTGCTTTGTTGGCTAACGCGCTAGTTTCGTGTTGAGCCAGACTGTTGAGGACGGGGAGATCAAGGTTAGAATCTCGGTCGGGTGAACTAGTGTGTAGTTTTTCCTAAACGGTTTTCCATTCTCCCTTCACGCAAATGTTGATTCACTTCATTTAAATTCAACCCTCCAAATTCCTAATCCATTAGCGTAATTAGTAGGCCTACTTAAGCGTTTAACTCGAACGGGTAGTAAGACGTGGTGCTAAATAATAATTTTAAAAAAATAGCCTTAATACGGTTATAGCTTAGAGTAAATTTACTCGTATTTGCGTGGAGGTAGATTGGAAAACCATTTTTGGAAAAAAAACACCTCAACCCAACTGATATTAGAACCTCTTATCTCCCTGTCATTGGTAGTCTAGTCTACTGCGAGAGTAGCGCCTTAGACCATGTGGCCACTAAAGTGGGTATGATAAAGGTTAAATTATAGGAAGTGTACATGCATTTTCATGGGGAGGGGTGAGAAAGAGTGGAAATACCACTAAGGGAAAATCCCTCTCAATACACCCGATCAGGATTCAAACCTCTACCTCCCAATAGTTGGCAGATCAGAATAAATGAAAATGATATTTTGGACCACGTGCCCACCGGCACAAGTACGGGCTTTGGAAAAGAATAATATACTACAGTATGTGAGGATGGAGATAACACCCCCCACCCCCCACCCACACCTCACGAGTGCACCCAACCGAAGATTGAACATCGGCTTCGTACTCGATAGAGCAATCCTGGACGCTAGCAATATATAAGACAATGCCATTTTTATTATTATTTATTTCCTCGTCACATAATAGTACATCATAAGGCTTTGTTTATCACACAATTATTTTTTTTCTATAAAAATTCCCTAAGAGCGTAT
>CABFWB010000874.1:95137-107597 GCA_902151455.1 Timema bartmani
GGGGGGGGGGGGGAGGTGGGAAGTAATAAATGGCAAGTTCGTGTTGCTTCCCCTACCTTCCCCTATCACCCTGTTAGTACGAGGCTGATAGTCGCTCACAGGGTTGCCAAACGTACCAAAGTATGTGCTCTAAAATAGTCAATATACTGAAAGTTTTTAACACTGGGTTTGCAGTTCCCTAAACAGGAGATTTTATAACTAGTAGGCCTACATTGACGACACTCATTGGTGTAAAAGTGGGACGAAATGGCACGTGAGTTAAGGTATTATTTTTGTTATTTTTAAAGTTGTCGACCTTGGTGATCTTGAGGGGAAGTGCTCGCCTCAGGACCCGATGTTCGTGGGCTCAAATGGACAGATTTTTCTTGAGGGGAAGTGTTATTATTATTATTATTATTATTATTATTATTATTATAATTATTAAGTACCAAGTCTTACAACCCTTTCGGGTTATACGCTTTAACTACTAATTACGCTAATGGGCTATGAATTGGGAAGGTTGAATATAGAGGAAGTGAGCCGAATTTGCGACGAGGAAGAGCGGAAAATCAATTAGTAAAACATCCCCCCCCCCTTCTCAGTTCACCCTCAGCAGTATAGCCCAACACGAGATTAGCGCGTTAGTTAACTACGCCACCGAAGCGGGTGAGGGGGAAGTAAAGCCGTCGCTCCCATGTCGATTGTGGACATGTAAAGGAACCCTGGAAGGTATGTGGAAAAAACTTTACCGGCAAAATTGTTAGGACCTTTTGTTTACGCTCATAGAAATTCTCGTGTGCTGATATATCAGTAGGTTCAGAAAGTACACGTTGGACACCACAAATGAATTTTAAAAATTGTAAGATTTTATAACAAAACAATTTTTTTTTTTTTGTTTGACCAAAATAAATAGAATATAGCTTCAGTTAGATTTTCTACACACATGATTTCAGCAGTTCATGAAGATTAGTACTGGGCAGGGTCGTATTTAGAGTTGTAGAAGATTAAAGAGCCTCAACATTAAACAAATAGTTTTCAGTTCAACGTGTTGACAGTGTCATTTTTTTCTTTAAAAAATTAAATTTTATAAGCTCAATGTAAGATGTATTATTTAAATAAGCAAATATTTCCCACACAAATGCGAGTATGTCCACCCTAAATTCAAACTTCCTCATCTCAACATCTTAGCGTAATTAGTTCATATGCGCAGAACCCGAATGGGTAGCAAGACATGGTAAAAAAAACAAAAACACTTTTCTAGCTGTCAGATAGTAGAGACAAGGCCGTAGCCAGCTAATAATTTCAGGGGGGGAGGGGGGGCATGCCCCAACTGCCGGAGAAGAATTCTAAATGATAAACAGTTTTAGAAGCTCTTTGAAGTGTTTTTTATGGTAACATAACCCCTAAACTGCCAAAGGCTAGAGTTTTTTAAAAATATCAAATTGTATTAACCATAAATAAAGCCAGTTATATTTTGTTCATAAAATTTCGGGGGTGGGGGGTTATTTGAACCCCCAAAACCCTCGCACCCCCCCCCCTCAAACTACGGCCTTGAATATAGTTTTGTTTTTATTGTATTCCCATTTAATGTGGTTTAGCAACTTTGTACGTCAAATTATATTGTTATACAATATTTTTTTCCCCCTGCTGTTGGCATTACGTATAAATAGGGGAATCAAATCACACACACAATCTCATCAGTATAATTTACAATTCTCCAAAACGTTGAATCACGTATTATTATTAGCCTCACTCTTCTTTATAAAAATTTTTTAATTTTACTTTCGCGAAGGTGAATCGTGAAAAAAAAGGAAAACTTACTTCCTCTTTCTTCATCTCTCGTCTCACTTCAACACCTGTATAGCTGTTTATTTCCTCTTTCTTCATCTCTCGTCTCACTTCAACACCTGTATAGCTGTTTATTTCCTCTTTCTTCATCTCTCGTCTCACTTCAACACCTGTATAGCTGTTTATTTCCTCTTTCTTCATCTCTCGTCTCACTTCAACACCTGTATAGCTGTTTATTTCCTCTTTCTTCATCTCTCGTCTCACTTCAACACCTGTATAGCTGTTTATTTCCTCTTTCTTCATCTCTCGTCTCACTTCAACACCTGTATAGCTGTTTATTTCCTCTTTCTTCATCTCTCGTCTCACTTCAACACCTGTATAGCTGTTTATTTCCTCTTTCTTCATCTCTCGTCTCACTTCAACACCTGTATAGCTGTTTATTTCCTCTTTCTTCATCTCTCGTCTCACTTCAACACCTGTATAGCTGTTTATTTCCTCTTTCTTCATCTCTCGTCTCACTTCAACACCTGTATAGCTGTTTATTTTTTTATGCCATCTTAGAATAGATTTAATCATTACTTCCTGTTAAGCTATCTCTACTGATTTATTCTGCACGCGACATGTCAACTAGATTTCGACAAGGTCAGATGTGTTTATATTTCGCAGGGGAAATGTGCAGTCCAATTTTCAACGGAAGAACCTATTAGATCTACTTCCACGCATTAATACGAGAGATAAACATTTTTCTCTTGTGGTGGCTTGCGGCCTACTATTCACTATGGTGATGAGGGGGAGAAGGGGATTTATGGGGTGCAGGGGTTGGCTTCAAGGATCTACTTAATACACTGTCTATTTGTTAATTGATTGGTGATGGTTGACAGCTAGCGGATTTTTTTGTTGCATATTATTATTATTATTATTATTATTTAGCACCGCGTTTTACTACCCGTTAGTATTATACGCTTAAGTACTAATTACTCTAATGGATTAGGAATTGAGAAGGTTGGATTTAGATGAAATAAACCTGCATTTGCGTGGAGGGAGAGTGGAAAACCATTTAGGATCCCCCCGCCCCCCAGTTCACCCGACCGAGATTCAAACCTCGATCTCCCCATCCTTGGCAGTCGAGCTCAACACGACTAGCGCGTTAGCCAACTACGCCACCAAGGCGGGTTTTTGTTGCATACATTTGTTGAAAGTCACTTGTTTGGAAATGATCATCATTATCTTGATAATACTATTTATTATCAATCAAAGGTGATATTTATAAATGCTTCAAATAATACTTCCCTAAAGATTACTGTATAATTAACTTTTTAGTAACATATAAAAGTACCAAATATACTAATAAAACTTTTATCTGTTTAGTTTCGTGGTTGTGACAACAAGCGATGTCAGAGAGGATGAAATTATGAATTAATAAGTATTCTACAGAAAAACCCCGCTATACCGAGCCCCGGTAGTCCAAAACTCCGGATAATCCCAACACACTTTTTGGAAAACTGGGGGTGAAAAAATTAGGAGTTAAATGAAATAAATGTTATTGGTTAAAAAGTTAAAAGATAATTGTAGGATACACTGATATCTGATAATAAATACTTAATATTTACATGTTGTAGTCAACATAACGTGTTTTTTCACTAACTAAAAAAATTATAGTACATATTACGTGTTATACATCAGTTGAGTTTGGAACTGAGGAAGAAACTGATGAAATGCTACATTTGGAGCATTGCGCTGTTTGGAGTAGAACTCTTTAGGAAGATGGAAAAGAAATACTTGGAAAGCTTAGAAACGTGGTACTGGAGAAAACTTGAGATCAGGTGGACAGACAAAGTGACAAATGAAGTCCTAAGAAGAGTGGGTGGAAGAGAACCTTTTGGATGTGATTCTTCGGTAAAAAGAAAACTGGATCAGGCACATCCGTGGGAGGAACTGCCTTCTGCATGACGTCATAGAAGGAAAGGTTAAAGGAAAGTGGAGCTTAAGGAAGATTCAAATACTAGATGACTTGAAGGAAAGAAGGAAATTCCGGGAGCTGAACGAGGAGGCAGAGGACAAGGTGCATTGGCGGTCTAAGTTCACTGACATAAGGAATGGGCCTGTCGTAAGACAGAACACATAATAATAATAATAGTAATAGGCCTAATATATCAGTTAAATACATGAAAATTTTACTAAACGCATTCAACTGAAATTTAAAATTCGCAAAAAATACTGTATTCTTGTATTTTCACACTAATTCGGAATTTTTGCTAGTCCGAACAAGCTTCTGTCCCAATTATTTCGGATTAACAAGTTTTTAGTGTATTCATCTTTGTAAATTGGGGGGAAACCGCCTGGAGGTTAGACACCGGGGAGGTAAGAAGAGTGGGGTCGATCCCCAAGGAGAAAGTAAGGTAATCCGATGTGGGTGGTCATAAATGCAAAGTCACCCTATTCATTTTTGTATATTCAAATAACTGGGAATTTCAGACTACCCGCGCAATTAAAAAAAATGTTTTCCAGTTTTTATAATTACCAAAATGTGTACGATGTATCTGTGTAGTAAGTAGCTCGTTATAAAAGTGAGCAATTTATAGGAATTCACGTAAATTAAAATCATTATAGATTTTTTTTTTTTCTAATCACAGTCGGTATCTCATTGTCTTCGTGCTCGTTACAACAAAATTCAACCAGATTTCCTTTTGAAAAACAAATAGCTGATAATAATTACAGATGTGTGCAAATTATTAGACTAAAGGATGACAAAAATAACACACTTGTACACATTGAAATAATCTTAAAGCATAGTGACGATACCACCTATATAGGATTAGTATCTAATCACATTTTTAAAATGGTCACGCCTTGCTATTGCCGGGATTCAAACAAAAAATTCTTAGTCACTATCAATAAAGTCTCTTGCGAGTTTCAAATGCAACATCTGCAATAAGCTCCAGCATGAAATGTATGATAAAGCAGTCATTTAATTAAATTATTGTGTTGACAAAGTGAACGCCTTTAGTCCAGGGATTCTCACCCGGTGTGCCAAAAGATCGGCCAGGTGTGCCGCAAGATTTGAAAAAATATAGTATGTATATTACCACAAAATAATGAAAATAAGAAACAAGAAAGTTTTGTCTTTTAGGGCCAGTTTCATAGTCAGATTTAGTACGCCTCAAGTGCGGCGCGATACTAAATACAAGACGTCACCTACCTGAAATTGAATGGAATGGGCCAGTTTCATATGCGAAACTGGCCTATTCCATTTTGGTCTAGGTAGGTGTCGAAGCAGATATATTGTGTCTTAGGATGGGGTCATTTTATCGTATTTTCTCATTTGGAACTCAATTCGGGCTATGACCAATTTATAACTTGCAGGATTCCACTTAAGCGTTCAGATAGTTTCTTTTTATCATCAGAATAAAAGACTAAATAATAAGTTTTTTTAGGACGACTCGTTAACATTAATTTATTGAAAAAAATGTGATGAAACTAATGATTTATTAAGACAATACGTATCTATGTACACGAGAAAAATATAAGCAAGATAAGAAATAGCCCAAGCTCAATGCAAAGCTGATAAGATAGACCTGTCATAAAATTTGAAAAGAAGCTTCAAACTAAACATCTGTCAACAGCTATTTCTCGCCAAGACAAAAAATAATTGGACTTTATAGAGATCGTTTGCATAAAGACCCTATTATAGTAGATTAGATTTATAGGTAACTTAACGGTAAAGGAAAAATAGGATCCATCCAACAAGCTAACCGGCCTCGTGGTATAGTAAGTAGTTCGAGCTCCCGGCTGCTGACCTTGAGGTCCTGGGTTCGATTTCCGGCTGCTACCAGATAATTTTTCTCGAAAGGTATTTCTTATGGTCACCATGGTTTGTTTAGTTAGGATTAAGTTCGGTTGATATCTCCATTGGCCTTACCCTGTCATACTCACTATCACCATCACCTCATCTCATCGGGACATGGAAAGAGCCGCTACAGAAAGGATGTACGATTAGTACGTTCGGGCGTCCCCTGAGCAACGGCACATCAGTACAGGCTAATCTTTCCGCGAACTGAACTACAGATAATGTGGCCCCGGCACGCCAACATTATTATATTGTTATAATCTAACAGACTGTCATGGGAAGAGACCGCCGTATCATTTATGACCACTCGTCCCCCTTTAATATAACTTGGGCTTGGCGTATTACTCTACCTGCCAAGCTATCCAGATATACACAAAACGGTAGCTGGCGAGTTTACCGAATAACAATTTTTATAAATTCAATTATTCTAAGCTTAATTTTTCTAAAACAAATTTTTCGACATAAGAATTTTTCAAACTAATAGTTTTTCGAAAATCAATCAGGCGAAAATACATTTTTCGAAATAATTTTTTCGGAAATAAATTTTTCGGAAACCAATTTTTCGATCTGGAAATTTCTTCGAACGAGAAGTTTTTCGAAAACTTATTTTTAGAAAATTAATGTACCTCAAATCTGTTTTTCAAAATAAATGTTTCAAAAAGGAAATTTTCGAAAATAAATTTTTCGAACGATAAGTTCGATTCAAAGTATAATAAAATTCTAGCTTAGGTTAGGTTAGGTTAGGTTAGGGGTAATCCTCCCTATGGGGGGGTGAAGGTAGGGGTAGGTGATTCCCCAGTCCTCGATAAAATAGCTTCCGGAAAACTCGCAGCTCACTAAATTGATTTTAGGAAAAAAAAAAATTAATTTGTAATTCGCAAAATTGATTCTTAAAAAAAATGATTGTTGCAAAAATTCATTTTCGATTATTTGACTGTAGAACAATTGATTTTCGGTAAATTCACTTCGGAAAATTGATTTTCGAAAAATGTGGTTTTGACAAAATTGATGGTTCGAAAAATTGAGATTCGACAAAATTACTTTCGATGGTTTTGTATTTGGTGAATTGATTTCGATAAATTGATTTTCGAATAATTTACCTAGACCAACACAAAACGTGGTAGAATTAAATGTGAATATACTCGGATACGCGGAGTGTAAGAGCGTAAAACACATTTTGTGGCGGGGAGGGGGGGGGACACACCTTCAATGTATCCATTCAGGGTTCGGTCACTGGCCTCCTCTAAACCCAGAAAACCTGACTAGATGAGCTTGACGTTTAGTCCACGTGCTCACCAGCAAGGGCACAAAAAGATAAGAGCGTGTGTGATCATTGATAATAATCAATAAGGTTACTTAATCAACAAAATTGTTTTTTAAAAAAATGCGACCTTCCTGCTATTCATTCTAACAGAAAACAAACAGCAACGTCAAAGAAAACAAGAGTGGCCTTGAGGTGAGCCCACATCGTGCAAATAAAGAGTGCGAAAAAAAAAAGTTGCAATAAAAAAAAAAAAGCAGATATGTTTGTTTACAAACGACATGGCAAGCCTCTCTAGATAAAGACGTATGTTTTGGTGGGTGTGACGCGAGTGCTCGGCCAATTAGGAGCCGCACACATTTTAAACTGCGAAAACAGCTCACACGTGACCTTCGATTTGCTATCTCACTCTCTCCCGTCACCCAACAACTCAAGCCGGGCTCACAATAACATTTCATTCTTTCACCAAAACTTTTGCAAATTATAAGTTATTTCGTATCTCAAAGATATGATAAAAATATGGTATATCCGTGTACGTAAAGGACTATCCAATCCATTTCTAGAGGAAAATTAGATACGCCATTTTGTTTAAAATGGTAAACTGTGTCTTTCTTACCCTATGACATTAGAAACTCGAAAGTTATTGCTATACTTATAAAAGTACGCCATCTATCCCTATCCTGAGATAGTTATATTCTATCGAGTCGTCCTGGTTACAATCCATCCCTATCTTGAGTTAGCAATATCCAGTCATCCTAATTACCATCCATCCCTATCTTGAGTTAGCTATATCCAGTTCATCACATTACACCCTATCCCTATCTTGAGTTAGCTATATCCAGTCCACCTCATTACACCCTATCCCTATCTTAGGCTAGTTCTATCTAGTCCACCTCATTACACCCGATCCCTATCTTGAGCCAGTTCTATCCAATCCACCTCATTACACCCTATCCCTATCCTGAGCCAGTTCTATCCTGTTCCCCTCATTACACCATATCCCTATTGAGCCAGTTCTATCCAATCCACCTCATTACACCCTATCCCTATCTTGAGCCAGCTCTATCCAGTCCACCTCATTACACCCTATCCCTATCATGAGCCAGTTCTATCCAGTCCCCCTCATTACACCCTATCCCTATCTTGAGCCAGTTCTATCCGGTTCCCCTCATTACACCCTATCCCTATCTTGAGCCAGTTCTATCCAATCCACCTCATTACACCATATCCCTATATTGAGCCAGTTCTATCCAATCCACCTCATTACACCCTATCCCTATCTTGAGCCAGCTCTATCCAGTCCATCTCATTACACACTATCCCTATCTTGAGCCAGTTCTATCCAGTCCACCTCATTACACCCTATCTCTTTCAGGTCCATTTTAATGTGGTTTTTCACTACCCGTTCGGCTTATGCGCCCGTTTTAATGTTATCCTCCCATCTGCGTCTAGATCTTCCTAATGTTCCCTTCCTATTAGGTTTACCCGTCAATACCTTGAACCAGGCTCTAGATTCTTCAATTCACGCTGTATGTCACGCCCACCGTAATCCACAAGATTTGATTATCCTAATATTGTCTTGTGATGAGTACAGGGTATGTAACTAAATCATTACGTAACTTCCTCCACTCCCCAGTAGCCTCATCTCTATATACGAATTGTAATCAAAATTGTTGGATCCAATTTTTTTTAATCGATTTTTTCTCCTCCTTGCATCAAGTAAACTACCCTTAATTTTAGGATTGGATGAAAAATTCTAAACACCTCTCCGAGAAACCATGCGAAAATTAATAAACCCGGTTTAAGTACGCCCGATCGGTAAGATATTTTCTGCTCTAGGCTGAGTAGTAAATACACGGAACGTCAGACAGACGTAAGTGCGAAAAACACTTTTATGGTTTCAGGGATCATGCATGAATCACCGAAATCCATCAAAATCTCAAAAAAAAATTACGGTTATTATACTTTCTCTCTCCTAGGGGTTGCGATAAAGTAAAAACAATCTACAACACACCTTTTAACCCAATAGGTTGGAGTCCTATCATGTCCTATTTATTACACGATGGCATGGATTATAATATAAGGCCATCAATATTAAGACACATTCACGATAAACGAACTGAACATATTGTATTAGTATTGATCTACCGGCCTTGATACTATATGTCAGGTATTATTTGAAGTATGACAAAAATAACATCATTTTTTGTAACTTTTTTATAACTGTCGGATACTTAATTACCTTCAAACCACCACGAATCCACTAAAGGTATAGTTAACATCCAAATAATCCTGTGCGAGCTATCCGATTTGCGGCTCATCCGCACGTCCATCCTGGATACATTCGTTTCGTTTTAGCCATTTCATTGGCCGAACGGTCTAAGGCATCACTTTTGTGCTAAACTAACCTGCTGAAGATGGAAAGATCGGGGTTTTTAATTCCGTTCGGGTCTACTGAGGGTGTTTTCCTAAATGGTTTCTCAATCTCCTTCCAAGCAAAGGTGGATAGATTACCTCTAAAATGCTTCATTCCTCATCCCTACCCCATTAGAGTAATTATCATATATGCATACATCCTGAACAGGTAGTAAGACGCGATGTTAAGAAAAATCCTTTTCCGGTTAACAGTAACCTGTCCTTCGAGCCAATCAATTACGTAGTTACAAAGGGTCAGTGTTGAACTTGTGATCTGAGAAAGATATATTTGTGAAAGGGAATATTCATTTTTTAATTTAATTTATTTGAGGTATTTAACGTGCACTTTATGAACCAACTGAAATTATCAACACACTACTTATAAACTAACTTAAATCTAGAAGAGACACAACATCCAGCCCCCAGCCATTAATTCACCACTGTGGAAGGGCAGACCCACATTTCACCAATGATACATTTTTCGACCGTGCCAGGAATCGAACTCGGGACCCTTAGATCAGTAGAGAGACACCAACTGGGCTAAGGTGTTGGACAACATTCATTTTGAATGTTATGGTCGTTGGGTGATTCAATATGTAGTCCAATTTAAAAACTTCCGACAACCATAAAAGTTATAACAATTTTCATCTAACCCACTTCTGTGGTCGCATGGTCTAAAGTGCCACTCTCATAGTAGACTGTATAACGGGTGGATAGAGGTTCGAATCTCGGTCGGGTGTAATGAGTTTTTTTTCCAAAATAGTTTTCCACTTATTCTCCAAGAAACTGCCTCTAAATATAACCTTCCCAATCCCTAAAACTACTCGCGTAATTAGTAGGCCTACATAAGCATAATAAAACTCGAACAGATAGTAAAACGCGATGTTAAAAAAAAAGTTCATATAGTCATATTCCAAGTCATGTGATCTTCAAATATTGTTTTTCATAGATAACTAATACTGACAAAAAAGTAAAAATTTATCAATTTCATCGCAAAAAAAAAAAGTTTATATTTCCTTAAGTTTTCTTCTTTCCAGAATCTCACTATACTAAGAGTGTTAGATCGGATTATTCTTGTGTTTTTTTTCTTTCGAGATTCCATACAAGTACTTCCTACCCGGATAGTCGAGAGTCTGCCGTATTACCAGAGTCGTACACACCCGCACCAGCCACCGCGATATTGATTAGCCAACATAAGTAAACAGTATAATCTGAATGAAGAGGGAACTATACCAGAATTCGCATGGAAGAAGGATGGGTAAACACAGCGAAGAGAAATAAAATTCACCTTGCTTCAGTTGGCAGCGCGTCTCCCTGCCAAACTTGTCCCGCACTCGGTATCAGGCATGACCGAACAAGTCATAATTGGTCAAATTGGGACTTCTTTTTCACAATGGTGAATAAACGGCTCTCGGGGTAAAGGGGGGAAACCCTGGACAGGCTTCATCATTCAGGGTTCGCGCGCTAATGCTGTCCGCTAACCTAACCTAACCTAACCTAACCTATCCTAACCTAACCTAACCTATCCTAACCTATCCTAACCTAACCTATCCTAACCTAAGCCTGGATTGGCTTAATAAAAGTGTAGGCTATACTAATTTATCCTATGAGCTAGGTCAAAATTTCAGGATTAACGAACTTAGACTATGCTAAACTAGTACATCCTGAGAGTCTTAGGATGTATCATTTCGGCCTAGTCCGATCTAGTTTGTCCTGGAATCGGGTTTGGACGGTAACATTATATATATATACATACGAGTGTGCATCACAAGCTGGTAAAAAATGTAAATAGAATTTGAAAAGTGTCCCCCAAAGCGCTGATGTTAATCAACAGCTCTTGACAGTTCAAAATTCCGAGTTTGAGCAGTGTTACAAACTGGACCACGCCCAATCACTTTATTGAGAATAAGATATCCAAACTATCTGAAACACTGAATAATATTATTTGAATTATTTGGCAAGCTCAGCATATCAGACTACATTAATTATCTAGAACCGTGTTCTTCAAAACATTTTTTGTTCATGGTACACTCAACAAGTTTTATTCAAATTGAAAAATGACACATTGACATGGGAATCGAATCCTGAACCTTTGGGCTTAGAAAGTCAATGCTCTAAGCAATGAGCTCTCTAGGAGTCGTTCAATTTAAAGAATATGATATTTATATCCGATTATAACCGCAATTATCAAATATGATAGCTTTGTTATTTAATCCACACTTAACAAGCCCAACATTTTACGAACATTGTTCTGGGTGCGCGCTGCGACAGCAGAAAATTGATTACACATCCAGTCCAAAGGTTGTAAGATAAAGTCAGAATTAGAAAAGTATATATCAATTTGATTTTTCTGAAATAGCTTCAAAGGTTCCAAGATTAAAGGTTGACATTATTTATCTGTACCCGTTTTCTTTTAACATTTGGAAACATTTCGTTCAAACCATTAGGAATTTGGGTGAACCATTACTCTTAACGTCAAGTAAAAGCTAATGATTTTAGTAAGTAAGTAAGTTGGTAAGTAAGTAAGTAAGTAAGTAAGTAAGTAAGTAAGTACGAGTGAAATAAAAAATGTGTACCATGTATGGTTACCACTCGTGCCAACTTCTTCTTGTTCTTATTGATCAGAGATGTGTGGCGCTCCAGGCTGTGGCCGAACGGCACACTTTTAAGGAGCACTGGTCTAAACCTTCTAAAAGGTGTCAATATAATTGGATGCTAGTATACAGAAACCGGTCCACGTTAAAGATCAACAAACACACACACACACGACCACCACGTAGCAGGCAAAGGCATAAACAACTGTGACGTAATGCACTTGACGTGAAGTTGGGCATAGCTTGGAAAGCAGCATCAGAGATAAATGGCATTCAATGTAATCACGTGGCCAATAAACTCTATGGCTTGCATTTGTTGGTTACTCAGAGTTGATTGTAAGAAATATTTTTTAATTTTATTTCATGTTGCATTTCAACACAGGGTGAAACCTTCTTTACCTAACTAATCAAAATAGAAGGCTCAAATAGTTACAAAAAAATATTAACACAATCAGATTGAGTCGCTTGAGTAATTGTTTTAATTTGTCTGAGTACAGACACCTGAGACTCAGAGCACGCAACTTATCTGGTTGCGGGAATGATTGCTAGATGGCCGTCCTCAAAAATATTTAAGTT
>CABFWB010000874.1:112220-124765 GCA_902151455.1 Timema bartmani
CCCCGTCCTCGGTGGTCGAGCTCAACACGACTAGCGCGTTAGCTAGCTACGCCAGCGAGGCGGGTGATTTAGTGTAACACTGTACTCTAAGCGTAGGTACTCAATCTGACCAAGAAAGTTGCCCTTTATGAATTAACTGACATCGGCATACGCATACAATTTACAAACTTGCTAAAATCTACCAGACACACTACTCAGTCCCCCAACCGTTATTTCATCATGGTGAGAGTGGGGGATCTCCCCTCCCCCGAAAACTGACGGGACGTGGTTTTTCAACATTGTGATTTTTACCATGGTTTGCCCTTCCCTACGTAACTCAAGTTGGCCCGCCACATTGCAAAAAGAAAAACAACCTTTTTTTTGTTCTATCGTTTGTGCTTTATTTGTGCTTTAACATAAAGCGAAGCACAAAAGAATGGCACAAACAGTATTTTGTTACGGTAATTTTTTCAATATGTGGCGAGCCAGCTTAAACTCAAGTTGGCCCGCCATGTTAAATGTTATTTAAAAGGGCTAGTTTCAAAGCATAAATGTTCATGTTCAGGCACATATGAGCACAAATAGAGCAAAAACGATCGAACAAAAAAAAATATTTTTTATGGCAATGTGAAGGGTCAATTGAGTTCCGCCCTTCCCTACAATGTAAGTTAAAATGCTCATGAATTTCCGGTCATATACCCATCTCATTGTAAACAAAACCTTGAATAAATCCGTCAATAACCCTTGTGATGAAAGTATGAATGAAAAATACTAAATCAAACTAGCCCAAGGGTCACACAATATTTAAATTGAAATTGATTTTTTTTTAACCTATTCAAAGCATGACAGAGAATCCACAATGACAAACAATATTGCAATATTTACATTGAGATATGCCACAATCTGCACGGCAATGGACCAACCTTGATCTATGTGTATTATGATTTCAATCACTTTGAAGTACTCACCTTGAAAAGCAAGAACCACGAAGATGTTTATAAACAGAAAAACGTACATTTCTAAGATTCAGTGGCGTGTGTAGTGGAATGCTGCCAGGGTAAGCAGAGATAGCTAAAATTGTACCAATTATGTTTAAGCGCACTTGGTCCCCATTTAGCATTTACCACTCATATATACACAGGATCAAATTTTAAAATATATATATTTTAAGGGAAAACTGCAATCTCAGAAAACGACCAATTTATTTCGACACCGATTTTTCGAATTATACCAAAACGTCCTATTTTTTTTTATAATAATATAATTTATTTCAAAGTTTTCTATATCAAAGTGTACACATTTTCAATGGAGAAACCTTAATCTATAAATAATTTACGTTTGTAGGTGAATGTATGGAAGCTATTAAGACAGGGTTCCCGATGTCCGACAAAAGTGGTCTGAGGTCTCAAAAATAAGTTGTTTTGCACAAAAGTCACAAAACGTCTTGAGCCTACGCTTTGGCTTTACTACAAACCCTGCGACTTGTGACAGACAAATAAAGTTTATTTAGTTGGCGTTGCACCTTAATATGATTACAAGTACTCCATTATGTGTGTAGGGGTTCACCTTGGTCACTTGTGTGGTAACATCTTGATGAAACGGCCGTGCAATCAGTGGTGAACGGATTGTAAACCCTCTAAAACTCAAACCACCAATCGGCAGGCAAAGTTGTATCATCAGTTCCCATTGCTCTCACCAGAATACTTTTTTCAGCCGCGTCACAATGTCAAGTAGCCGAATAGGGACAGGGGTGTAGTGTAGCGGGAACGGCGTTCCGTCACTGCTTTTTGTGGGAAAATATTAAATTTCATCGTATCAAGCCAAGTATTAAAATGTCCTTGTGTTAAAATATATTTAAAATATTTTTTTAAATTTTTTTACTACGCAATTCCAAGTTAACTAAATGATTTTATATCAATATTATGCTAAAATATTTTTCATATTATGGATCAATAGATTCTGATGAAATTTCCTGTGCTCTACGTGAATTCTTGAAATTTTAGGGGAAGTGAGCTGAGTAAGTTTCTGTCTTAGTAATCATTACTAGTAAAAAAAAATACTCCAAATATCTTCTAGGGGCATTTATATTTGTGAATTTTTTCAACTCCAGAGGGTGGAACCCCCATCCCCCTTCAACTTTGGGGTGGCCACGGCCTTGCGTTCCAGCACTGCTAAGTTTACGACTACACCACTGGCAGTGTAAAACTTGACAATATTATACAACTTATAGCCGGAATGTTAATAAAATCAGCCGGCCCATTCGATAGTTCCTGGGTTCCAGATGATGAACCCAGGGAAATCATCATGATATATTTCCATAGCGGATGTAAGCGTGCGTGACCTTGATATAGCACAAGAATAGGCGCCACTTACGGTGGCGTGTGGGAAAACTAGCTATACGGGAGCGCCGCTACGCCATATGGTGAACGGGTGTCTACAAACACCTATTACAGGCAATTAATGCCGTGACATTGTCAAAACAAACAAAAGACAGCTCAGTTTAGTCGCAGAGTGATATATTGCGAGGGACGCTATTTTACAGTTAATTAAGCCACAGGAAAGGTTTTATGAGGTGCGGTGCAGGTGTTAGTACATTTTATGATTATTATTATTATTATTATTCCCAAAAGTAACTTATACTTTTGAATCACAAGACGTTCTCAAACACATGCCTTTAGAAGTCAACCTATCCTAGGCCAGAGGCCCTAGACACTCAACAGACTAGCGACAGTTCTATCATCAGCTGATGGCGGAGTGGGATTCTGCCAGGAAGAACAGCAGTCCCACAAATTCGTAAAACTATTTTCATAAATTTATATTAATACGCAAAATCATATGACTTGCAGATCTCATTTATGGTAGATAATAAATATCACTAGTAGTTCTGTAACCGTAGAAATAGCTCTCTCCATGTTTTTAGCGTTACTTCCAGGCTTAAGATTTCTATTTGGGTTTCAAGTTTAAGTATCTCCAATAATTTCTCATCAGTAGGCTTTAAGTTGATAATTTTTCCTTGGTGATCAAGTTAGAGGAAAAACAAATTAACACCATTTATTAAATAGTATATTATATTCATAGATAATAACCGTTGTTAACGTAGCCTAAAACGTCAGAATCGCAATACATAATCAAAACTTAAAATGCGCCCTAGGTACTCATTCAATTGCTTAGAATTTTAAATTCAAATCACTTGAGATTCGAGATGTACATTGGTTCACGTGTTTGGCGGTTTTCGCATCGCAGACAAATATATTTTTGAGTGGCTGCCATCTTGAAACGGATAACCAGATCGACAAACCATGTACATACGTTGTTCAGCCTAGGTTCAAAGAATGTCCCTGCCAGATTTTGTCAAAACTTAACGCAGTCGATAGCTATCGTGTAAAAAAACATTTGGATGGAGATGGACAGATAAATGATCAATCTATAACAATATAAATAAGTATAGCATTCTACAAATAATAAAGAAGTGGAGTTCAACCTTTTTTTTTTCGGTTGCGTACTTCCTCATTCATAAACAAATACTTTAAGTACTCAAATAGAATAATTTTTTTAATAGGTGAATTAATTTATTAATTTAAAAGCTTTCCCTATTGGTACTACAATGTTGTTGACGTGACTGGTTTTAACGTGTTAAAACAAGGGTTGCGTTTTACTTAATTTAGGAAGGAAGTAAATTGTTTTGATTAAAACACTTCTAAAAGCATAATTTAGCGCGTAGCTTAGACGAGTTTTCCAAGTAAAGCGGCAATCCAGTTTTTATACAAAGAGCTAAAAAAGACTACTAGATTTAATTTCATGTCATCATACGTTAGGTCATATGCATCTGTCACTTTTGAAACATATTATTAATTTATACCTATAGAAACTAATAATATAGAGTAACTAGAGAAATATTATAAATTTTGTTGGCGAAAAAAAACTATTTGGACTTAGAAGTCTTGCGTATTTTATTTGGGCTTAAGTTCGAGATTTCTCATTTGCATGCAAGTTTTGATAGAAAACGAATCGCTACTAAATATTCAACAGCACAAACTGACTGTGAGAAGTTATCGAATAGGTACCTTAATTAAATACAAACTGGTGATCATGTGATTTAAATCTTTTTAGTTCCCTAATATAAATATAGTATTTATAAACATAAAAAAAAACACGCCTTCAGTTTTACTAAAGTAAAAGTACCTTTGCAAGTTCTGCTTTTTATGTTTATTGGTTTTGTAGCTAGCCTCACTATATTTTTTATCACCGCGTCTTCTAACCTAACCGTATGAGATATGCACATATGTACTAATTACGCTAACAAGTTAGGAATACATAAGGTTGCGTTACCTGCCTCAGTGGCCACGTGGTCTAAAGCGCTACTTTCATGTTGGACTAGACTGCCGAGATTGGCGTTTGATCCTGGTCGGGTGCAATGAAGTTTTTTTAACCCTGAATGGTTCTCCTCTCTCCACGCAAATGCGGGTGCACTTCCTCTAAATATAACCATCCTTATTCCTAACCCATTAGTGTAATTAGTACAAAGGCGTAAATCCAAACGGGTACTAAGACGTGGTGCTAACAAAAAAAAAAAAAAGTTGCGTTCCTAAATTTGTACGGAAAAAGAGGGGGAGAAAAACCACCCTCAGAATACCTGACCAAGATTCGAACCCCAATCTTCCCCATTACCAGCAATCCTGTCTATTGCGAGAGTGAAGCATTAAAATTATTCGGCCACCGAATAAGATAAACCTATTAATGATCACGCATTTTAAGGCATCAGGATTGCAATATATATGAAAGTTTTAAAAACGTTCTAGAAATCTCTGAAGCCCCCAACAGCGACGTGTTCTGGCTTGGCAACATCGCCCTCACTCGCCAGATGGCGGACGGGCGGGAGTCAGAACCCGGGACCCCTCGCGGCGGGCGCGGTCACGTGACCGGTTCACCCCATGGACCAGTTCTTTCCGGCGAGATGATCAATGTGCCCCTCCCCCTTATCCTCCTCCACCCACCTCATCTGATGACTCGTCCGGTCCGTCACCCGTGCCTTGGTCTTGCTAAGATCACTGTTTCGATAACTTCGAGAGCAAGTGAGAAACTTGCTTTCTGTGACGATACATTTACACTTCAATTCTCTCAGAAAGGGCATTTCAGAAAATATACTTTCTTTAGTCACCAAACTTGATAATATTTTATTAGTATTATAACAGGATGTCCAGCTTAAAAAATTTCAAAATTCCCTGACTTTTCCAGGTTCTCCAGAGCCTATTTCCAAATTTTCTTGTCACTATACATTATTGACATTTTATTAATATCAAATTTAATTAAATCATAATATTTTTAGACACATACACATTCTAAAGCTCCGTTACCATGACGGGGTTAAAGGATTTCCGCCTAAAGCAATATCTAATGGCTGCAATCTGAGTTAGATTTCAGGGAGATCATATTGAGAATTTAAAATTGCCGTAGCCCAGTACAGTTTAAAATAGTTGCAAGACACATTCTTTTGTAGTTTCTTCTTTCTATAACGAATTTAAATTCTCGCGCATGCGTATAACCATGATTCAACCTTGGTTAAAGATGCGTGGAAGAAGGGTGGAAAGATGACACGGAAATAACATATTGACTCTGAATTTAGATTCGTGAGCTCAACTTGTAAAAGTGTGCTAAACGAGATCTGTGGTGAGTATATTATATTTTTATTATTATAAATGAAAGTTTCGTATAATTTCAGCGAAAATTCCAGACATTTGATCAAATTCCCTGAATTTTTTTCCTGAACAAGCAAATCTCCTGACTTTTTCCTGTTTTCCAGGTCACTGGACACCCTGTATAATGACCACCTGTGATCTTACGGTCTGAGTTCCTGGCTACAGAACCAGAGGTTTAGGGCTCGATCCCCAGTTCATCCAGATTTGCTGTTGACCATTGGGTCTAGAATGGGGTCAACTCAAGTCTCATGAGGACAAATGAACAGATATTTAAATGAAAAGGTAGCAGCTCTGGTCAAGAAAACTAAGATTAATGGACAGAGGGCTCATTGTGTTAACCACATGACACCTTCCTATCCACAAAAGTTGGTTGCTCGGGTACTATGATTCGATTTAGGGCTGATTCCATGTAGTTTTTTTGTTTATTAGTGCTCACATAGTATCTACTAAAGGTAAAAATAGACCCAGTAGATTTTATGGCTGTTAGATAAGGCTCCTCCTATGAAAAAGTAATTTTTGAACATATTAAAAATGATTTTTCAACTGCCAATATTGACAGAATGTAACCATGATTATAGTATCACTTTATCTGCATTGATGATCGATATCAGTATCCAACCCTGGGTTGTAGTAAGTGGTCAGTGCACCTAGCTAAGAGTCTAGGGGTCCATGGTTCAGTTCCCGGATGGTGCTTTGGATATCTCTCTTTTAAGGGAAAATACCCCAATGGTCCCTAGAGGTTGGTAAATTAGGCTTAAATTAGGTTTAAATCTTCCAGTGGTCCACACCTCCATATTCACTATAATCACATCATATCACTGTACGTGTAGACAACCTGCTTAAGTGCACTCTGTGCCACCAGAGTGGCGAATAGTCTACATACTGGAAGTAAATAAAATGCCATACACTAAAAAAAAAAATCTATACTACTCGAATAAGTAGGCACTTTAATAAAGGCTGCTCTAATTTTCCAGTAATAGATAGTTAAGTAATCATATCCTGACTAGGTGTACTTTTTTTCCTTAATAATTTACAAGTTTCTACCTAAAAATAAGGATACAGTTCCTCTAAACACTGCCTTCCTCATCCTTACATCATTGGTGTAGTTAAATGCGGATATTTCGGGTGTATAGTAATATCCAGAACACTTCAAGTATGTCTTGAAACTAGATGAGAGCGCAGTAAACCTTATGGTCCACCCTGTACCCTGTTGACTGTGTGTAAAGCGTGCAAGAAATATCAAATGTTCCAACAAGCGTGGATATAGAACATTTCATAATAAATCACCACAACTGTTTCACTGAACTTGTTTCTGTGCAATATATTTACACACACAATCGGGCTGTATGTAGCACTAATGAGTAGTAGAGGGTGGTTAGTTAATGAGTTTGCAAAATAACCACGGGAAATTAGAAGTGTCTCTTTTAATACTCCTTCAGTAGTTTATTATTATTATTATTATTATTATTATTATTATTTGCACCGCGTCTTACTACCCGTTCGGGTTGTACGCACTTACGCTAATGTGCAATGGTAGGGTGATTGTGAGATGAAATGGAAGACCTACAGTTTAACGTGGGATCCGAACCACGGTGGAGGCCTGGCATTCCTCACATTCACAAGTTATGATTAATATACGTCTTGTCAGAGGTGAGGGAAGTATTTGGCAATCAGATAAATCTGTGCTGGGACCGAGGATTAAACCCCGGACCCCCAGCACAGAAGTCTGACACCTTACCCCTAGACCACCAGGTCACCCTGTTTACTAATACTAACATTCTTTACAAATGACCGAACTTGAAGTTTCGGGTCGTATTTATATTTTGGCCCAGGGGGTTCTTAACCTTTATACATACGATTACACCCTGCTTCGGTGGCCACATGCTCTAAGGCGTCCCTCTCGAAATAGACTAAACTGCCATTGACAAGAGATCAGGATTACAATCTCAGTCGGGTGTACTGGTAAAGGGGGAGTATTTTTCCTAAATGGTTTTCAACTCTCCCTCCTAGCGAATACGGATACGGTTCCTCTAAATTCAACTTGCCTCATACCCACCTCGGTGGCGTAGTTGACTAACGCGCCAGTCGTGTTGAGTCAGACCGCCGATGACGGGGATATCGAGGTTCGAATCTCGGTCGGGTGAACTGGGGGTGGTTTTTCCTAAATGGTTTTCCACTCTCCCTCCACGCAAATGCGGGTTCACTTCCTCTAAATTTAACCTTCCCAATTCCTAATCCATTAGTGTAATTAGTACTTAAGCGTATAACCCGAACGGGTAGTAAGACGCGGTGCTAAAAAAAAAACTTGCCTCATCCTTTAAACATGAGCATTATTTGTACAGAAGCGTCGAGTCTGAACGGGTAGCAAGTCACGATGGGATATATATATATATATATATATATATATATATATATATATCCTCTTTGTTTTGTTAAAACGTAAAGGATATATATATATATCCTCTTTGTTTTGTTAAAACGTAAAGGCTACAGATATTCAACTAAACCAATATGAAATGTTCCCAAACTTTTATAAATTCGTTTTGTGTGCGATGATAATCTAAATAAAACAGTTTTTTTTGTTATAAAATTTTTAATATTAGACTACATTATTCGACGAGTTGAAAGAACATGCTAGATTTGTATCCGAGAAAAATAAAATTCAATTTATAAGATCAAAGATTTTACCTTCATTTAAAATAAATTAGAAAGTCAACCGCAGTTTCGGAAGAATATGACTTATGTATGTATAAAAAAGTACACTCCGTTTACCCAGAAAGTATGCAAGAATCCTATGCTTCCTGTACTGTGGGGCAGCCTATAAAATAGGGGCAATACTGCATTTATATAAGGTAACCAACGTTGGGCTTTTGATTAAAATAAAGTGTTTGCACCTGTCTAGGCATCTTAGTTAGCTAACGCGCTAGTTTCGTGTCGAGCTAGACAGCCGAGGACGAGGAGATCGAGGTTCGAATCTCGGTTGGGTGAAATGGGGAGGGCGTGAATTTCCCTGAGTGGATTTTCATTCTCTCTCCACGCAAATGCGGGTTCTCTTCCTCTATATTCAATCCACCCAATTCTTAGCTCACTAGTAAATGAGCGTATAACCCTTATGGATAGTAAGATGCGGTGCTAAATAAAAAAATAAAATAAATGTTTGCGTTACAACCATGTAAAGTTTGTTTTAGCACAGCGTCTTATTACTCGTTCGGGCTATACGCTTATGTACTAGTTACACTGATGTGCTAGGGAATATTAAGGCTTAATTAAGAGTGAGTGCACTCACATTTGCGCGGAGTTGAGCGTGGAAAACCATTTAGGAAAAAACCTCAATTCACTCTACCGGGATCGAAACCCATTTTCCCCCTTCCTCCGTCTAGTCTACTATGTGTGTAGCGCGGGTGAAACCCCGTGCGGTCACAGAAGCGGGTCACAACATCTCGATAAAATCAATAACATTTCAAAACAAATTGATTTACTCCAGATAAAAACAGACTGATGGAGCTACTGTTGTTGGGAGATTTAAAATAACTCGTTAAAAGAAAAACATGTGGGTAGTTTCTTACTGTGTTTGATTTGTTTCCTAGACAAAACACAATAATTTGAAAACATTCATAGTGCCATTAAACTCAAATATCTGTTTATACACTTCAAAAAATAATAGGTTGATAGTCAGTTGTTTCTAGTTTGTATTGCAAAGCATCCTGGGACCACATAGGCTTCATTCCTGCTACTCAAAACAGCTCTTTCGGCTAACGTATGAATAATTTAATTTATTTGAGATACGGTATTTAGCGTAAACTTTATTAACTGACTGATTATTTCAGAACTCGACTTACTGACAAACTTAAATCTAGAACCAACACAACATTCAGCCCCTGGCCATTAATTCATAACTGAGAAGATAATGGGGTAAAGTGCTCGCCGCAGGACCCG
Organism: Timema bartmani; assembly: GCA_902151455.1. Taxonomy (NCBI): domain Eukaryota; kingdom Metazoa; phylum Arthropoda; class Insecta; order Phasmatodea; family Timematidae; genus Timema; species Timema bartmani. The sequence continues at coordinate 121,832 of CABFWB010000874.1, forward strand.
ATTTTCGTGGGTTTAACCCAGCCGGGGGTGATGGAATTTTCTTGAGCAATAATAATCCGTGGCAGAACTTCCTTCAGAAGGGAGGTAAAGACATAGGTCCCATGTCAATTGTGGCATATAAAAGAACCCTGGAGAGTATGTGAAAATACTTTTACCAGCAAAATTGGTAGGTCCTTTGGTTCTAGCTCATAGAAATTCTCGTGTGTTGATATAATGAGTTGGACCAGAAAGTGCACGTTAACTACCTCAAATAAATAAATAAAATATATCACTGTAAAGGGGGATAATTTGATAGTAAGTGTGGCCCACGGGGGACTAGCAGTTGTACGTTCTTTCAGCCTCGTCAGTCTTAATTTAACTCCATTACATACACGAGTATTTCTAGGTTAGGTTAGGCTAGGCTAGGCTAGGCTAGGCTAGGCTATGTTAGGTTAGGGTAAGCTTGGTCAGGAGGAAAGCCCTGGTAGCTGGTGGGTGCTGCCAGTAATACCTTCCACCGTGTTACCACCCTGACGTAGGAATTCCCATGAATTGCCCTTTTACTTGTTCGCAATCTGGACATTAGATATTTATCCAGGCGGCCATAACATTTTTCGGTGTGTTCGCAATTTGGGACGAATTTTGGCCTGTTCCCAATCTGGACTGTTTGCAATCAGGATACAACCCGTCCAGTTATAATGCAACATGCTTCGTAAAATAGTTCCGAAATCTCCGAGTAAGCGACGTAGTTCAAGACGATTCTGCAGTCTCTTGTCCAACAAGTAAAGCGGTCATATACCCCCATGTTTTTAGTGCGTTCTATTTCGAAAATATATGAAACATTATTTTCTTTCGGTGGGTTTATTATATAAAAGATTAGGGTTGTTGGTGTTGGAGGTGGAGCAAATTCAAGTGTAGGTCTACTTGAAAAGCTCTCGAATAACAAATCTAATGGCCGACCTGCCTAGGTCGAAACGTGCCATTTCAATCGACAACAGCCCAGCTCAGCTAGACGGATGTCAAAGTGCTGTTTGTTATCCTTAACAGAATAAAACAACAAATAGCACGGCTATTCACCATTTCCCTTCACGGTCACGGCAATACGGCTGTGATGAGGTGTGGGATGAGGAGACTGACTACCCGTGACAAGCACAATCCACAGGCACGTTTCCAGAAGAGCTGGTTCAGCTTCCTACCACGTCTCGTCACGGAGCGCTAAACTCGTAGTAAACATGGCTCTCATTTAAAAAAAAGTCATTAACACGTACTAAATTTACAATACTCGAACATGTCAAGCTTTTGTCGTGAATGTATTTTTGTATTGTATTGTTAAAAGAACCAAAATATTCTATTTGCTATAAAGCGAATTATTTTTTAAAGGCACTGTCAAATTATTTTTGGAATACACCAAAATTAAATAAAGGCTTGGTTAAAAAGAGGATATAAACAATATGCAGTAAATATATGTACAGTAGCCCCATGGCTTCTTTGGTGCTGACTGGCAGTTCACAGCTGACTTCTGACAGTCAACATTTAGGTATATACCTAAATTTAGATTGTCAAAAGTGACAGCTGATAAACACATGTTTTTTGCAGATCACATGGTTCGGCGTAGGGATACATAGTTTGGTCTGGTAGCTTTTCAAAGCCGTCAGCTCCCAGTCAGCTGTGAGCTGTCAGTCAGCACTAACGAAGCCATGGGGCTACTGTATCTTCCTAAGACAGCGCAGTACACCAATTTCCTTAGCCAATTACAACATTCCCTGATTTTTTTTTCCCTTTCCTAAGACGAGTGGTTGCAACTGGTGGGAAAAAAGGGGGTGGGGGGTGGGGGTGGACAGAGTCACTTTAAATGGTTTTTATAAATGTATGTGGCTCAATGAAGTGTGATACATCGATGAATCTACAGCCTTAAGAACGTTTTTTGTTTGGGGAAGGAGTGGAGATGGCTAAAAGTGTGAAATTATACCTGAAATTAAATTATAAAGGTGTAGGGTGTGATATGTAGGGGCAATATTACTATCATATTTATTTTATAAGATATATGATAAAAATATCTCAGGCCGTAAATAATGAAAGATTTGTAATTACATTATCACATTTCCTCCCTTAAAAGTTTGTATAGTAAAAGTCAGGAAACGTTGACTAAAACATACTGTATGTTACAATTACTTGAAATTGAAGGCCAGGAATCATATAATAATATTTATGAATTGATAGTGAAACTAAATTAGTTGCTGTCAGCCTCTGTAGTCTTGGGATAAGGTACTCACTCGTCTCAGGACCCGATGTTTGTCGGTTCAAACCCAGCTGGGGCTGATCGATTTTTCGTAAAAGTTATAGATCCATAGCACAACTTCCTTCGGGAGGGAAGTAAAGCAGGCGGTCGATTGTGGCATGTAAAAGAACCCTGAAAGGCTATGTGAAAATACTTTTCTGGTAAAAGTGGTAAGCCCTTTCACGCTTGCTCATAAAGATTCTCGTGTGCTGATTTAATCAATTGGTTCAGAAATTATACATTAAATACCTCAAATAAGAAATAAAATAATACATTAAATACCTCAAATAGGAAATAAAATAATAATCTACTTAATTAATAAGAAAAACTCAATAAGAAAAACTCAATATATAATTGATAGAAATGTGTTATTATTCAAGAAAAATATTCTGTCCAAACAGTTCAGCTGAATTTGATACTGCCTATGTTTTAAATGTTGATGTTTTATCTGATAAAACCCTCTGGCATGCTGTTTGGTAAAAATGTCTTATAAGAGATTTTTAAGATATATATTATTTTGTAAAATATCATTTATGGAACATAAAAGTTAAATAATATTGATTTTATTAAAGAGAGTTTATAAAATAAACATGACTGTTATAGCACACCAAGAAACGGATGCGTTGGAGGCTCGGGGCGAGGAAAGTGGGGTGATTCATCCAGCTTTGTGATAGTTT
>CABFWB010000874.1:124841-135673 GCA_902151455.1 Timema bartmani
CAGATATAGTTTATCTTCAACTTTGTACCTCAAAATTTGTTGGTGCATAATACAAGTTCAGATCTAAACATGTATATAATCTACATTTAAAATAATATTTAAAATTTATGTACCCCCTAAGATTTCTTCGCGTACCCCAGCTTGAACACCATTTATCTAAAGTATTATTTCAAGGTTATTGGAAGAATGTTATCAAAGTTTTATGAAAATTTTTATACAGTGCCAAATTTACTTCTTCATATTTTTCCTTCCAGTTATAGATCAACATTTTATTTTGGACTTTGGGTTGGTACAATGTACCCATATAGTCCCCTGTCCCTTCCCCACCACATGCATTCATTCTGATTTGAGTCTTATTATTTGTATCAAAATGTCTCAACGCGGCTCTCGTCATAAAAACCTATATGGCATCAGGCCGCAAGCAAGCTATACCAACCAAGCAGCTGCCGCATGTTGCTGAAGATAGTGCCAACATTAGCGTCTAGAGGGTGTTATATGGTCAGCTCAACAAGCCCCCCGGCCGTTATTATCAGTCCAAACAGGAGCCGATACTTCCTTATTCAAGTAGCTCCTCAATTGTCCTCATGAGGCTGAGTTGACCCCGTTCCATGCACACAACAAAAAAATCCGGGAGCTCCAAGGATTAAACCCGGGACCTCTATCTGTAGCCAGGATCTCTGCGGACAGTTGAATAAATGATCGGAGCTATTGAGAGGGTAGTAATAATGGTTTGGATGCAAGGAATTAAGTTCCCCCTTCCCATTCACCCCTCACACACACGCACTAATGTGAGGCGTCCACTATGAAAGACAAGGCGTGGACAGGAGCCGACCCCCCTGGTAATTAGTTCAGTCACTTGCCGCGAGAGCATGCGTATTATTGACGACGCGCTTGTACTCCGCGGCCACAATTACTCATGTTAATTAGAGGGTTCGAGGCCCCGACATTAGGACGCCTGATGCAATAAGGTTTAGGGGTTCACAACGGTGCTCGGCTGTATACACACGCCCTTATTGGGCTTGGTCATTTTTTACAGGGTTGCCATTATTTTCTTAGTAAAAAATTCCTTAGTTTTTTTTATTAGGTTGTCCAGAAAGAATTCTCCTGACAAATTAGATCAGTGGCTGGAAACTTGTCGATCTCACGGCAATTTTAGGTTAACCGCGTAAGAATACTACAGCATAATCAAAAGCTAATATATTATTCTCTGAGCTAACAAATCTATTATAAAACATCTTCAAATAATATTTCAATTCGGCCAAAATTAGCTCGAACGGACATAATTGTTATTGTTATAATAATTTTTTTTTTAGAACGGTGGTGAAAAAAGTATTTAAGGAAAGGTCGTGTTGAGCTATAATACCGAGGACGGGGAGATCGAGGTTCGAGGGTGGGGTGTTTCCTAAAAGGTTTTCCACTCTCACTCCACGCAAATGCGGGTTCACTTCCTCTAAATTCAACCTTCCCAATTACTAATTTATTAGTGTAATTAGTACTTCAACCGAACGGGTAGTAAGACGCGGTGCTAAATAATAATAATAATATTTTGGCCAAAAAAAGTTTCGCCACAAAAACTGCAATGACACTGGCCTTTTCTAGCTTCCCCTTCCCCCCCACCTTAAGTTTTTAAAGGCTTTTCATTGAAAAGTGTGTCATGTGCTTTAATTGCGAGTTTTTGTTCATATTTTCTAGGCCATTTTTTGAAAAATTAATAAGTAATTAACTTGAATTTTTATCGTAATTTTTATAAGTCATTTTTTGACCACGTACTTTTAAGGTCATCAAAGTCCTGGCTTGCCCTGGTCATGGGCGATTTGGCATTTGACTATACATTTTTCAAATAAAGATAAAGTATCCTGGTTATATATTCCGTGGTACCCACGACAGATGTTAAAAAATACTTTGTAGATTGCTATGCATAGAAGGACCTAAACAAAATTTGGAAATTTTCTACTAAAGCAAAATTGTATTAACCTTGTCCAAAAAAGAGTATTTTTTGCTGTCATACAAAACTGAAAAATTTCTTCTCTTAGCTCGCCTTACCACGTGTTATACTGTGGCCTGCTGTAAGACGGAAAGATCAGGGTTAGAATCCGTTCGGGTCTATTTTAGGGTTTTTTGCTAAACGATTTCCCACCCTCCTCCCAAGCAAATGAGGGTAGATTACCTCGTAAATGTCTCCTTCCTCATCCCTACTCTATTAGAGTAATGTTTATATATGCATATATGCTTACAACCTGAACAGATAGTAAGGCTTGGTGTAAAGATAAAAAAAGAAACCTTACGTACTCTTCTCATGAGGTAGGTGACCTTGAGTTGGTGAGATCATTGTAGAGTGGAGAGAGAACAGCTTGAGACGGCCGAGTGAAGCAGACCAGCAAGAGATTGCTGACGTGGACATTCCTAAATACAGCCTGCGTCCACAATTATATCATGTGACATTATCCTAAACTGATAGTACTTTATAAACGTAGCGTGTCAAATTCGTTTGATTATAAGGACCGCAATGAACATTATAAATAGAGAGGTGAACACACTAATAAAAAAAAACTAGTAAATATCTTAAGCAAGAATAAATTGTAAGTTAGTATATATCTCTATGGATGTGAAACGTTGTTTCTTAACTAGCGTGACGAAAAATTTTAGGGTGTTCGAAAACAAGGTTCTAAGAAAGATATTTGGTACAAAACGGGACAAAGAATCTTGGAAGTAAGTATGAGTTACATATCCTGAACCTATTATATCACAAGAGATTGTTAAGATACTCAAGAGACTCGTAGATTACGGTGAGTAGGACATTCGGCGTGAATGGAAGATTCTAGAACCTTGTTCAGGGTTTTGGTGGGTAAACCCAACGGGAAGAGATCGTTGGAAAGACCTAGACGCAGATGGGAAGATAACTTTAGAATGGATCTGGAAAAGAGAGGGTGTAATTAAGTGGACTGAATAGAATTAGCTAAAGATAGGAATAAGGTGTGATGAGGTGGACTAGATAGAACTAGCTCAAGATAGGGATGGGTTGTGATGAGGTGGACTAGATAGAACCAGCTCAAGATAGGGATGGGTTGTGATTAGGTGGACTAGATAGAACCAGCTCAAGATAGGGATGGGTTGTGATGAGGTGGACTAGATAGAACCAGCTCAAGATAGGGATGGGTTGTGATGAGGTGGACTAGATAGAACCAGCTCAAGATAGGGATGGGTTGTGATGAGGTGGACTAGATAGAACCAGCTCAAGATAGGGATGGGTTGTGATGAGGTGGACTAGATAGAACCAGTTCAAGATAGGGATGGGTTGTGATGAGGTGGACTGGATAGAACTAGCTCAAGATAGGGATGGGGTGTAATGAGGTGGACTGGATAGAACAAGCTCAAGATAGGGATAGAACGTGATGAGGGGGATTGGATGGAACAAGATAAAGATAGGGATAGGGTGTGATGAGTTGTACTGGTTAGAACCAGTCAGGATAGGGATAGGTGGCGTACTTTCGTGAGTGTGGCAATGAACTTTCGAGTACATTATGCCATATAGTAAGTACCTAAGTAAGTATGCAACTGATTAGCCTATAAATAAAATAATAAGTAATAAATGTGGGAGCGGCGTTTGTAGTTCATTTCAAAATGCTTTACAAATGAGAGCTTTTAAAAGGCTGCCTTCTCTTAATAAACCATGATGGGAAACTAAACGGAAATTAGAGCCATTATTGACGTAATAGAATCAGTTTTCGGTTGTGTTTTCGTACATCTGTTTATAAAATAAAAAAGTGTTATTTTGAAATTAATATGTTGTATGGCTCTTTCTCTAGGTAGTACATTTTTAAAATTAATTTTGGTTATCAATTATATAAGTATGAATATAAAACTTTTTAATTTATTATTTCATGCAATATAATATATGTTGTCACAGCCACGAAACAAAAAATATCATAGTTGTATTAATGAAAGATGGGCCGAGACTATTAGACGATTAGTTAACTTAAAAACTAACACAATGATTGAAAAGTAAAATATTCACTATCTAAATAAAAGAAAACTACATATTGCACTTGTGAACATTTTAAAAATAATGTCACTCAGTTGAGCTGCAATGGACGTCAAGAAAACCTCAGCACGTTGTCCATCACTTTCCTCAGCAAGGATCGTCTGATTATTCCCGCCCCACTCTGTATAGTTTGTTCTTTATATAAGTTACAAAAAAGCCAATTATACAATAATCCTTAGGAAAGAGCATATTAACACTTTTGATTAATCCTATATATTATTTATGTTGTCAACATCCCTTTTTCTCAACTAATACAAAGCCTACAGCGATGAATAAGGTATCAGTAAATAGGATTTTTTTACCGACTTCTGACATAGCATACTCAGTTTACGTTAAAACACATTGTTTGTTTAAAATTAAAGTTAAAAGAAAAATCTAACAATATTTTTTTATCAATTACCGAAAATAAACTCTCTTTGGTATTTTGTGTATACACTTCGCTGAGTATTTAATTTCAACAACCCAACAAAATACTAAATCCTTTTTTTGGGGGGGAGGGGGGAAGGGGGGAGGTTGAATGTGCTAAAGTTTCGCAAGGGCTTACTGGTAATTTAGTATTACTAAGAAAATAATAACTATATCGCCATTAGTGACTTTCAACCAATTTTTGCAATACAAATATTCTGCTGTCAGTTACCACCACTCCTATGGTGAATAAACTGTACAATTCATAGCTTTCAGTATAAGGGAAGTGTACCATTTGACACGTCATACAGGTTAACGTATGTCAAAATCAGTTAAGTCGATAAACAGGCAGAAACGTCACCCTGAGGCAAACCACACTAAAACGGATACTGTGTCACAAACTTGCAACTTCAGGGTTCATCCACGTGACAAGGCGAGAGTACTGGAAACCCTTGTTCAAATTCCACTGACGGCATTGCCCCTTTTTTAATTTTTTTTTTCTGTGGTTCAATTTACAGCACAGATAGGAAGGGTTAAACGACGCTTTTCTCGTAGAAACAAAATGTTCCTTTTGTGTTTATTAGGCACATAATAAGGATCAGTGCTAGAAAAATTAACATATCTCTCAGACCTGATTGGTCGTCGCGTAGTATAAGGCGTAATCGTAATATATTAAAACTAAACTATACCCTGGACACAAAGTGACTTTCAGCTGTGGCGGAAATGACTTTATTGTGCTCGGTCGCTCGGTCATAGATCTTTCCTTAGCTGTAGCTAGCGCTTACATATTGCTTTAATCTCTCACGTCTTGGTGGATGTTGCGGATCGTTGCCATGCGCAGTTCAAGCTATAATCAGGTTTTGTATCCTGTTTAGTTTGTGGAAGCGCTTGCTTGACCTAATGCATACAATTTTTTGTTATTATAGTCCAGATTACATTTTCATTATATGAAATGACCGTCTCGTATTTAAAAAAAAAAGTTATTTCCTGTAATTTTAAAATGTTTCCAGCGATATACACTAGTTATTCTCACAACTGTATTTGTGTGTGTGTATAGGATTGTACTTATTAAAAAAGTTAAAAAAAAACAGCCAGAGCTGCAAGATTCGTGTGAGTTAAAACATTGCCTTAGTTTATAAATAAAGGGATGAAATAGAGAGAGATAGAGAAAAAAGTGAATTACAACATGAGACAGGCTACTTACAACTTATCTGCGAGTTACATGAAATGCTGTAAAAAAAAATCTTCAAGCCAAAATGTGGACGGCAAAGGAAGAGAAAAAAGTGTGGCTTGAACTAAAAAAAATATATATTTAAAGTTCAATTAGATGGATTTTTTCTGTTTCTTTTTATCACCGCGTCTTAGTACCGATCCAGGTTACATATATAGGCCTATAATTACCCTAATGTGGTAGGGACGAGGAAGGAAGAGTTATAGAAGTAATTTACCCGCATTTGCATGGAAGAAGAGTGAGAAACCACTGTAGGAAAAACAACCCTCAGTAGACCCAACCGGAATTTGTGCCCCGATCTACCCTCTTCAGCAGGCCAATCTATTTTTTTTTAGCACTGCGTCTTACTACCCGTTCGGGTTATACGCTTAAGTACTAATTACGTAAATGGATTAGGAATTGGGAAGGTCGAATTTAGAGGAAGTGAACCCGCATTAGCGTGGAGGGAGATTGGAAAACCATTTAGGAAAAAACTCCCCCAGTTCACCCGACCGAGATTCGAACCTCGATCTCCCCGTCCTCGGCAGTCGAGCTAAACACGACTAGCGCGTTAGCCAACTACGCCACCGAGGCGGGTTATTGCAATGTTCAGAATACATAAACGCCCGTATTGAGGCAATTAAGAAGTTACACAAGAGTTAAAACTTATTCATGCGTTGCTCATTAACATGTTAACTATGTTTTTATTCGAACGATCAAATGTATAAACTCCACTTAACACTTTCCCCTTTCTAAATACTAAGAAATGTTGCCATATTTCAAAACTAACGATTAACGTCGCAAGACGCATCGGCACCGTTATTATCAACATCTTATTAACGTTTTATTTGGCTTTGTTAACATTAGATGATATGCCCTTTTCAAAACTAATTATATGCTACATATACCACATAACGATACGCCATTACTTTAGGTGATATTGGCTTGAATCAAAATAGTTTTTTTAAATAATAATAATAATAATAATAATAATAATAATAATAATAATAATAATAATACACAAAAATCAAAAAATAGTTTTTTTAAATAATAATAGTAATAATAATAATAATAATAATAATAATAATAATAATAATACACAAAAATCATGATGCCGTTGGAGTGGAAATTTGTTTGCACACCGCATCCTAATACCGACTGAACTATCCACAAACTTACAACAATGAGGTAGAAATGAGAATGGTATAATTAAAAGAGAAGAAATATGTTTGAATTTGCCTGAAAGTAGAGTGGATTTTTTTTTCAAATAGGCAGCCAAATGGTATTTTTTAATTCCCTGGCTTTTCTAAGTTCTCTAGAGCAAATATATATTTTTTCCCAGACCATTATATAGCAATATTAAGTATATTAATAACACCAATTTATTAAGATCACAGCTTAGCATAATTAATTTTTTTATAGATCAATACACATTCTGATATTATGTCATCAATGAAGGGGTTAAACGATTTCCGCCTAAGGCAATGGGCTACTGGGTAATTTAAAATAGATTTTAGTGAGATATTATTGAGTCATTAAGAGATCGTCTATCGCCAGAATAGTTTAAAATAGTTGCGAGACAGAGTCATTCTTAGTTCCTTCTACCCATATGATATAATTAAATTCTCGCGCATGTGCAAAATCATGACTCAGCTTTGGTTAAAGACTACACGAAAATCACATATTGACCTTGAGAATTGATATTAATCTGCTTTGTTAAAAGAGATACGCACTGTATATAAACCGGGAGGAAAAAAATGTTTGGACTATTGTAAGCCAAAGGTTTTTTTTATACAAAATATAGACATTCTAGAAATTTGATTAAATCCCCTAAATTTTACCTCACCTAGCAAATTTCTTGACGATTCCCTGTTTTCCAAGTCGATGGACACCCTGTTAAGGTCCCCGACTCAAGACCAGTCCAGGTGTAATTTTTTTATTTAAAGAATACGATATTTAGATGAGGCTATAACCGTAACTATCAAATATAATAGCTTGGCTATTTAATCCATCTTTTTCTTTAATCAACATTGATATGTTATTATTTTTATTTCATAAGTATTGATACTATCTATCAAAAGTAACAGTAGCAGATATTATTACTTGACGTATGCCTACGTGAACGTAGATACTATAAACTTTTCTAGCCGACAGGTATATCCATTCGTAAGAAAATTGAGGTATACTCACGTTTTAAAAAAGAAAACGAAACAATGTAACGACCCTACAATGATAAAAAGTCCCCCACGCCCGAAAAACCCTTTAAAATAAAATAATAGTAATAGTAAAAAAAATAGAAAAGGTAGAGTCTTCGTTCGGTGACTAAGAAAAGAACCCGGAAGGAGAACTGCTTTGGAGCATTCCAAAAGTTTAGAGAGAATTCCTCCTCTCGCGTTTACTTTGCCTCTCACCAAGCACTTCTTTATTTGTTTTATTTCATTTTATTCCGTTTTATTCAGCTATCTCTCTGTTTACTAAACTGTCGAATACACTCGTTAAACCTTTAATGAGCGAGGAACCGTAAAAAAGGGACGCTGCTAAGAGTTAGCACTTCATTAGGGAAGTTTCAAACTTTTTTTTTTTTTACAACTTCAATCCAAGATATATAAAAAAAAAAATTAGCTTTGCTTTTGGACACCAACCCCCTCCGTTTATCGTTCAATATTTATTTGTTAAATAACAGTGTGACTTTTGTATTTTAAGGACACACCAAACATTCCTTTTATACGCAACTATTTTTTTCGTTTGATGCCCTTTTGTGGCCGCATGGTCTACGGCATTACTCTCGCAAAAGACTAGACTGCCGATGACGGGGCCCCGATCGAGGTTCAAATCTCGGTCGGGTGTTCTGACTGTGGTGTTTCCAAAATTGTTTCCATCACTATCCCTCCACGCAAATGCGTGTAAACTTTCTCTAAATATTTCCTTACTAATCCCTAAACCCATTAGCGTAATTAGTACATAAGCGTGTAACTCAAACGGGTAGTAAGACGCGGTGCTGGAAAAAAAAAATTCGGGGGTTAACGCAGGCTCGAGTCAGTATTTTTACACTTTATTCGATAAATAAACTCTTTTTTACCCAAATAAATAGAATATTGCTTAGTTAGAAACGTTTAGTTTAATTTTCTACACATATAAATCTCAATCGCTTTTAAATATCTGTCTTAGGTATTGCGTAATTTTACCAAGAGACTTATCTCTTAATTCAAAAGGTTCTCAGGCAAATACCACAATTCTCATGACAAATATTTAAGAGCTGTTGAGAATATTATATGTAGAAAAATTGAACTAAATATTTATAAAGAAGAAATATACTATTTATTTCGGACATTCTTTCCCCTTCCATAAAAACTGCATAAATATTTAGAGGGCCACTTTGGTAAGCGAAAAATTGCCGCGCAGACGTTAGCTCTAACGCAATATTTAATTCTACGATGAGTTTTTTTGTTTTGTTTTTTTCAAAATATGGTTCACGCTAAAATAATGTTGAAAGATACCAACAGGGCTTTTTTTTTTCCTTAATAACCCTTTATATTTTTGAGTTTTATTAGTAAAAAAAAAAGTGTGAAAATGTGACTAGACTTGATGAAAAGGGGCTCTTTAGATTTAGCCGTCCTCTAATACATAACAGTTATTTTTTGATAGGCCCAAAAGTAGGAATTTTTTAATATATTTGAGGACTGGAAACGAGCTTTCTTCTTTACTTTGAGATAAGACGTTTCAATAGTTTTCTTTCCTCTATTTCTTAATGGCGTGATAAAGGATTGATGTAGGTGAATGGTGACAGGTAATATAAGCTAGGAGAGAATATGGAATAAAGCAGCGTTATAAAATTAAGTATGTATAAAATGCGAAGCTTGGGGGATGAATGAGTATAATTACGGAAATCAGCCGTTACTGACGACAGATAAGTAGTTCCAGAACACGTCATGTATACCATTGTATTTTAAGCCATGTGGTCTGACTACAAGTTATACTTTCTCGCTAACCGAGGCGTCAACATTAAGTACTAAAATGTTTTCTCTCGCTTCAAAAAACAGCCCTTACGGCCCATTCAGATGAACCGTATTAAACCTGAGGGACAGTGGCGTTCCGAGCTAGTATTTCAAAGGAGAGCGAGAGGGGGTTTTCAATACTAAACTTTGTACCTGTGCGTGAATTATGAATCGGTGGTTTGACGTGCTCTGACGTAATTGAATCTTTTACCCCCTATGTTATAATAACAGATTACCATAGCCGCGTGCTCTTCATTAATTAGTTAGAAACATAGCTGCGTGGTAGTTTAATAACCCCTGAAAGTTTCAGAGGCATAGAAGTGAATCCAGGGTAACGAATTTAATGTTTTCAAACTACAGTCAATTGATGGGTCTCACTAATGAGATAGCACGAACAAGATATAACCTTAATAGGGTTTACACATAAGCCTACACATAAATGGAGAATATTTCAGCAAAATAAATGTTTACAGCATGTTCAGAAATTCACAAATACGAATTGTGTAGAGATATTTCATGTGCAAAGTGTCGAGACACTTTTTTTTTCTTTAGCACCGCATCTTACTACCCGTTCAGATTATATGCTCATGTACTAATTACGCTAATGGTTTTAGGGATTAAGAAGGTTATATCAATAAGAAATGTACCCACAATTGCGTGGAGGGAGAGTGGGGAGCTATTTTGTAAACACCGCCCTCAATACACCCGAACGAGATTAGAACCTCGGTCTCCCTGTCATCGGCAGGCCGGTCTATTGCAAGAATAACGCCTTTTACCGAACGTTCACTGAAACCAGTGCAGGTATAGTTGGCCAGTAGATAGATTAATGGCACATACAAGATTTTTCGCCCGATTACAAATATATCTGGTGCGTTAGTGCTATCTATTATACGCGTCTAACTGGACATTCGGAGTCTCGGCAATTTACACTGATCTCTGCGCACGAGATGAGAAGGGTAAATGTAGAATAATTGCACCAGAATGCGCATGAGAAAATATGGAAACTAAACATAGCCTAAATTCACTCGAATGGGATTCAAACCTCGACCTCCCGGATTGGCGTCAAGCGAGCTATTATGTAGGCTCCAAGCAATGAAAGGCTAGTTTTTCTTCCGTAAATAGAATTTTAAATATTATTTTATGTATAAGAATAGGAGATTAAAAAAAAAATTAATCTCAA
>CABFWB010000874.1:135750-161071 GCA_902151455.1 Timema bartmani
AAGTGCTGGCCGCACTTCAGGGAGAGGTCACAGGTCAACCACTGCCACTAATTCGACTCCTGACGAGCGACACTTGCACAAGGCCAGACGTGTGGTCAGCTCTTTGGACCATTGCACAACAAGAGCTTGTGGTTTGATCCTAACCAGCTGTGGTGGGCGTGGACTTGATATTTTATACATATAACACTTTTAATTGTCATATATATATGTATATATAACACTTTTAATTGTTCTTTATATATAACTTTTAATTGTTTTATATATATATATATAACCATTTTATTTTATATATAAAACACTTAATTTTTGTGTGTATATATATATATATATATACACACACAATATATATATATAACTTTTAACTGTTGTATACATATATAACTTTTAATTGTTATATATAACACTTATTTTATATATATATATAAAACACTTAATTGTTATATATGTATAAAACACTTTTAATTGTATTTCTTCCACCCACATCTGGCCTGACATGCCGATGATAGGGAGGTAGGGGATCAAAACCCAGCTAGGTCTACTGGTTTTTTCTCCTAGATGGGATGTCACGCTCCATCCACGCAAAAGCAGGTACATTTTCTCTAAAATTAAACCTTTCCTTATTCCTATCCCAATAGTGGATAGCCAGGGCTGGTACCAAAATGCCAGATTGTTTCTCAAGCTCTGGTACCAAATTAATAAATGTATTCACTATAGCTAAATACATTAAAACGTAGAGATAAATCACTTGACCCAAACGATCATGTCAATCCCTTCATGTCCATTAATGTGCTCTCTAGTTTTATTTTTACCCAAAATTAGTGTGACGTAAGGAGTCGGTACATTATTTAAGGTGGAATGTAAGGGTACGCGAAAAAAAGGCCAGTGTTTTTGCTGTTTTTATTGAAAAACATTTTTGTTGCCCAAAATAAATAAAATTTTGCTTCAGTACAAACAGAGTTTAGTTTTCTTCACATGGTGATATCAACAGTTATTGAATATCTGTCAAGGGTATTCAGGAATTTAATGACAACTTTTTCTCTTCTTTAAAAAGTGTTGTCATCTAATGCCGCTATGTTCATGACAAATATTCAAGAACTGTTGATATCACCATGTGAAGAAAATTAAACTTCAAGTTTATACTGCAGCAATATTTTATTTTGGCAAAACAAAAAAGGGTGGGTATGAAAACTAAAAAAAAAAACAGCACTTTTCTCGCGTTCCCTACATCCCCACCTTACCTTAGCGTGGACGTGGTGTAGACTCGCACTTCCTTCTGAACATAAGGTCGAGGGAAGGTGGTAACAATGCATTTATCCTCACCTTTATGAACACAGGAAGTATTCGCGCACTTTAAAACAAAAGAAGCAAAGTGTTATCTTAGCCCTTGGCGATCTGTTTTGAAATAAAAACATATCGCAAATTACGCTATTATTTCAAGGCATGTTATTACCGAGCTATGCATAGTACTTAAGAGGATGTAGGGCTAAATTGATAGCTCAAGGAAGGTCATTCGCTTACTGGCGCGCTTTAAAAATAAACCAACCAACCAACCGACCGACCGCAAACAAATGAAGATAGGCCACACATAAACACAGTGATTACTAAACGTGGAGAGAAATAGGGTTAATAATATAGTAGTAGTTTGCTATTGTATATCACCCCCACTCCCTTTCATCTGTTTCTCGGTAGCTTAGAATCACAATTAGCGTCTTTAAGTGAAAACAGGAAGTTAGATTAAGAGCATTTTAAATCAAGTTTTTATTTCTATCAATGTTGACAAAATGGATTTATATTATTATCGGTAATATTTTATTGGTATTGATACGATTTGTTGAAAGGGACAAGGCAGAGTATATGATTCGACGTATTAATATATTAAAGCAATTTTAGTTACTTTTTTTTTTACTGCAATGATTTATATAATTATCTTACCCACGATACTTTAACTACAACCATAGAAGGATTCAGAACGAAAGAAACTTTTAGAAAATAAAAACTTTTTTACGGTCCCTATTGATATAGTTTTACTGTCATATGTATTATTTTAAAGGTATTAATACTTTATATCAAAAGTAAAAAGCTTTAAAACACATTAATGAATGTATGAAAAAAAAGTTAACATTTTTCCTGTCAAAAAAAAATATCATATAATCCCTCTGCATTTTCTTATTTGGTCACTAAAATAAAGCAAAGTCGATAGTTGGTTGCCAAATTTGAAGGGGGAAGATAAATTGTAATTATATTTATAACAATTTGTAAAGTAAAAAAAAGTTGAGCTGCTAAATTTCACCCAATTTCCACTAATTAAGTCCAATTCTCATTTGCTTAAAACATATATATATCAGACACCTTAAAATATATTATTTTCTTTACTTTTTACCAACTTTTTTTTAAAAAAAAATAATACAAACTGATTATTTTCTTAATGAACACAGCTCACATTATAACGGATGATTCAAACCTTAAATAGAAATAATTATAATGGTCGTTCAAATATTGATGTTTAAATAATATAAATATTATTCGTTTGTAAAAAGAAGACGGTGATCTGGTGGTCTAGGGGTAAGGTATCATAGATTTCTGTGATGGAGGTGTGGGGTTCAATCCTCTGTCCCGGCACAAATTTATCTGATTGCCAAACCCTTCCTTCACCTCTGACAAGACGTGTATTAATCACAACTTGTGAATGTGAGGAATGCCAGGCCTCCACCGTGGTTCGGATTCCACGTTAAACTGTAGGTCCTCCATTTCATCTCGCAATCACCCTACCATTACACATTAGCGTAAGTGCGTATAACCCGAACGGGTAGTAAGACGCGGTGCTAATAATAATAATAATAATAATTGTAAAAAGAAGATAATCATAAAATACGGTAATCAAAGATACCGTAAGATCGTAAAAGTAGTTATGTGTTCGTACACATTATGGATGATTCGGGAGGGATGGGCAGTTACATTGGTATGACATAAATTTTTTATTTTTTTATTTTTAGCACCGCGTCTTACTACTCGTTTGGTGTATACGCTTATCTACTAATTACGTTAATGGTTTTATGGATTAGAAAGGTTATATTAATAGGAAGTGTAACCGCATTTGCGTGTAGAAAATGGCAAACCATTTGGGAAAAACCTACTAGGTACACCCGACCAAGATTCGAACCTCGATCTACCTGTCATCGGCAGTCTAGTCTGCTGCTAGAGGAGCACCATTGAATATGCGACCACCGAAGGGGGTCTTGAAATATTTGTTGATATTTTATTTTAATTTGATTTATATGTATTACCGTTGCTTAGATGGTAAAATTTGCTCTCACTCATTCATTTTGATTTTGGTCGAGCTTGGATTACTGTTTTAAGCTACACCCGCGGCTGACGAGACGTTTTAGCGTTTAAAAACGCATCATCACCGAGGTTAGCGTGCTAAGGGACAACATATACATTATATATATATATATATATATAAAGAATATTTTTTACCAATTATAATTTATATATTTTTTATATTAACATGAATAAAATTAGTAAACATGAAACAAGGCTATTTAAATCTCATTAAGTTAATCGCAGTGTATTAGAGAGTATTTTTTAAAGTATATTACCATGTCTGTGTGGTCCTTGAAGTATTGTGGAACCTTCCCAGACTTTTTAAGTTCACGCACAATTTTTAATTTTCACTATAAAACCTTCCTCCCACTCCCCCTACTTTCCACGCACACACTTTTAAGCCACGCCCTTCCTCGCGTTTTCGTGCATATAATTTTACTTGAGGAAAAAAGAAGAAAATATTGTTAAACTAAAACTTAAAAATTTTTAAGCATAAACTAAATATTGCCTAAGCAACAATGTAACATATGATTATTTTTCTATATTCGACAAATTACCAGTAGACGTGTAGTAATTTTGGAAGGGGATACAGTTTAATTACCATGAGAAAGGACCTTTAAAGGATTTTTTTTTATAAAACACGATAAAATTTACTATATTTTAACTGTCATTTTATGGGTTTTGTTGATAATACTTATCGAAAGGTAGCAATGAAGATCATACGTCAAAGAATATCTAATAACTTTTCTAGGTGACAAAAAAAAAACTGTTCCTATGTAAAATAGACTGTGGCAGAGCACTGGTGACAAATGAGACAATTTTCATAATTGCTACGATTAAAGTACACAGTACTATGTACCACCCTTTTAATTGAGCCTAGTAACATTTTAATTATTAAAATATTTTGTTCCACAAAAAGAAAAGTTTTGCCTTTTTAGAAGGTAGGC
This sequence comes from Timema bartmani, assembly GCA_902151455.1. Taxonomy (NCBI): domain Eukaryota; kingdom Metazoa; phylum Arthropoda; class Insecta; order Phasmatodea; family Timematidae; genus Timema; species Timema bartmani. Next base: position 140,022 of record CABFWB010000874.1, read on the forward strand.
TTAACATTGAATGTATACTCCGCGGTGTCACAAAGCTTGCCCAAACGTGGAGCTACTTTCGGTCAGCGAGAAAGTATCAATCGCTGTCAGGTCACACACGGCTTAAAGTACAATGGTACGTGTGATTTCCTGGAGCTAGTTACTACTCTTGCTTATATGCTTATCCTCCCTTTCGACACTCACCGACAACCACCCTTTATCGTGACAGTAAGAAAGAGAGGAAAGGAGGCTATAGAAACTTCTTATTCTCTCGGTAAAGAAGAAAGCTTGCCGCTAGTTATCAAATATAATAACATTTTCTGCTGTGGGTCTCTAAGAAAAAATACTGTATTTGTTAGATACAATTAAATCTAGATTGTATTTGTTCGATACAATCTAGATTCAATCTAGAGCCCGTTTTTAATCGATTCTTATTTCATAGCCCCACAAATATGATTTAAAAAGTCGTTAAAAAATTAGCTAAGGCCACTAAGGCTATTAATAAATAATAATAAAATAATAATTTTGGCGTGAACCATGTTTTGAAATAACGTATCGTAGAATGAAATATCGCGATAAGAGTTAAACGTCTGCAAGACGATTTCTTGCTTACCAAGGCGGCCCCCTTAGCCTTAATCAGATACCCACAACACTGGTCACGTGGTCTATGGCGTCAGGCTCACAATGTAATGGATCACATGTGATGGAGAGTTCAGGGTTTGAATCTTGATCGAGTGAGCTGTGGGTGATTTTCTTCATGCGATTTACTCCCGGACGCGCTTCCCCTAAGCCGCCCTCCCTGCCTCTAACCCTTGTGTGGTTACGTCCATAACCTTGGTAAATAAATATAAAAACAATGCGATCTACCCTCCGAACAGTTTTCAAAAGGCCAGGTCACCTTAGGATGGCGACCAGAGAATACTTGATTGTCGTGTTTGTGGTTCAGAACCTAACCGACCACATGTTCTGCCGCATCAATCATCCTCCACATGTGTGCATGTGTCATCCTCCACCGTGTGTACATATATATATATATACCTTGTGGTTTGTGTCACAGACCGACAGACCATGGGAAGTGGAGATGGATATAATATGGTTTTAAATACCATCTCTATATTCTTCGCAATAACGTAATTATATTTAACAGTTTTTTTAGCAGCTTAGTATCTTAAAAAAAGACATACTTCTGCATTTATTTTAAATAAATCCTTTTTTTGTCGCTAAAATAATGTAAGCTTAGCCTGCACTAAAAGTAATATGCATAGTAGGCCCTACTCTTTACCCACCTAGGTGGCGTAGTTAGCAAATGCGCTAGTTTCGTGTTGAGCTAGACTACCAAGGACAGGGAGATTGAGATTCGAATCTCGCTCGGATGAACTGGGGAGTAGTTTTTACTAAATATTTCTCAAATGCAAAATAAATTAAAATATAATGAATATATTTAAACATCCCGAGTTTTTTTCAAAAAGAGTTAATAATTAATGTAAATTGTTAGAGGTGACACTATCCGAATTTTAAACTAGTGTTTGGAATTATTTTTTACCACGCAGCTACTGAAGCGGGTCTATTTTTATATTAATGTTATATTAGATCATAATCTTCACTGTTCCTACCAAGTTGATAATATAGTTTCTCGATATGTCAAATTACTCGGCCTTATTAAGTATATCCCTTATTCATTCTCTAAAGTTGAATTTAATATAAGTTTGTGTTTTGTTTGGTCTGATACAAACTAGAATTCCAGAACCTTAACTGACTCTCTCAGATTGGAAAGTGCTCAACGCAAAATTATCACTACTTGCTTTGATCAATTCTTTTTCAACCGCTTTTATAATGATTATGATATAATTCGAAACTTTTTAGGGCTCCAAGCTCTCTTTTCGTGAAGACTCTATTGGGATGCCTTTTTTTGTTTTCGATCATTTTTAATAGTAAAATTTCTTAACTATTTCCCTCGAACGTGGGGGTGTTATTGCACCCTCTCGTGGTTCTAGAAATCCTTAAATAATTTATATTGGTAAAGGTAAGCGCCCACCGGGTTGGTACCGCACATTTTAGGGGGGGGGGGGGGGAGGTTTTTACGAATAATTTTTNAATGACGGCACGGGTGGAGACTCAGTTTACTCAGCTGCTCTCGAGCCAAAACGTGAGCTTCTTGTTTGCATGCTCAAGGAAGTAGTGTTTGCATTTTTGCTATTGTTGGATTTGTTTCATGTTTATAATTTGCTTTTGTGAATGATATTTCACCGTATTATTTAAATATGGGAAGCTATGAGAAATTTGTAGCTATTAGTTGCATTTTAATTAAAGAGGAGAGAAAAAAATGTAGGAAAGGACGCTTCTGGGTTTACAACATCAACAGGAAAAGACTTACGTTTGGCGAATACCACACATTGTTTCCTGATCTGGTTGAAGATGAAGCCAAAAATTCCGGACCGAAATTGATTTTAATCCCCTCGCTGGGACTTTCTGTCGAATGGCGGAACGTCGTAAGAGTCCGTTGCCGGTGGTACCGACGTATTGGGCGCATCTTGGTAACAAATGATGCTACGAATTAGTTGTTCTTTGCGTTCCGTCCGTGCGGTACCGACTCAATGGGCGCTTACCTTTACTCTTAAAAACTCAGTCCTCTCAGCTTGGTATAAGCAGCGTTAACTTTAGCTTTCCAGAATTTGATTGTTACCATAAAAGAAGAACCAAAATTATAAAGTTATTTAAGAAACACCCATATCATTAATTACTTTAAGTTTGTTTATTGTGAACTGTTCTCTAAAAAAAAAAAAAAAATATTTATATATATANCCTCTGACAAGATGTGTATTAATCACAACTTGTGAATGTGAGGAATGCCAGGCCTCCACCGTGGTTCGGATCCCACGTTAAACTGTAGGTCCTCCATTTCATCTCTCAATCACCCTACCATTACACATTAGCGTAAGTGCGTATAACCCGAACGGGTAGTAAGACGCGGTGCTAATAATAATAATAATTTTTCCATGCTTTCCTTCTTACTACGTTTCAGCTATTAAATTTGTTTATTGAACTCACCTGTATACAAACATGATGTATTTATTATTTTTTAATTTACAAACCATATGTTGTTCTGTATCTTCAGTCGACTATGAAATAGTCAAGAGTCAATTATATCTCCAATTTTGGGCAAATGAGCGAGAAAGTATACAAGGAGCGCAGTACCATTTATTTAATTAATTTAATGTGTGTTTGTGCAACAAATGTTATCATACTAAAACTTTAAACTGAAACATTTTTTTTACAGCAACAACGGAAACCAATTAAATGAATCAAGATAAAAGTTGTCCTTCAAAGGAAGTCTCTTGTGGCGGTTGTCTTGTTGTGCTATTTAAATATTTGTTGAATTTTAAGCTTGTTGTTTTTGTGGTAATATGATATTTTGGTTGTATGGTGGGGGTTTACCCCTCATAGAATTGTTGTTAAAAGGTATTATATGAAGTATTTAACGTATACTTTCTGAACCGACTGATTATATCAGCACACTATAATTTCTATGAGCGAGAGCGAAAGAGTCTACCAATTTTGCCGGGAAAGGTATTTCCACATACCTTCCAGGGTTCTCTGACATGCCACAATCGAAATGGGAATGATTGCTTTAATTCCCCTCTGAAGGAAGTTGTGCTACATAATTTTACCACTAAAAAAAAATCCTTCAACCCCGGCTGGGTTCGAACCCACTAACAATGGGTTCTGAGGAGAACCATTTACCCCAAAACCACAGAGGTTGACTTAATGTTATTAGCCTAATCTTATTTTAAGCCATAGAGATTTTCATTCACAAACCTAACCGAATAAGAACTATGAACGATACAATTGGATATTGCTGTGTGAACTCAAGTCATATGAAACATATTATAAAATTGTGTGAACACGTAAACAAACCCTTAACATGTTCGACAACGCTGGTTGTAACATTTCAAAATGTGTCGTTTTAAGTTGCTTTACTGTCACCGCGGCTTTATCACCCGTTCGCGCAACACGCATATGTACTAATCAAGCTAATGTTCTAGTGATGAGGAAGATTTAATTAGCAGATAGTGCACCGACAGTTGCGTGGAGGGATTGTGGAAAGTCATTTCGGGGGGTTAAGGGGAGGGGGGAACTCAGTACACCCAACCAGAATTCGAACCCTGATCTCCCTGGTAGTAAATTATATGGTGAAAGGGACGCCTTAATGGGTAGACTACTCGACTATCAAATAATACAATATGTACAGTAGCCCCATGGCTTCTTTGGTGCTGACTGACAGATGACGGATTTGAAAAGCTACCAGATCAAATTATGTATTCCTACGCCGAACCATATGATCTGCAAGAAAAACATGTTTTTAGAAGCTGTCACTTCTGACAGTCAAAATTTAGGTATATACCTATATACTGTATATATACACACCATAATTGATCATATTTAAGTTAATATATCTCACAGATCAAAGATACCTTATTTATCTTTGAATAACTTAATGAACTGTAAAATAAGATTATTACACCCGCTTCAATGGCCACGTGATCAAACGCGCTACTATCACGGTGGACTAAACTGTCAATTACGGGGAGATCGAGGTTTTAATCTTGGTTGGGTGTTATTGAGGGTGGTTTTTTTTTCCAAAATGGTTTTCTGTTTTCCCTCCACGAAAATGCGGGTATACTTCCTCGATATATTTAGCCTTACTCATCCCAAAAACCGTTAGCGTAATTATAACATAAGCGTATAACCCGAATGGGTAGTAAGACGTGGTGGTAATAAAGATAGTAATATTGTTATAATGGTGAGGTGACTAAAGTCAGTCGCTCGCTCGACAACTTTCCCTGCCAGGATCACTGGGTGCGTGTGACAGATACGTCACATCGACCGATTGCTGCCTACCTACTCGCTCTGGAGATCTAGCTAATGTGAATATGTCGAGAAATATAGACTTTGAAAGACCCTTTTAAAGAGAGTAAAAAACCCCATAAGAGCCCAATATATAATTATATATACACTAGCGGACCCGACAGACGTTGTCCTGCCCGAACGTTGGCTTTTCGTTTGGGTGGCATAATTGATTTCGATAATAAAACAAATACTATGTCATCATCACAATTACAAATTCACAATGAACTCCAATTAGTGAGTTACACAAATATTATAGATTCAGTGTTTGTCGAGACAACATACAAAATAAAACATCTTTTCATTTTTGGCATTTCGCCCACAACTCCACAAATATCAGCTGTATCTAAAAACAAACATAACTATGAATTATTCTCAGAAGTTCAATTATTCATGAATTTTCAGAAGGTTTTAACGGTCAATTATTGATGAACTTATGATTTTTTTAACGGTCAATTATTAATATTATATTCATTATTATAAATATTGGGGGGAGGGTGGGGGTGAAATTTTGAGGTTACATGTTCTGATATGCAAAAAAATCTAAAAAAAAAAAAAAATCCCCCCCAAAAAAATTCCCTAAAAATAAAATCCTAGAACCCGATTGCAGCGTCACCTACAGGGTCCAATTGTGAATCTAAACCATCCACGGACCCACTCAAACACACAAAAAAAAAATTTCATCTAAATCGGTTCAGCCGTTTAGGAGGAGTTCAGTGACATACACACGTACAGAAGAATTATATATATTAAGATATATATATTTAGGCGTACGAAAAAAAACCTGCGAAACTTTCGCACATTCAACCTTCCCCCCCCTCCCCCCCCCAAAAAAAAATATTTAATCTTTTGTTTGGCTGTTGAAATTAAATACTCATCGAAGTGTATACACAAAAACCAAAGAGAGTTTATTTTCAGTAATTGATACAAGAATATTGTTAGAATTTTTTTTTAACTTAAATTTATTCATCGCTGTAGGCTTTGTATTAGTTGAGAGTAAAAGAGATGTTGACAACATAAATATTATATAAGATAAGTTTTATGTAGCTACATCGATATCCGCTTAGGCAGTAAAAATATCCAGGACAAGCTTGTCAAACTCGTTTGATCACTATTGCCACGATGAATATTTATAATATTTGGGAATGGCCGCATTAAAAAAATAATCATGTAATATTGTCAATATCTCATGTCAAAAAAACATTTCTTAAATCACTCTTACTAAAAAAATATATTGAGTTTATGTAGAATTTTAAAATTCACTTTCTAATCTTTCCCATAAATTTAAAACTTTTTTTTAAAAAAAAGAAAGAGTTGGCATTACGTGAACGTTGATCGTTATACCGGTAAGAGTGGCTTTACAAACATATTACTAAATAGGCTACCACTAAATGTGTAGCATTAAATGGATTAGTGTGCATGTGTATGAGGAGAGAAAGGGGTGGTAAGGTAGGGGTAGTGGTGATAAGAAGGTTAGGGAGGTGAAGCCCCTCAAGTTCCGAGAGTCACTGAGGTACCCCAGGAACTTATTCTTAACAATACCTATTTAAAGGAGGCCTCCATTGTCAAATAAAGATTTCTGGGATGAATTGTGTCTAGATTCTTGAATAAACAAACACATTCTTACTCATTAATATTTAATAAATAATTTTAAAACTGTAAACAAGTGACAATACATTCCCCTCTCCCACCTTCACAAAGAATTTATATTAGAAAAAAAAAATCAAGTGAGTTTTTTTAAATCAATGAACAAGTATTTTACAATACACAAGTCCCCAAGCAAAGAGAAGTAATAATTTATAGTTAAAGCAACACCACATAATGTTTTAACCACCTTTCAAATTTTTATAAAATGACTAATACCACCCACTCTTCATCCCGAACAAGTTTTATCTGCCTGCCTACACACTACCGCTGAAGTGCCCCCCTCTTAACCCCCCATGTACCCTCTCAACCCTTTACAGCTCGCTCATATGCGGAAACAATTTTGAGCAAGCAGTAACAGTGATTTATTCCTTCATTATCAGGTTCTGCCTGATATGTTATTATATAGTTGATGAGCGTGGAAGATGGGTATATGTCACTATATATTCAGATGGGAATCAAAACAACATTACCATTTAGATTGGAAAGTTCTTTTAAAAAAAAATACATATATTTTTGCGACCAACAATGATAACGTTTTACTAGATTATTAGTGTTATTTTATAGGTACCTAACGATAATACCTAATAAATGTCACAGCTGAAGGACGATCCCATATATTTACGCAAACATTCTTGAAAGTAGAGTAAGTTTACTTTTGGGAGAGAGGGTACAATTTCCGATTGGGAATTTTAAGGGCACCTTTAATGTGTACCACGGTATACTGTTTGAATATCAAGTCGTAAACCTGAGAATATTTTTGTTAGTACTAACTTAAATTTTATCTGGATGAATGCCAAGGATCGATCACAAATCAAGAGCATTTAGTTATTTTTCCCTCCAAAATTTTTTATTGCATACATTTAAGAAAAAAATATTCTTAAACCTGTGTCTCTAGATTAGTTAGAAAAGTTAAATATGTTGCGATATTGTATATTCTTCTCAATAATTGGAGGAAAGTACTCTGATAAGTGTGTTTTTTTAGGGCGGTAAGGGGGTTTCTGATGGAAAATTTGTGTGCCAATCATATAAAGTTTGGTTAAAACGGTTTTCAGATACCACTAAACTATTTTATTTTGTGTGTGTATTGTATTTTTTTAAAAATCTTATTTTGTAAAACCTTATAATACCCCTTACGTTCTTAATGAATTTGGTTAAAATCGGTGGATAAATGTAGGTGTACTCTAGACAGAGGACCCAATTCTTTATATAAGTTATAGTAGGTTCGTCACTGAAATAACTTTATTCGAGAGTTCAAAATAGTAGTTTATTCATGAAGGCCTACTCAAGCGCTAAATGTGTTCCATGTTATGTAGGGCAAATTGTGTTTATTTTTTTTAAAGTCGCGTGAGAAAATTTGGTAATTTTGGGAGAGAGGGAGGGAAGGGGGATATATAAAATCCATTTGTTTTTGCTTAAAAGGACGCACTGGGAATTTAAGAATAGGCCACCAAATAAAACACTATTTTTCGTAAGGCGCAATTTACAATAAAGAGAAAATTGTATGAATAGCAAGGGGGAAAAAAATACAATATAAAAGTAGCCAAGTGATTTTCTAATAAAACTTAATTTTATGAGATGAACACAGTTCGTTCGTGTCTTTCATTATTTCTTCAATGTGAGGTGTAGATTTAGTAATTGCACTTCTAAAGACTGTTTGTAAATGTTCATAGGTTGTGTTGAATAGAAATTGTTCAGGCTTGTACTTCCATAAGAATACATTTTTTTAAATTTTGATGTTTTTCGTTAAAGCTTGCGGGCCACATAAAAATACGTAACGGGCAAAATGTCAGCCCCGTGGACCTTAATATTCCCAGGGCTGCCCTAAGGGAATACCTTGTGACACACATCGGTGGACACGTCGTCTAAATGTAAGGCTCACCCAGTCTGGTTTGACGGTGACGGGTAGATTGGAGGTTTGAATACCACCAGGGTGTACTGAGGGTGTATTTCCTAATTTTTTCCTCATTCTTCCTTCACGGAGGGTGACCTGGTGGTCTAGGGGTAAGTTGTCAGACCTCTGTGCTGGGGGTCCGGGGTTAAATCCTCGGTCCCAGTACAGATCTATCTGATTGCCAAACCCTTACTTCACCTCTGACAAGACGTGTATTAATCACAACTTGTGAATGTGTGGAATGCCAGGCCTCCACCGTGGTTCGGATCCCACGTTAAACTGTAGTTCCTCCATTTCATCTCACAATCACCCTACCATCACACATTAGCGTAAGTGCGTACAACACGAACGGGTAGTAAGACGCGGTGATAATAATGATAATGATAATAACAATCCTTCAAGGAAATGCAAGTACATTTATTTTCAACCATATCTTCTCCTCCCTACCCCATTAGCATAGATAAATGTGGATAGTCCGGAAGGGTAAAAGAAGAAAAAAAGGAACGATTTTTTTAAATGCCCCCCCCCTTTTAGGACTCGAAGCTTGACCTCCCAAGTCAGACATAACGGTAAAAGCACAATAGATGAATCCCGGGTGGTTTTCTTGTAGTTATCTCACTTTCTCCCTCGAGTTCCCACGCCAAGTAGTTGTAAATCAGGGCATGCAACCTTGTTCTGGTTTCTAAAACAACCCTTCAGTTCGACTCGCGTCAGTTCCACGTGCCGGCTGGCCTATATCGCATGTAATCGGCTGTCCGATACAAAACTTTCGCCTCGGGAACACTCAAATAATTAACAGTCGGAGAAAGAGATGCGCAGTTTTGGAAACGAGATCGAGCTGTGTTCGTTTAGGGCAGGGGTGAACTGGTTTGATTTGGGGTGCCACAACTACTTTAAACATAGAATATTGCTAACCATTCAAATATAAATTATGGTTTCTTTTACATTTTAATCAAAAGTTTTGGTGAGTAAGTCTGAAGATGTTCAGAATACATCATTCGTGAATATGTAAGATGGCATTAACAGTAAAACCATCTCGTTTGTTGTTTCTTGGTGTTTTTTATAAACACATTCTTAAGTAAAACGTAAAAACATTTGTTTAGTAAATATCGGCTATTGATTTAGCAATTGTCAAACAATTTAAAAGCGTTTTCGAACATGTTAATATAAACTAGAAGCTGATGTTTTGAGTGGACTGAATAATGTAGCTGAAATGGCCTGAGGATTAAATTTACTAATAAATACACAATTTTGATCAAAATGTCTAGGGAGGGTTTTCACATGATAATTATTAATATATTTATGTTTAAAAAAATTATTTGAGATTTTTTTTATTAAAAAGCTATTTAAAAAAATTCTATAACAATTTCATTCTAAATTTTTGTGTGATAAGTGTTATATTCAGGCTAATTAAAATAGTTATTTTATTATTTAAAAATAATGAGAGGAAAAATTATGTATGGGTAGGGCTAGTTTATTGATAAAATGTTTTTATTTTATTTTTTTACAAATTTCAATGGCATACTTAAAAAATGATGCAGGCTATGGTTGTAATGGTTTTTCAGTGTGAACAAAGAACCCATTTTATTTAATGACATCTTACAAATTATAGAGTGTTGTAGTGCTAAACTGTAAAATATGCAATGTTAATATTGACTAACTTATCTTGCAAAAAAAAAAAAAAAATGACGTAAAATAATCAAAGTCATCGTAAAAATATAAAAGTAGTTATAGTGTGATTTTCATAAGAATCCAGCTAGGCCTATTTGAAAAATGGAAACCTATGCTGTCACAATGTTTGGGAGGGGGGGGGGGCGACCGGGGGTAATAGAATAATTGTTTTTACATTTTTAGCCCATTTAATTAATAATGAAAGGATAAATAATCATAAAGAAATCCATAAAGAAGTATATTAGAACTTTAGAAGCTTTTGATAACGTTTATATTTGATTTGTTATTAATAAATCAAATAAGACCTATTTCTTGAAGGCCAAATTTTAGTGATTTTTAACCAATGCTGGTGGTATTAAGGTGGGATGGAAAAGGACACGAGAAAAGGCCAGTGTTTTTGTAGTATTTATAGAAAAACCTCTTTTTTGGCCAAACTAAATAAAATATTGCTCCAATATAAACATAGTTTAATTTTCTTCACATGACAACAGTTTCTGAATATCTATCATGATCATAGTGGCATTAGATGAGAAACGTTTTAAATTAAAATAAAAAGTTGTCATTAAATTCTAGGATCCCCTTGAAAGATATCCTATACATTTTGAAGTCACCATGTGAAGAAAATTATACTTTGTTTGTACTGGAGCAATATTTTATTTATATTGACAAAAAAATTATTTTGCCATAAAAACTACAAAAACATTGGCCTTTCCTCACATCACACTTCCATTAAGTGGACATCCTAATTATTTTATTTATATTTCCATACATATTACGGTAAGCTCTGTAGAGTTGGCAGCCATGTATCCTAACTTTCCAACGTGATCCCACTATAAAATTCTCTAGCCTGAACAAAATTTGGCTACTAGAGCATGTTAATTTGTCGAGGGGGAGGAACCAGTTATAACGCCAACGTAAACACTGCGCGGAGGAGGCCAGAGTATTTATAGTGCAATGTAAACTATTTAAGTTGATGTAAACAGTCGGTTTTTGGGGCCACGGATCTAAAATATGGCTAGGATACGAAACGGTTATCGTACAATAATACTTTAGGGATGTAACCTCCAACCCTACCCTCAGCCACTCCACCCCGTGTCAACATCCTAATTACTCTGTTAGTGCTGTATCTTATTTAGGAGAAGGAGGGTATCTCGAGTACATTCACCAATCAAGTTTAATCGGATGACAATTCAAAAAATTACTAGAAGTAGTCCCAATGTATCCCTACGCCAATAGCTGACATCTGTCACTTTGAATAGCTATTATGAGAACATGGTATTGTATGAATGCTACAGTTAACCACAGTAATTTAGGCCATTATTATTATTATTAGCACCGTGTCTTACTACCCGTTCGGGTTATACGCACTTACGCTAATGTGTAATGGTATGGTGGTTGTGAGAAGAAATAGAGGACCTACAGTTTAACGTGGAATCCGAACCACGGTGGAGGTCTGGCATTCCTCACATTCACAAGTTGTGAAGGAAGGGTTTGGCAATCAGATAAATCTTTGCTGGGACCGAGGATTGAACACCGGACCCCCTAACACAGAAGGCTGACACCTTACCCCTAGACCGCCAGGTCACCTTTGGCCAATATTATTTATATTTATTTTAGGTGAGGCACAAAGCTTATTTGTCGTTTTATTTAACTTAAAAAAAAATTACTTTTCACAGCACTTTCACAAAAGGTTTAAACAATATAGATTCAAAATGGCGACCGATGAATTTAAACCATGTGAAACATTATGACGCAAACAAGTTCTTTACAATGGCGCATCCACGCAGTGGATAGAAATATTTTTATTTACTTGAGTATTTTGAAACACGATAAAATAATCATAAATTAATTTACTATGTATAGAAAAATAACAAGTATTTTCCCTTTTCCAAGTAATTACTATACATGTACTAAAAGGTATTATTAATGTGTGCACTATATTACACAATATATATAACATTCCAAACACGAAAATAAGTACTTTTAATTATGTTTAAAACATTGTTTCGGATTGAATAGAAAGAAATGATTAGAAATGATGAAATAGTGTGAGAAAACATAAGTTTAGGTTATTTTAAATGTAAAATATAACATGTAATTATAAAACTTCTCATTTATTAAAAAAGTATTTTTTTACAAGTGTTCGCAACCCAAAAACATATGATTTTTTAATTGTCACTCAGGTACAGTAGCCCCATGGCTTCTTTGGTGCTGACTGACAGCTCACAGCTGACAGCTGACGGCTTTGAAAAGCTACCGGACCAAATTATGTATCCCTACGCTAAACCATATGATCTGCAAAAAACACATGTTTAGCAGCTGTCACTTCTGACAGTCAAAATTTAGGTATATGCCTAAATGTTGACTGTCAGAAGTCAGCTGTGAACTGTCAGTCAGCACCAAAGAAGCCATGGGGCTACTGTAAAAAGCAATGTTGAACAGACACTACCTGTACCAGAAATGACTCATATAAAAGTCCTTGAAGAAGACGGCAACATTATTTTAAGCTTTGAATTATTCTCTACCCAGTCCAATATCCGATAAGATGAGATACTGATAATTGTGCGCCAACATAAAAAAAAAAAAGTTCCAAACCTATACAATTTAAAATGGACAAATTACGCGCCAATTTAAAAAACGTACCGAGTTGATAAGATGTGATACGGACAGGTGTGAAATGTATAACACCTACCACATAAATAATTATTACGGTCTGTTTTATAAGATTTAATTAATTAATATAGCACCGCGTCTTACTACCCGTTCGGGTTATACGCTTAAGTACTAATTACACTAATGGATTAGGAATTGGGAAGGTTGAATTTAGAGGAAGTGAACCCGCATTTGCGTGGAGGGAGAGTGGAAAACCATTTAGGAAAAACCACCCCCAGTTCACCCGACCGAGATTCGAACCTCGATCTCCCCGTCCTCGATGGTCTGGCTCAACACGACTGGCGCGTTAGCCAACTACGTCACCGAGGCGGGTTGTTTTATAAGAACTTTTAGCTCGTACATAAGAGAGGATTTTTCTTAGCACTACGTCTTACTACCAATTCGGGCTGTAGGCATATATAATAATTAAGTTAGGGACGAGTAAGGTTAAATTTAGAAGAAGTGTACCCGAATTTAGTGAAGGGGAAAGGAAAACATTCAGGGAAAAAACTTGATACACTCGAATGGAATTTTTAAATCTTGACCTTCCCGTCTTTAGAAATAGAGTATATAGTGTAAAGTTTGATATCATATGACAACTGAAGTGGGTCACATATATTGATATAAGCTCAATATATCATTAAGTAGGCCCCTACATCTATAATATAAAGCAATGAAGATATGTCAAATGTATGCGCTAGATTCTAAGACTCAGTTTACGATTTTACTGTATTCAAAAGGTATACCAGGCATTAAAATATTCTCTCAAATTATAATTTAGATACAATAAAGTAAATTATAGCTTTGATAGAATACCCCTACAAAAAAGTTTGCAGTTCCACCACTGTGAAAAGAGAGAGTCGGGTAGTCGAACCCAGAAGCCACCGCATGAATCAATCTTCTGTCAGTGCTCGCGAGGTGATCCGATGACAATTGATAGCGGTGCTAATTTTGCGCCAGAGACTCGCCCCCCCCCCCCCTCCATCCACAAATCACAGAACAGGACCTCGTGGCGTAAGATGACCACCCCACTGATATATATCCTTCCTCCCTTTCCCCGTGAACCACCGGAGAGTTAATAACCGCTATTATCGGGATGGTATCCAATACACGGGTCGACCATTACTCTGTACATATTATTACGTCACAAATCACATGTGTGTTACACGCGTCTAACATATCACCATATTATTCCGAGCAATTACAAGAGACGGATTGGTGGGATTGTCCTTCGAAAGGAAGTATCTTTGTTTTTAGCACCACGTACTATTACTGCCCGTTCGGGATATACGCTTATGCATTAATTACGCTAGTATGTTGAGAATTAGAAAGGTTATAAATGTAAGAGGTTTACCCGCATTTGCATGGAGGGAGAGTGGAAAACCACCCTTAGTACAACTGACCTTCATATCCTCCTGCAAGAGGCTCTCCTCGGGGCTTGGTTCATATTCTCCGGTAAGAGCCTCTTTATCGAGTTTCGGTTTCATAATCTCCAGTAAGAGCCTATTTATCGAGTTTTGGTTTCATATTGTCCAATAGGAGCCTCTTTATTGGGTTTCGGTTTCATAATCTCCAGTAAGAGCCTCTTTATCGGGTTTCGGTTTCATATTGTCCGGTAAGAGGCTCTCCTCGGGGCCCCGGTCCCTCGGACGATCTTTATAACCATGCTAGGTGCAAGGTGACCCAAATCCTGACCCCCCTGCCATCAGAAGTTAAGTCTAACACGAGAGTGACGTCTTAAACCATGCGGCCACTGAAGCAGGTCTATACGCATATGAAAGTTAGTATGTTATAAGCATACGACTCGCATCGATAGCAGCACACGAACTAAACGTAAATTTTGTCGTCTTGTTTGTCAGTGACGATAAGGCTGAGGTTTGAATTCTGGTTGGGTGTTCGTTTTTTTTAAAAACATAATAAAATATTATCACCAAGAAAAATCTAAGAAAATGTACTATGCCATGCAATATTTTTAGACCTCTAAAAAGTATACTTTACAAGGATTTACCAGTCTAAAAAAAGTTTTTTTACTGAGATTAATTTTGAAATATTGTCCAAAAAAGTAATTTTTTTAATAATGTTTCTAGTGCTATAAACCCATTTTTAGGATTTTTTTTAGTGTGTTTAAACCGAAATTCTAGATTTTTTCATGATGAAAATTCAAACACTTACCATAATATAGGCTTTCTAATGATCAACAATTTGGGTTGAAGCTATACCCTATCTACGGTGGGAGAGGTGATAATGACAAGTCAGGAGAGATTAACGTGTATCCATTCGCCAAACCATATGATCTTCAATACCAAATGTTGAGTTTTTGATAATGTTATCAGAGAAAGCTTTCACAACAAGCAAACAATTTGTTTTTGGTTAATTTTTTTCTTTTAACAGTTTTTATATTAATGAAACTGGAATCCAGGAAAATAACTGTTTGGATGGGTTTTTTTTTATTATTATTTGAAGCGCCAGAGTCCATGGTTTCCATGATTTTCAATCAAGAGCTTATATAAATGTTGTGTTTTCTTCATAATTTAAAATGGTAAACTAGCAAAAAAAAACGCTTCGGTGGCCGCGTGGTCCAACGCACTATTCTCGTATTGGACTCGACTGCCGAAGACGAGGAGATTGGGGTCCAATCCCAGTTGGGTGCACAGAGTTTTTTTCTCTAAATGACTTTCCACTCTCCCTCCACGCAAATGTGGTTGCATTTCCTCTAAATTGACCCTATCTAATCCCTTACCCATTAGTGTAATTAGTATATAGGCTTGTAACACAAACGAGTAGTAAAACTCAATGCTTTTATTTAAAAAAAAAAACCCTAGTCAAACAAGGGGAGTTGATGACGTCATACAACCCGTATTCAGTTGTGTTCATGCGCTGATTACAAAATAAAAAAGTTTTATTTTGAAACTAATATTTTTGTATAAATCTTTCTCTAAGTTATAAAGTAAATGGTACGGAACTCCGCACGGACTTTCTCACTCCATTTATTATACATGGTGATATTTACTCAAAACTCGTAATATAATTATGTCAAACGAAATAATACACATCTGCTAACCAAGGCAAAATTTGCGCTATACTTTAGTAAAACTTTTTTGACTCACGGTTTAAAATTTTATAATTTTACTTCTAAAGAATAATTAAAAGTCTTCATTTGTATATTTGGACCAAAAATAAAATCGATATTGGGCCCACAAGGTTCAACACACTCGATTTTCAGTAAAAATTTCCGACATTTTATTAGGGGTTGCACATCTTATTGTTATCGCATTGCTATTAAATTCCTCATTTATAAGTTTAGACCAATAAAAAAGGCAAATATTGATTATTGAGATTAAAATGATACAGAGAGATCATTGATGTACTAAAATTTCTCCTAAGAGGTTAAAGAAAAAAGAACATGAACTTTTTGAGAGACTTAGGCCTACTTATCTACTTACTCCATGGAATTAGAGAATTATTGCGTTAAAACCTAAGTAGTATATCTGTACAACTAAAGCTCACAAAATTGTATCAATATATTTGACAATATCTCAGGAAATATTAGTTTTATAAGGATACATTTCAAAAGAAGTTTTTATTTATAATAATACTACAATTTTGCAATGATAAGTTATTTAGTATCGTAATAGTTGCGGAGATAAGGAAAATCCCGCTTCTGTAAAGTACCCTAAAAGTCGTTTTCATAGGAAAATGAAAATATTCATTTTCTTTATAATCTTAATCAAGTCTGGATACGAATTCTAATAAAAATCGTTAGAGCCCATTTTGAGAAAATTGACTCTTTTCACCCTTTATTAAACTACTCTTGATTTTTTAGTTGGACAAACACAAGCAAACGGCATTGGAAAAAAACACTTTTTAGGGTTTGGGGGTCATGAACCGTCGACACCCATCATCTCAGGTTAGATTTTTTTTAAGGTCGTAATACTTGACCTTTGGTGTTCGAAAAGTTTATATATATATTAATATATTTATATATATATATATATATATTCCATTTAACTTGAAAAATGCTGGTTTTATAAAACTATGTTTCAAATAAAAGATTTTTATTATAAATAGACAAACATATTTGCGATGATAAGTAATTTCATATCTCAAAGAGTTTCGGAGATGTGATAAAAAATGAGAATTTACGCATCAGACCGGAACCCTTAAAGTCATTTTGCCGAAAAAAGAGTGTGGCCACTTTGTTTATAATATTGATCAATGCTTAGAAAATCGGGTTTTTATCTTTTTACCCTTCAGTAAACTACCCTTAGTTTTAGGGTTAGATATCCAATTATAAAAACCCCTCGCGGCCATCCTATGAAAAACCGAGATACCAAGTTTAGCCAGCTCGGTTAAATAGTTTAGGCTTTAGTCCGAGGTACAGACAGACAGACGGACGGAAATTCAAAAACTACTTTTTCGGATTTGAGGAGTCAGGAAACGTCGAAATTCATCAAAATCTCGAGTTATATTTTTTTTTTAATCACAATACTTTCTCTACCTGTAAGATATCGAGAAAGTAAAAAGAGTGTATTTATTAATATATTTTGTTCTTTCAATGCGTTAACTTTTATTGTAATTCTTAGGGAAGTACTTTTAGAATAGTTTCATAGCACTTTTTATTGATGATATAGTATTGCTGAGCAAATAATAATTATTTTCGAACAGGATGACAGTCACTTTCAGCCAATGTTTACAATAAAAAATTTCCTGCCAGCTGTCATCACCTCTGCTAACGTATATAGATAGGGTTTAGTATGGTATTGTCTTTTGTTCTAGGTTTTAAAATAGGATTAAAACAAAGCAACATTTTATCAGAAGCACTTATACACACACTAACACAAATACTTTCAAGGTCAGGTCAATATTTATATCCTACAAATTAGAGGTTATCTCATCACAGACAGAAAATATATTATATATTATTATTATATATATATATATATATATATTATATAAGCGGCATCCATGTTTGATAAACAAATTGTCATCTGTAAAGAGAACATATTTTAACAAAACAGTGTATTAAGAGGGGACCTTACATTGAACTTTACGCTGAAGATGTAATTTTTTTTAATGGTTAAATTATGAGTTTTCGTTGTCTATAAATTAATTATAAAATTATTTAACTTATATTGAATGTTTTTGGCTGTATCCTATGGACACGCTTCAACAGACGGGTCTCAATTTTAAATTTCTTAAATTTAAAAATCTATTTTTAATCCGACCACGTATTTCAGTATAATATTATATTGTTTATAATATTATGCTGAAATAAATGCCTCATTATTAAAATTTAAAACAAGAGGATAATACCGAGACCAAATTTCTCGTGCTAAACTCTATAATAGGAATTGTATTTAATCAGAAACATTTTGTTTGAATTTTATAGCCTTTTAAAATATTATAGGTACTATTATTTCAAGCAATTATTATGTGGAGTAAATGTTCCTTCCTTTAAAATAAATAACCAACGATATCGAAAATATTGTACTGGTGGTAAAATGGTTCACTAAACCTGAAATTACAAAGCTAAGCAACTATCTTACAAACATATTTTGAGATATTATCAAGCAGCTTAAAACACAGGTTGAATGTTGTGCAAGCTTTGTATTACTGATACTTAGATCTGTCAACACAAATTACTAAATACTTGGATATGTCAACACAAATTACTAAAGGCTTGGATATGTCAACACAAATTACTAAATACTTGGATATGTCAACACAAATTACTAAAGACTTGGATATGTCAACACAAATTACTAAAGACTTGGATATGTCAACACAAATTACTAAATACTTGGATATGTCAACACAAATTACTAAAAGACTGACCCGCCTCGGTAGCGTAGTTGGCTAATGCGCTAGTCGTGTTGAGCTCGACTGCCGAGGATGGGGAGATCAAGGTTTGAATCTCGGTCGGGTGAACTGAGGGTGTTTTTTCCTAAATGGTTTTCCACTCTTCCTACACGCAAATGCGAGTTCACTTCCTCTAAATTCAACCTTCCCAATTCCTAACCAATTAGCGTAATTAGTACTTAAGCGTATAACACGAACGGTTAGTAAGACGCGGTGCTAAATATTACTATACTAAAGTCTGTCATGTATTGTTAAATATTAATATCTCCAAAACTAAGGTGATAGCTTTTGATAAAGACTGATCAGGAAATTATTTACAGCCTAGTGTAAATGGATTACTGTTAGAACATGTGAATGATTTCGTATTTGTGGAAAACGTTTTGAAAAAATAGAAGGATAAATGGTGAAATCTACAGATGGGTGAATGCATCTCGGAGTAGTTGGATGTATGTGGACTGTTGCAAAGAATGAAATAGTATTTGTTTTATATATATGAAGCGTGGATTTGTTAAGTAAAACACAAGAGCAAGGTGAATGCTGTTGGAAGGAGATATCTAAAAAATTTAAAATGTGGAAAAACTCGTATGCACAGATTCAGTAATGATTGGGTGGTGAAGGAATGATGTTTGAAAGGGAATCCAAAAGCGCAATGTGAAAGACTAGTCTTGCGTTGGTTTGGGAATGTTGAGAGGATGAGTGTGGAGTGACGAATCAAATATACGATTGAAGAGTTAGGTCATGTAAGAAGTGGCTAAATTTGTGAAAAAGAGAAACATTAAGAGTTTTAAGAATAAAAGAAAATGTTTGATTCGATGTATGGATGTTGTTGAAGTGAAGAGCTTATGCAAGGATAGGGAAGTTTGGAGAAAGTTAGTGAGGATGGATTAAGCACAGCTGTTTTTGAGCTCCATGCATAGTTTCTTGTCTACGGGACCGACGTAGTTTAAGTATGTACGTATGTATATATTGTTTAAAAAAATGAAATACTCACCAAGTGATAGTTTTTGCGCTTGAGATTTTTAAAACGATTTGTCAGATGTGAAACCACATTCATGTTTTTTTCAAACAATCATGACATTTTGATAGCCGATTAAATTTACACGCTTTTTCATGATATGTCCGTTTTAAGTTAAATCGTTAAGTGGAATTATCCCGACTTATTACCGATATAACCGTGAATGGAGAAGTTCTTTGAGGTCCTAAATGGCTTCGTGACCAGCGTCTTGACTTGTTCATGATATTCCTAAATCTACCCGTTGCTAATGATATTCCTAAGCGTATCAGTGGTTATTTACATTCCTAAATGTATCAGTGGTTAGTGATAATCCTAAACTCCTAAATGTATTAGTGGTTCGTGATATTCCTAGACTTCTAAATGTATCAGTGGTTAGTGATAATCTTAAACTCCTAAATGTATTAGTGGCTCGTGATATTCCTAGACTCCTAAATGTATCTGTGGTTAGTGATAATCCTAGATTCCTAAATGTACCAGTGGTTAATGATAATCCTAGACTCCTAAATGTACAAGTGGTTAATGATAATTCTAGACTCCTAAATATATTTGTGGTCGATGAAATTCTCACAATTCCTGGTTGTAAGCATCTACCCTGCGCGTGTGTGCGATTTAAGAAAAAATACTAAGTTTTGGTCACAGCCGAGAGAGTACAGCTCCAGAGACGGCTGACCAACCATTCCTGGGAGACTAACTCAGGTTTGAGTTCCAGAGGGGCCGTATTTTAGTCTTAGATGTGTTGCAATAAACACTTGTGAACTACTATCTTTTCAGTCCACTAGATGTGCATTCCTTATTATTAAGTTTTATGTTGATGTCGAAGGTGTTACCATGATCCCTCTTAAGTGTGTTTTCCCAGCTAAACAATGAACTATTGTTTGGTACTGGAATGAATCATTTGATTAAAAGACAGGAAGTCCTAATTAAGAACATAATAGTTCCAGACGCTTCCGCACCCGGATCTCGAGCCAAATATCACATAAGACAAGAGTTTCTCGAACTGTGAGACATGAGGGGGTTGTAGGGGTCAGGTGAGGCACAGCATGGCTATATATAGGGCTTAATTATGGTAATTATCGAATTGGGTGGAGTTGGAGATTAAGTACAGAGTAGAAAAATAGAAGAGTTTGAGAGTAGAAAATTAAAAGAGTCAGACAGTAGAAAAATATGTGGAGTCACAGTTTCACAGTAAAAATAAATGGTACGGCACACCGCACAGACTTTCTCTCTCTTTCTATAAACTCGTAAGATTTCTGAACGGAATAATGTACATTGTATCATCACCACTCCACATAAGAACACGCATAAAATAATATACAATGATATAGAATCAATGAGAAAAGAGGCGCATCTTTGTCCACCTAAGAAAATTTCAAACAGTTTAATGTCTTCCAAAAGGGTCAACACTTCGTATTAAAATTTCGATTTCTGGTT
>CABFWB010000874.1:162666-173588 GCA_902151455.1 Timema bartmani
TTCAGTAAACTACCCTTAATTTTAGGGGTAGATATCCAATTCCAAAAACCCCTCGGGGCAACCCTATGAAAACCCTAGATATCAAGTTTCAGCTCAATCGGTAAAATAGTTTAGGCTCTAGTTGGAGGTACAGACAGACAGACAGACAGACAGACAGACAGACGGAAATTCAAAAACCACTTTTTCGGATTCAGGAAGTCATGAAACGTCAAAATTCATCAAAATCTCGAGTTCGATTTTTTTGACGATCACAATACTTTCTCTACTTGTAAGATAGAGAGAAAGTAAAAATAGAGGAGTTGGAGAGTATAAAAATAGAGTAGTCGGAGTCAGGCAGTATAAAAATAGAGGAGTTGGAGTCAGGCAGTAGAAAAATAGAGTAGTCGGAGTCAGGCAGTATAAAAATAGAGGAGTCTGACTCAAACAGTATAAAAAATAAAGGAGTCGGACAGTATAAAAATAGAGATGTAGGAGGAGCTGGAGTCGAAGGCTTGTTGCACCGACTCCACAACTCCAGCAGAAGACTGTCGACCCATTCAATAGTTTACCAATCATTCTAATGAAAAGTCTTCAAATTCGCTCGCGTTGCTGCTGATTGGTAGGTCAGCCTAAATGTTTTGAACATTTTACCTGCTACAGGTCTATTCATAACAAATACGCGTTTCTTTAAAGGTCACTATTGAGAAGTAGTAGTAGTAACTTTGTTCTTCCTTGCTTCTCGATAGTCGTCTTTATTGATCCGAATGTTTTCATTGTTATTCTAAAGTGATTTATTAATTAATTTTAAAGTTATTATTAGGAAGCAGGTATCAATTAGTTCATCTGAAATTTACATAGTAGGCCTATTTTTGTCTCCAAATTTAATGGTAAAATTACATTAATGAGCTAGTTTTCTTAAATATAGAGTACGCGTCTACGTTCTAAAATTATGTTTAATACTCCACAAGCTTTTTTTTAAAAACATTTGGGCCATAGAGGCATCACAGCACATTATTTCCCAAACTTTTTTGACCGAGACCCTAAATACAATATTTTCCCGTTTCGGCCCGGAAGTTGGATGACATTGCGTCCTTTTTCTGTGAAGTTAATCGCAATAGTAACTCGTATGTAAGACCAATTTTGAATGAAATGTACCCACATTTGCGTGGAAAGCTATTTTGGAAAAACCACCGACCAGGTTTCGAACCCCTATCTCCCTGCCACCGCAAGTCTAGTCTAACACGAATATGACACTTAAGAGACCATTCGGCCACCGAATACTAAAATCCTGTTTCAATCTGAGAGGATTCTTTTGTGTTTTAATTTTGTATAAATAAATGTTATCAACTAAAATTAATCATTTTAAGTAAATTTTTTATCTTACCAATAAAAAAATTACACAGTATTTTAAAATGTGACCTAATTGCAGGGTTTGGTAAGTGACAAAAACAGAGTTTTTCAGTGACAGCCGTGATGCTGTTTTACTTTTTAGGAAGGCTCTTTGAGTTCGAGGGCCAGTTTCACAGGGCTAGAGTATCATAGTCAGACTTAGTACACCTCAAGTGTGGCTCGATTCAATACAAGACGACTACCTAGACAAGAATGGAATGGGACAATTTCATATTCAGACTTAGTACACCTCAAGTGTGGCTCGATTCAATACAAGACGACTACCTAGACAAGAATGGAATGGGACAGTTTCATATTCAGACTTAGTACACCTCAAGTGTGGCTCGATTCAATACAAGACGACTACATAGACAAGAATGGAATGGGACAGTTTCATATTCAGACTTAGTACACCTCAAGATTGAGTCGATACAATTCAATATGACTATCTAGACAAGAATGGAATGGGCTAGTCCGAAACTGGCCCATTCCATTCGAGTTTAGGTAGTTGTCTTCTTGTATTTAGTATAGCGTAGCACTTGAGGTGTACTAATTCTGACTATGAAACTGTCCCTTACTATTGCACGTTACAAGACCTGAAAATACTCATTCACAGAGGTAGGCTATATTTTCAGAAGAGAGGAAAAAAAGCTTTTTCATTTTCCCGAATGAGAATGGACTTGTGCTGGGTTCAAAATTCAGAGTATGGTTTCAAAACTTTAGCTATTGTCAGTATCGCAGTAATTCTTCATAATACACCAGTTTGAACAGTTTGTAATAGTAATATTTTTGATAATTTTTGATAATTTTTTTCCCCCGAGACCTTGCGTGACCTTCAATAACTTCCTTGCGACCCTCATTTGGGAGCCACTGCGATTACACCAACGTTATAATATTATAGTGGTAAGTGGTCATATACTATAATTAGATTGGAATATATCATTCATACAGCAGGAAATATTACTTTAAGTATCTTGTTTTATATTAGAATTATAAATGTGTTGAACCGCTCAAGCATGAGGGAGTGAAATTGATACTTTATGGTTTTGAATAGTCAGCCTTGTTAAGTGTTTGAGATTATGACGCACCAAAGGTTATTTCAGCATCTTAGGAAGAATAGATGCGGTAGTCCATTTGATTCTAATAAAACATAAAAACTGTTATGACTATCGAATGACCGTTCGATAGTTTTAGAAACGATAGTTTCCTTCATTCAATAGTCCACATAGTGAAGTGCTTGCTGGTCAGTATTAAAAATGAATGTTCTACTTGAACAAATAGGCCTATTTCCTTATTCACTCTATGGCATTGGGGACAAGAAAGGTCATTGCCGTGCTTACTTAAGTACTTGATCTATCCCTATCTTGAGCTAGTTCTATCCAGTCCACCTCATTACACCCTACCTCTTTCAGGTCCATTCTAATGTTATCCTCCCATCTATGAATAGGTCTTCCCATTGGTTTTACCAGTCAAGACCCTGACCATGGTTCTAGAATCTACCATTCACGCTGCATGTCCTGCCCACCATAATTTACGAGAAATAATTATCCTAGCAATGTCTTGTGATGAGTACAGAGTATGTAACTTCTAAGTACTTAACCTCCTGCGATCCCCAGTAACCTCATCCCTTTTCGGACCAAATATCTTCCTGAGCACCTTGTTTTCTAACATCCTAATTTTTTTTTTTTCGTCAAGTAAAGTAAGATACCACGTTTCACACCCAGAAAAAACAACCGATAAAATTATTTTGTATATTCTATGTGTTATAATCCTTGAAAGCAGGCGAACTGTAAACAACTTACTGAGTGACCGAGTAATAGCATTAATATACAGTATATATTCTTCCTAATTTCCACTCTAATATCGTTATTGCTAGTGAAAATTGTTTTTGAATATTTTAACTAATTAACCATGTCAAATGATATGTAGTTCGCAGCAATCTATAAAATTATCGTCCTCAAATGAAGCAATAAAAATGACTGCTGTTTTGCACCAACATGTGTGTGAAAGTTGTGTCTAAAAAAAATTTGTATACTCTTTGCCCTTCAACCTTATAACTTTATTTTGTGAATTGTATACTACATCTACTTAGATTAATTTATTTGCTTAACAATATAGCCCCTTAAAACGCACTTATCTCTTTGAGTATACCTTAGATTTCATACCGATAAGACATTTGAAGCGATGTTTAGAATATATTTTTATCATTGCGTCTTTCTTACTACCTGTTCAGCTTAAATGAAGGCATACCTGATAATTATTCTAATGGGATAGGAATGAGGAAGGAGGCATTTTAGAGATAATCTACCCACATTTGCGTGGAAGGAGAGTGGGAAACCATTTTATGGAAAACCACCCTCAGTAGACCTGACAGGGATTCGAGGATGAAGAAAATTTAGGAGGTGGAGGTTTGACTTGTTCAATTAACGCTTCCATTTGATATAAACATTTATTAAATATAAAACCTAAATAGAATATTAATTGAATACACGTGAAACAAACTGAAAACAAAACTTCAACACTTTCTTTAGTTATTTTCACCAAACCAGCACTGCGTCTGTTCAACACTGAGCCCAAGTTGCGTTATGCGCACACACAACGTAAGATGGGATATGGGAAAATTGCCCGGCCAGCCCGGAAAAAACACAGCGCAACGTAGCAAGGCATAGCTTAGATTTCTGTGTGAACCAACACATTTAAATACATGGTCCGCTATTCTTCTAAAAAGTTAGCAGAGCAAATCTTAGCTTAGCATTCTGTGTGTGCCAGCCTTAACACGAGAGAGACGTCACAGACCAATCGGACACTAAAGCGGTATTTTTTAGAATATATCACCATAGTTATTTGTTGCTGTAAACATTGTTGGCATTTTACTGTTTTAGTATTGTTATTTTATTAGTAGTGATTTTTTATCAAAAGTGACAGCCGCTTCTCACTTGACTTACAGGAATACATGAAAGTATTGTTATTATTAGAACCGCGTATTACTACCCGTTTGGGTTATACGCACTTACGCTAATGTGTAATGGTAGGGTGATTGCGAGATGAAATGGAGGACCTACAGATTTAACGTGGGATCTGAACCACGGTGGAGGCCTGGCACTCCACAAACTCACAAGTTGTGATTAATACACGTCTGGTCAGAGGTAAAGGAAGGGTTTGGCAATCGGATTAATCTGTGCAGGGACCAAGGATTGAACCCCGGATCCCCAGCACAGAAGTTTTGACACCTTACCCCTAGATCACCAGGTCACCACGTGAAATTAGTTCTATCAACATTTTATATGTTATATATGTCCATTATTAATAAAATTGGGGTCCTTAAAGCAGTGATATAGGTCTAGTAGACTCCCATAACAAAAACAAACTGGTTCTGTCTCGCTCTGGTGCATTGTACGCCTAGGTACCTTCAAGTCAGTTAGTGAGCCGCGGACTGACAGAGGGAGAGGCCGCTTCGCGCGCTTATCAAGGTATGTATCGTTGTTTGAATTTTTTATGTAGGTTTGACAGACCCATATCAGTGGATACGTGAGATTTTTGACACAATTGTATTTTGTTTTTAGAATGGATTCCGAACAATCGTGTTCTTCCCACTCACTGCGACCACATGCAATAAGATTGACGGACACTGCAATTGCTTCGACATTAGAAGTGTGGCTTCAAAACGAAGAAGATGGTGATTTTAGTGGTGAATCAAATAATGACGAACATTTCGTAATAGAGACCGCACAGTCAGATTCTGATTAGGAATGCAATTTGTC
This sequence comes from Timema bartmani, assembly GCA_902151455.1. NCBI lineage: Eukaryota > Metazoa > Arthropoda > Insecta > Phasmatodea > Timematidae > Timema > Timema bartmani. Next base: position 167,796 of record CABFWB010000874.1, read on the forward strand.
TGACACTGAACTGGAAACTGTTCCAGAACAATCTGAGGACCTGGAGCATGATGCTGGTACACCTGATTCTGATGTGAGTCATTCGAGATCAGGCTAATACTACGGTAAGAATAAATTCAAGTGGAGTAAACAAGAACCAACCAGAAATGTGCGTACGCAAGCTCATAACATCATCAGGCCTGGAAGAGTGATGGAACCTGAATTAGATAATTAATAAGTGCCGTCATTTTTTTTATATGATTTCAAGAAATTTTAAATGAGACTAAATTAAATAGATATGTTATAGAAGATTAAAGTTTTGTTGATTTTAGAGACTTTTGGTAGCTTTTTTTTCTTTAAGTTTAAGAAATAATAAAGTGCCTTTGACAGATAGTGTTGCAAAATGTTACTTAAAATATTACTCAGAGTGTTATTTTTTTGTAATTTGATGTTTTCATATCCTTTTGTATTCAGTTTAAAACAATAATAATAATACATTGTGAGAAAAGTAACTTTTTGTATATTTTTTACCCTATTTCATCTATAGGAGTCTCTGAAACCTATATCAGTAGTAATAATACAAAACCATATGTCAGTGCTTAAGGGTTAATATTGTAATACAAGATCATTTCATACTTAGCATCTAGCTAGACAAGGTACTTTATCCAGGAAATAAGATCACCCCTGTCCCTTATTTGTAAAATAAATAAATATCAGTTGAGATTTATATAAGTTGAGTAAATGTTTGGTGATAAAGTTAATGGTTTAAAGGTTTTAATTTGAAAATGTGGTAGCACTGTACATTATCATAACCATCAACGAATATTTTTAATTCATTCTGTTCGTAGACTAGTTTATACCTCATACTTTATTTATATAAATTGCTTTAATTCAAAGGCCTTTATTTATTACATAAGGGTGGACTATCCTATACATTATTTGTGTCGTCAACATCCCTTTTTCTCAACTAATACAAAGCCTACAGCGATGAATAAGGTATCAGTGGATAGGATTTTTTTACCGACTTCTGACGTAGCATATTCAGTTTACGTTTAAACACATTGTTTGTTTAAAATTCAAGTTTAAAAAAATCTAACAATATTTTTTTATCAATTACCGAAAATAAACTCTTTGCTATTTTGTTTATACACTTCACTGAGTATTTAATTTCAACAACCCAATAAAAGACTAAATCTTTTTTTTAGGGGGTGGGGGGGGTTGACTGTGTGAAAGTTTCGCATGGGTTTACTGGTAAGTCTTATTTGGCTACCATAAATAGTTTTATAATGGCTGTCTCTGAAAACGTAAAAACAAAGGTCACTTTACACAAGTCAAGCTATCTATTTTATCCTAAAGAATGCTTCTCGACCTGCAGCTGTTAATTCCGGGTAGGAACATACTAAGTGACAACCCTGGCTTCGGCAGGACTGTGCGACGTTGCCACATATTGCCTCTCCACACCATGAACCTTTTATTAAGAATACAAATACAAAAACTTATTCAAGAGGAACCAAAACTGACAAATCTTCACTGTAGGTAATAAACTTAGCTTGTGGCTGTAAAACCTGACACTATTTGTCAAATGGCAAAAATCTACATAAGTAGTTCTTATAATTACGTTTTAACTGTGGAGTTTCAGACGCCAAACTTAATTAGTTTGATTATAAAAACAACCTTTGTCGGTGGGCGTGAGGACTAAACGTCAGTCTCGTGTTTATTGATTTGCCGGTCTAGTCTGATTTACTGGTGAGGGAAATGGAGATCATTGATCGAATACCCGAATGAGTTTAGTGAAAAAGGTTTTTTCTATTCCCTAAATCGTTTTCCACTCACCTTACACGCAAATTCAGGTACGCCTTCATTTTCCCTGAAAGGTACCGTGGATTATACAATATAGTCTCGTAAAACTTTCCTCAGGATGAAACCAGGCATCGTAGGTTTGCTACCTTACAGGGTAAAACAAAGGGTATCTTTCCTAAAAAAATTCAACCTTTTTATGGTTTACAGATAACACCATTACAAACACTTTTGCATAATAATTTTTCCTTATTTTACATTATATTGCAAACTAAGCCAATGAATAGTGAAAATGACACGTTTGCGTTTTAACGGTCCGCTATGCCATCTTTAGTCTCGACATAAGTAAAATTGATAGAGCTGGGTCTAACTAGAACAGTCTTCTAACAAGAAACTCATTGACCAATCAGGGTGTTTCGCTCCCAGAAACAAGAGAACGTTTTAACTCAGTCCAATTTTAATAGGAAGGGCCTCATTTGATAGCTAAAAAAGGTTACTAGATTTATTTAAACGTATTCATACGCCAGGGCATGTGAGCTGCAAATATATTTATTATGTATAGGCCTACCTATCAACTTATACTAAATAATATAGTCAAATGTTAACAATGTGGATCGCAAAAAAAACTGTGTGTGTATCGTCTAAGAGATTCTTCCTATTGAAATGGGACTGTATCTAGGCTACTAAAGAAATGTCGGATCTACTCACTTGGACCTGTCCGAGAAAAACTCGTTTTTACTCTTCTTCTTGCCGGCGGCGCCGCTGTGCGCCGGTGAAACACTAGCAGCACTCGCTTCGCTCGTCACAGGAGGCGACGCCGACCCATTGGACGAAGACAAGGACCCAGCTCTGCCTCTGGCGGCGTCCCCCGCGACGCCTATCAGCTGCGCCTCCGTCTTGTTGTTATTGTTATTGTTGTGGTGGCCCGGGTGCGCCGACACGGCCAACACTGGCCTCGTGTTCTGTCGGTTGCGCCGTTTCTTCTTCTTCCCCGCATCAACTGGGGCCGCACCGCCCGGCTGGTTGTTGTTATCGTCGCCGGGGGCGGCGCCAACGCCCTGCGCCAGCGAGGGTGGTGGCGTCCAGTCAAGATCCTTCTTCAGATGCCCGCGTCCACAGAGGCAGCCGCAAGCTTTGAAAGCGAGGTCGTAACCCTTCTTCGTCCAGAGGTTCTGGTGGCGCTGACGCTCCGACCAGGACCGGGCGCGCCCGCATGTCTTGAGGTAGGTCAGCACTGTCTGCTCCCACTGCTCAAAACACTCCCGGTGCATGTACTGCCCCACTGTACAGTGATCGTTGTTACAGAGGATCTTGACGACGTCGTGGAGGTCAGACAGGTCGATCTGAGGGGTCTCCGAGGCCCCCCTGAGACACTCTCCAGTCGGGACGCAGCAGCGGACCATGTTCCCGTTGTGGTGGTGGTGGTGGTGGTGGTGGTGGCGGTTGCGGTTGTGAGGCTGTTGCTGCTGGTGGTTGTCTACGGCGACGCCGGCGTCGTTGTTGTTGTCCACGTGGTAGCCTTGAACTTGAACCTCATGACCGTGACCATGGCCGTGGTGGCCGCGTCGCGGCGCCATCACCTTTCTCTCTCTCTCTCTTTTTGCGTAAGAGGGAGGTCACGTGACAGAAGGGCGGCGCGGGATTGAGCGTGCGAATGACCTAGTTGTGATGCGCGCACGCCGCGATTCCAAGGTTAGCACTGAACAGACCACACACACACACACACACCGGTCTTAGCAGTGTAATGTTATGGATGTTTATTGGTTGATATATTACCAGTCAAATGTCATACAACTTCGACACGGAACACCATCTTACTCTTGAATTACGTTCTAGTGAAAAATATATCTTCGTATAATAAGTCTCAAAATCGCGGTATCTGACAAAGTTTTGTTGTGATCTATTTTTGTACGAAATTGAGTATTTGTTGTCCTAAATAAACTGTCCACTAAGTCCAACCTCCAATGGAAATTTTAATAATAAACTACAGAGCAGCGTTTCTTATACACTTAGTAGCTTAAAAAAAAAAGTTGAAACACGTAATCGACGTAATTCGCTCTATGATATAAGTCAATAGAAAAATATAAAGAGTTCAATATTAAAGAAAAATGTCAAAACTGTTTCTCAAAATATAATTCAGTCGACGATTAAATACAATTAGCTAATACAGCTAAAAAAAACCCGCAATGAGTCAGTTTGCACACAAACTAGAAAAACAAAGTAGGTACAGTTTAACATAAAAACTTTGTTAATGCAGTGTTTTCAAGTTACGAAATCACACATACACACACATACGTTACAAACTTGGAATAAACACGTCTGTATAATGTTCTGTGTCGAGTCTTATCTTCAACAAAGGCGGGGAGAATAAACAAAAACGAAAAGTGTCTATAGATTCATCAATGAACTTCTTGTAAGCACAGAATAATTTCATATTATCTTAAAACATTCGCAAGAAGAATAAGGTAACTTATCTAAAACAAGTCTATCATCAAGAAATATATCCTTTTATATATTCCATTGTAAATATAAGAGAGTTTGTTCTTTCAGATTTAAAATAAATCAAACTTTTCTTCAAATATGAGAAAAAAATATTTCACTCATAATTTTTCCAAAAATAGGAAATAATAATCTTAGCTCAAATATCCCCCAAGAGAGAGAGAAAGAGAAAAAAAAAAGCAACTTTATTTTTAATTACACTCTTGGATGTATTCGTCCCTTCTCCAATACAAAACTAATCCACAATCATCTTCCCAAAACCATGTTAACTGCTTCGAATCCGCTTCCTGACTGTGAACAAAATCACGATGCCTCTCGCCTATCTACCATTTTAAGACTAAACCCAAACTAAAGCTCCAAGCCACGAGAGGTTCAGTGTTTCGCCGCTAGGACGAGCGTAAGTCGGTCAGAGAGGGTCTGCGCCGCTACTCGCGACCTGATTGGCCAGCCACCGGCGTTTGGGTTTTGAAGGGTTTAAACTGTGTGGCGGGGAGGAGCGGAGAGGAGGGGGGGGATTTCGGATCATAACAAACGCATCACGTGTTTAACCTAGAAAATGACCTCCCTTTCCCCTTCTACGAGCTTATAATATAAAAAGAGAGGAAGATAGAAAATGTAGAATGGCTTCACTTTTTAAAGTTCGTAGAATAATATCGCTTTCAATATCACAGCGTGGGACGTATGACAAAGCACGCCAAATTACGTTTGTTTCGCGTTAGCTACTTAAAACGTTTTACGTGACGTCGCCACGTTTGATGGGCGATGTGTGAACGTTTTATAAAGGCTTTATTGCGAACAGCGAGCGGGTTTGAAGCCATCAATGACATTTTGAGAGCCCCCGTCTCAATAAATCACACGGTCGAAATTGGGACCCTTTCAAACACACCTGATGCTGCAAACTACGACAAATACATAAAAGAGGAGAAGAAAATCAAAGAGGTTCTAGAGAGGAGACTATCCAATTATTATTATTTCCATGAACCAAAGTAAAGACAGATTATAATAGAGCTCATTACTTGACTTTTCTTTAGACTTTTCTTTAGACTTTTATTAACATTTACATTTCTTTCAGGGTATAATTGGCACCATAGCACGCAGCGAATCCATGGTTCGCCTCATATATACGCCATTCACAACCTAAGTTTACTTGGATGACAGCTCAAAAAGTAACTAAAAAATAGTCCCTAAAATATCACTACGCCAACGGCTGATATCTGCCACTGTCACTTGGGACAGCTGTTATGAAAACATATGGTTATGTAAAGTAATGTGATAGTTTACCACAGTAATTTAGGCCAATATTATGCCTCAAAGAATTTTGAAATTGAAATTTTTGAATGACTTGGTGATCTGTAACTTCTCTTCTTTTTTTCTCCTGGGAACTCATTATCAAAAAAACACACACAAATCTATCCACAAATAAAAAGAACCCCTTATAAAATTTCGTGAGATTAAAGTTAGATTAAACTTATATTTAAGTTTGATAAAAGATAAAAGTTTAAAGTTAGATTAAAGTTA
>CABFWB010000874.1:178278-198933 GCA_902151455.1 Timema bartmani
ACTATTATTATTAGCACCGCGTCTTACTACCCGTTCGGGTTATACGCACTTACGCTAATGTGTAATGGTAGGGTGATTGTGAGATGAAATGGAGGACCTACAGTTTAACGTGGAATCCGAACCACGGTGGAGGCCTGGCATTCCACACATTCACAAGTTGTGATTAATACACGTCTTGTCATAGGGGAAGGAAGGGTTTGGCAGTCAAATAAGTCTGTGCCGGGACCAAGGATTGAACCCCGGCTGCCAGGTCACCCCACGTCTCACTACCCGTTCTTACTATGATTACTTTTTTTAGCCCCACATCTTACTACCCGTTTGGATTACAAGCTTGTGTAGTAATTACGCTAATGACTTTCAGGGATTATGAAGGCTATATTTAGAGGAAGCATACCCGCATTTGAATGGAAGGAGGGTGGAAAACCATCTGGGGAAAAACCACCCTGAATACACCCAACTGAGATTCGAACCTCAATCTCCCCGTCATCGGCAACCTAGTCTACTGCGAGAGTAGCTCGTTAGGCCAAACGGCAACAGAAGTGGGCATTATTAACTACGCTAATGTGTTAGGGATGAACACGAGCTAATTAAGAGTAGGTGAAGCCTCATTTGCGTGAAGGGAGAATGGAGAATTGTTTATGGAAAACCACCTTCAATACACCTGAATGGGATTCGATCCCCGTTCTCCCGGTCATTGGAAATCCAATCTATTGCGAGAGTGACGCTTTTTACTGATACTACTAAAGTGTTTTTTTTGGTATGTTTTATGTTATTCCTGTTTTCTAGAACATATAAAATAACTGCACAATATTTTGGCCTCTAAAACGAGATGTTTAGGCTAAAATTATATTTAAAATCTCGCTTTTTTTTTTTTTTACTCTCGCCAATATAAAACATGCATGAGACAAATATATGAAAATTTCCATACTCATTTCAAAGGGTAATATCTGAAGAGTCCGATACCTTTGCCCACTCGGTTGTGTGCTCGTCTACTGAGTTAAGGTGGATTGAAAAGGGACGCGAGAAAAGGCCAGTTTTTTTTTGGTAGTTTTTATGGCAAACATTTTTTTTGGTTGCCAAAACAAATAAAATATTGCTCCAGTAAAAATATAGAATTTAATTTTCTTCGCATGGTGATATCAACAGTTGTTGAATATCTGTTATAAGCATGGTTGGAATATCTAACAAACTTTTTAAATCAAGAGAAAAAGTTGTCATTAAATTTCAGAACACCCATGACATATATTCAATAAATTTTGAGGTCAACATGTGAAGAAAATTAAACTATTTGTTTGTACCGGAGCAATTTTTATTTATTTTAGCCAAAAAAAATTGTTTTTCCATAAAAACTACAAAAAAAAACACTGGCCTTTTCTAGCGTCCCCTTCCATACCACCTCAAGGGTCCCTGGCTCCATTCCCAGCGTGACCGAAAAATGTATCACCGGTGAGATGTGGGTTCTCACTTTCACGGTGATGAATAAACGTCTGGGGGCTGGATGTTGTGTCTGTTCTAGAGTTAAGTTAGTTTATAATTCATGTGCCGATATAATCAGTCGGTTCATAAAGTTCACGCTAAATACTTCAAATAATAATAAGTAAAATCAATAACTGTTGCTGTATATCCAATTCGGTGGTTAAATGGTATAAGGCAGTGTTTTATAAACTAGATGGTACGATCCCCCACCCCCACCCCCAGAGGGAATTTTTAGTTATCTTTTAAGGTGGACGTAGGGGGCGGGGGGGTTATTTAGACCAAAATACTTTTAAAACAATATGGAGGTATTTTTTTGGCTAAAAGAAAATTAGTCCCACCCTATTCTAAATTACTATTTATAGCTTTCCCCTCAACGTCTTTAGTAGAAAAAAAGTGTTCAGGGTTAGATTAATGGCATAGCCGAGAAAATAATCCTTAGTGAGATTGTTATTTTAATAGAAATAAACTAACGGCCTTCGATAGCTGCTGTGTCTGTTCTAGATTCAAGTTAGTTTATAAGTCATGTACTGATATAATCATTCAGTTCAGAAAGTAGACGTTAAATAATTCAAACAATAATTTTAAAAAAATCTAGAGACTTTCATAGTTGACCTGCTGGTCTAGGGGTAAGGTGTCAGACTTCTGTACTGAGGGTCCGGGGTTCAATCTTCGGTTCCGGCACAGAGTTATTTGATTGCCAAACCCTTCCTTCACCTCTGACGTGTATTAATCACAACTTGTGAATGTGAGGAATGCCAGGCCCCCACCGTGGTTCGGATTCTACGTTAAACTGTAGGTCCTCCATTTCATCTCACAATCACCCTACCATTACACATTAGCGTAAGTGCGTATAACCCGAACGGGTAGTAAGACGCGGTGCTAATAATAATAATAATAATAATAATAATAATAATAATAATAATAATAATAGAGACTTTCATGATGAGAGTCAACAAACTAGACTATCTCCTAAGTTCCTTCAGCCATAGAGGTGAATGCAATAGTTTTATACCCCAAAAGACAAAGCTTTGCCACCCTTACCCATTTTGATGGCACCCAGTGCTCTAGACCACCCCCTTCAACAATGGTCTGAAACACAGTAATAATCAGGGTTAGGATATTTCCGTGAACAAAATGTTGTTGGTTACTTGAGGACAGGCCGAAGCTCGCAGAGAGTGTGCCAGGAAACGAAACTAGGACGTGACGTCACACCTGCTAGTCAGTTCGGGCGGGCAGGCACGTAAACCAATGTCACGTGGTCTTGTTTACATCACACTATTCGCAGTACAACCGAGGACAACATTTACTTCCGAACAAAGACGCTTTTACCAAGGTTTTTACCTGGGTGAAGAAACCATTTTGGAGTCAGGATAGCTACAATATCAAGATGAAGGTGACTCAGAATAACTACGGTGTCAGGATTAAGGTAGGATAGAATAGCTATGGTATCAGGATGAAGGTGACTCAGAATAACTACGGTATCAGGATGAAGCTGACTCAGAATAACTACGGTATCAGGATGAAGATAGGACAGAATAGCTCCGTTGTTAGGATAAAGGTAGGACAGAATAGCTACGATGTTAGGATAAAGGTAGGATAGAATAGCTATGGTATCAGGATGAAAGTAGGGCAGAATAGCTATGGTGTTAGGATGAAGGTAGAACAGAATAGCTACGGTATCAGGATGAAGGTGATTAAGAATAATTGTGGTATCAGGATGAGGGTAGAACAAAATATCTACGGTGTCAGGATGAAGGTAGGACAGATTAGCTACGGTGCCAGGATGAAGGTAGGCAAGAATAGCTATGGTGTCAGGATGAAGATAGGGCAGAATAGCTACGGTGCCAGCATGAAGGTAGGCAAGAATAGCTATGGTGTCAGGATGAAGATAGGGCAGAATAGCTACGGTGCCAGCATGAATGTAGGCAAGAATAGCTATGGTGTCAGGATGAAGATAGGGCAGAATAGCTACAGTGTCAGGATGAAGATAGGACAGAATAGCTACGGTATCAGGATGAAGGTGTTCCAAAGCAAGTAAAGTACCACATGTGCCCTAAGGTTTACACTAGGTGTCCTGGAAATACCTTATTTAGAAACAAAGTTAATAATGTGCGTACACTGTAGAGGTTCGTGTTATATCCTTCCCATATTTCTTCAATCTATTCATGTTCGTTTTAATAAATATGATTACTCCTCACACTTAAGTGACTACCGCACTTCAGGCTGAACACATATTTCTGTTTAATTAGTCATGTTCTAATATTTTCTATATTTCATGCAAATCGAGTTTGTGTATTTTTCTTCTCCTATAATCTTCAATACACATATTGGTAGGCAAATGTTCTCCACGAGCCATTTCTGAAGCTATTGCTTTTAGATGACTGTAATTACTGGTCCCATGATCTGTTTCATATTGGCCCACTGTAGACGTGGCCATCCTCTTCCATTTTTACCCTCCAGCCAAACCTCAGTAATCATTCTCATAATCTCATTGTGCCTCACAGCCTTTCCAACCATCCCTTTCCGTAGTTTTGGAGATGTCCAAATCATTCTTCTTTCATTTATGGCTGTTGCACAAACATAGTATTTATTCTTCAATCACTGGATTGCCAATCAGCTTGATACTAGCTCTAGAAAAAAATTTGAGTTTCAACATAGTAAGTTAAGGATCAAAATCTTCGATCACATCACCATAGATTTGATTGAATAAAATAAACGAAACAAACTTGGTAACACTGTAAAAACTATTGTACTTGGAAAATCTAATTGAGAAATAACATGAATTTATACACAAGGTTTGTTATGATCTAGAAAGAACCCTGTTCAGGGTACTGACTAGAAAATCCATTGGGAATACCTAGACGCAGATGGTAGGATGGCATTAGAATTGACCTGACAGAGATAGGGTGTAAATAGGTGAACTGGGTAGAACAAGCTCAAGATAGGGATAAGGTTTAATGAGGTGGACTGGGTAGAACAAGCTCAAGATAGGGATAAGGTGTAATGATGTGAACTGGGTAGAACAAGCTCAAGATAGGGATAAGTTGTAATAAGGTGGACTGGGTAGAACAAGCTCAAGATAGGGATAAGGTGTAATGATGTGGACTGGATAGAACTAGCTCAAGATAGGAATAAGGTGTAATGAGGTGGACTGGGTAGAACAAGCTCAAGATAGGGATGAGGTGTAATAAGGTGGGCTGGGTAGAGCTCAAGATAGGTATAAGGTGTAATAAGGTGGACTGGGTAGAATAAGCTCAAGATAGGGATAAGGTGTAATGAGGTGAACTGGGTAGAACTAGCTCAAGATAGGAATAAGGTGTAATAAGGTGGACTGGGTAGAACAAGCTCAAGATAGGGATAAGGTGTAATAAGGTGGACTGGGTAGAACTAGCTCAAGATAGGAATAAGGTGTAATGATGTGGAATGGGTAGAACTAGCTCAAGATAGGGATAAGGTGTAATGATGTGGACTGGGTAGAACTAGCTCAAGATAGGGATAAGGTGTAATGAGGTGAACTGGGTAGAACAAGCTCAAGATAGGGATAAGGTGTAATAAGGTGGACTGGGTAGAGCTCAAGATAGGGATAAGGTGTAATAAGGTGGACTGGGTAGAAAAAGCTCAAGATAGGGATAAGGTGTAATGAGGTGAACTGGGTAGAACAAGCTCAAGATAGAGATAGGGTATAATGAGGTGGACTGGATAGAATTAGCCCAAGAAAAGTCTAGGTGGCATATTTTTGCAAGTACATCAATAAACTTAAAGTTCCTAAATGTCATAGAGTAAGTAGGTATGATGTAGTCTAGTTAGTAGTCTGGTAGCCTAGACTGCTTAATATTTACATACTCATTTCACTAAATTGTAATTTCTGGCACTTTCCTTGAGAATTTTTTTACAATAATGTTGTATTGATATTATTAAGTATACATATTAAAATGTAATCAGTCTAAGCCTTTTCTCAAATTGTATTTACTTATGATTAAAGAAAACCTAATTTATTTACTGTAGCTGCTTTGGATTTCAGCCATTCTCTATAACTTCAGTGTATATTTGAAAAATTTTATCTTTGAACGGCATAATTAGCACAACTATCTTTAAAAATAAGTCACACTCAAAATAAACATTTATTACACAAAAAATTTACTTTTATTTATCATTTAAATAAATATTTTAAGAAAATCAGTTATTAAAGCTTATTGGTTATGTTAGCCATCAAAATGATGAACGTAGAATCATACAGTTCTATCATTAAGCACCGCGGCCTATTACCCTTTCGGGTTATACGCTTAAGTACTAATTACACTAATGTATTAGGAATTGGGAAGGTTGAAATGAGAAGAAGTGAACCCGCATTTGCGTGGAGGGAGAGTGTAAAACCATTTATGGAAAGTCACCCCCAGTTCACCCGACCGAGATTCGAACCTCGATCTCCCCGTCCTCGGCAGTCGAGCTCAACGCGACTAGCGCGTCAGCTAACTACGCCACCAAGGCGGGTGATCGGACAGTTGATCGGAGAGAACTGGCTGGTTTAAACTTGACCAGAGATATGATCGACAGTCATCTCCTGATTGTCATTGGTGCAACTGACGATGGGTTTTGAGACAATTATTTTATTTTGCTCTTGTGTAACCCCTTATTTGGTAACACTTATCCCAAGAATTCCAATACCCTAATTTAAAAAAATACATCAAAATCAGTGAATACGTTGTTTAAATGTAAAGCTAATTTATTCTGGTTTGTTGTTGACCAGAGGTCATAGTTCATATCCCGGACTGAGGGTGTTTTATCTTATAAAATGGTGTTACAATCGTCCTCATTGAAAGTGATAGTGAATTTTCTATAAGTTTCTACTGTAATCATCCCTATATTATTAGCATAATTCAAATGCGTATAACGTGGACACGTAGCAGAACATGTTGCAAAAAAAATCATACTTAGAATTTAATAGTTCAAATCAAGGATTTAATCTCAATTAACCATCTCACACCGCATGTCATACTCGCATATGTATACGACGAAAAGTATCGCCACGTGGAATCGAACAAAAGGTTCTTAATTAACAGAATGACGCCCTAAAAACTGAGTTTACAAATAATACCGCGGGCAAACAATCATAAAAAAGATAAAGGGTTTTATTTCTCCCAAACTATCCAAAGAAGTCACAGGTCATTGACTTCTACATAACTGGGTCACACTCATTATTAACTTTGCTCTAACCGGCTTGTTTTCTGTGCAATGGTTATTGACATATGTGTTTGGATTTTAAAAAAGGTTTAAGCCTGGATTAACAACTTTTTTTTTTAATTTTGTTTCGCGTATTAGGACTGACTTTCTGTATGATTCACAATAAAGGGCACCGCCCACTCGAAGGGAAATATCATATTACTTATAGGATTAGTAGTTCTGAAGCTTCAAAAGTACCAAAAAAAATCCTCAAATATCTTTAAATCATATACTTTGATCTGATTAAAAATTTGAAAACATTAATTGGAGTAAAGCTATATCTATAATATTTTATATTGAACTCTTAAGTGACACATTTAGCGCGAAACGTGTTTGAAAATGAAACAATTTCATTTTTTTATTGTTATTTTTGTGCTATAAAATTTGAGATGGTAGATATTTTTTTTTAAAAATATTATAAAGGAGGCCGAGGCAAGTTTTTTTGGCTGAACCAATTCTCGACGGGTGGATTGATAGAGGTAGGCATATATGTAGCCAATGTGTGAGGAGAAGGGTGGGAAAAGGGGGATAGAATTTGTTTTTTTACGTGTTTTCTCATTATTAGTACGTTTAGTTATAGGTTTATTTACAGCTCAACTATTTGTTTTACCCCAAGTCTTACTACCCGTCCGAGGAATAGGTATTTACTCACGATACTGGGGTTAGGATAAGGATGATACAATTTAGATTAAATGTACCCACAATTATTTAGAGCGAGAGTGAAAACCCGTTTAGGAACAAAATCTCATAGAACCCGATCGGGATTAGAAGTCTAACCTCCTCCTCTCCGGAAAACCTGGCTAGATGAGATTGACAAATATTAAAGTCTTAATCAAAGGGATAGACATTAGAAGGATAGCTTAGAGGAAGTGCACCCACACGAGCATTGAGAGAGGTTGGGAAAACTACGGAGAAAAGAAATAGGCTCGGTAAAACAACCTTGGTTCTCTCCGATCTCATCTTCAACGAGGATCGAACACACTGCGCGTGAGTCTAACGTCTTGGGCCACGTGTTCACCAGTACAGGTATTTCCCGTAGTACTGATAGCCCATGTATTTAGGAGTGATTTGGAGTTCACTATATAATATATATTAAAATAACTAGAATATTATAATCATTTCCAATGTAGGTTAGCTATTAATATAATTAATACAACACCCACTTTGGTGGCCGCATGGTCTAGGACGTCGAAGCTTCACTCTCGCAGTAGAGGAGACTGCCGATGACGGGGAGATTGGGATTCGAATTTCGGTCGGGTGTACTAAGTTTTATTTCGATAAATGGTTTCCTACTCTCTCTCCACGCAAATGCGGGTACACTTCCTCTAAATTAAAACTTCCTTATCTCTAAGTCATTAGTGTATTCAGTACATAGGCGTATAACCCGAACGGGTAGTAAGACGCTGTACTAAGTATTATTGCTTTCTCATATCAAGAGAAAGTATTGTGATCGTGAAAAATAGATTTCGATATTATGAAAAGTCTTTGGATTTTATTTGAACACGAATACAAAAAAATTGATTCTACTTTTCTATCTGTCCGCATGTCTGTCCCTGATCACGGATCCAAAACGATTTGATGGATTTGGTTCAAAATTGATATTTAGTATTATACGGCTATAACATAATTTTTGGTTTTTACCTTAGCCCTTTAATTAAAGATAGATTACTACTGATGAGTAGTTTTTTTGAATTCCAAATTTTTTGAAAATGGTGTTAACAATTTTGTTTAAAATTTATATCTAGGATTTGATTCACATAGACCCTAACTAATAGCACAATTGGTTTTTGGGCAAAAATTCGTTAAAAGGGTAGTTTACTGATGATTGATTTTTTTTAAAAAGCTGAAAATATTTACAAATGGGTCTAACAATTTGATTCAATTTGGGTATCTTAGGAGTGTTTGAAATGATAAATAACCCTGATTAGTGATTTTTGAAAATTTCTATAAGGAATTTGATCTTAATTAATTATTCATTATGTAGCTGATGAATACGCGCGTCTATCACAGACTCTGCCCTAAATATGAGCTAATAATGACCCTGGGCATGGGACAACTCCTGAATAACTCAGTGGTAAGGGCATTGACATAATAAACCAAGGGTTCTTGGTTAAATTCCCATGTCCAGATGGCATTTTTCAATCTAAAGAATAAAATAAATTAATTTTAGGGTAGTTTACTTACGAAAAATCATAGATAATTTAAATCTTTTTTAAATCGACCTTAAAGATTTAATTACAATGATAATCTTGGAGTAGTTTTTCATGATAAATAAATATACGTTTTTATTTTTACAAAAATATAACAAATAATTTTATGGTAGTTAACAAATAATTTATTTTTGAAAATATGAGTTCTGTTAAATATAATTTGACCAATTAATTAAAATTTTTAATGGAAAAATGTATTATTGTAAGTAACAGGATGAAGAGTTTATTTTTATGGGGAAAACATACTTGAGAGTAGTTTATTCTAAACCTATTTTTTTTTTTATAATCATCTTCGAAGCCATAATACACAATAAGGGAAAGTTTGTGCGATGGTGTCGTACAATTTTTTTAAAAAAATATTTCACTGACCGATGAACTGCGATATCGTTGGCGTAGATCATATTTTAAACCTTTGTTATAGACGATCGTTCAATCTCCCATCGTCCCCCCCCCTTCCCTACCCTCCACCCACTCCACCTTTCCTCATCTACACAAATTAACAAAATTAACATTCGAATGTTTTTACAGGCTTACTAGAACACCACGGATTGAATGCTGGAAGGGGGGAGGGGTGACAACACAAAACCTCCAATCAGCCTAATGAAACATGTTCAAACATTTTTTTGAAAATCCTTTCGCAAAGCACAGATGCTAATAATTCCCAGCCAAACCCACCATGCATATTAAACAAAAAAGCAGGTTACCCTCCACCACCACCATCCACCCCCTTCCCAATCACTTCTATTATGATTACTTCCACCCCCACCCCCCCGAAACAAGCGGTTGAGGTGAAAACTTTTAACCCCCCTTGTCAACTTCATCACGAGAATTTCAAATAAGGTTATTTTTAATAAAAATAGTATTTTTTAGCTATATACATATAATGAGTTTGGTATGAGAAAGGTTGAACTTAGAGTAAGTGTACCCGCATTTGCGTGAAGGAAGAGTTGGAAAGCATTTAGAATAAAAAAACACCATAATTACACCCGACTGGGATTCAAACCCCGGTTTCCGTCTCATCGGCAGTCTGGTATTTTTGAGATATTGACGCCCTGGACCATGTGGCCACCAAAGCAGGTTAATTGTTAGTCAAATTGATTTAATCCCGCCTATACCACATTCTGGATTTAATAATTCTATTACCATATCATTGGGCACGTGGATTTAACGTTAAGGTTTGCCGGTGACGAGAAGATTGGGTTCGAATCCCAGTTGGGTGTGCTGAGGTGGTTTTCCTGAAATACTTTTTAATTCTTTCTCCCGTCAAATGAGGATATATTTACTCAAAATTCTAGCTTACTCACCTTTTACCCCATTTGTGTAGTCAAATGAGGATAGCCCGTTTGGCTAGTAGGCCTCAGATGTGATGTAGAAAAATTAATTAATGATTTAATCACCAAAGTATTCAAATTGATTAAGAAGAGTAATAATACTTTTATAGAGTGAATACAGTTCAGCTAATTTATTTTAGATAACCTCAAATAAAAATAAAATTAGTTTTATTTTAGATCTTTAATTTTAATTCAGATAAAATGTATCTGTCTTCAACGCGCTGATATGGTCAACTAAAAAAATAAATCTTTTTTAAAATGGGCGTGTCATTTACAATATTTATTGAAATAATTTGTTATTCAAAATTGAAACATGGAAAATCGTCTACACAAAAATGTTAAGAAAATTGCAACTTGAAACTAAAATACAACAAAAAGCAAACAAATTTCTAATTTAAGGAAAATGCAAGTTTGAACTTCATAATAATAACATATTATAATAAATTAATACAGAATGGAATGATACATAACTTGAACGTAATTTTACAATAGTAATATATTGTACTAATAAGAACTGCCTTTTATTTCAAAATACGTCTCAAATACACTTTTAATTAAATTAAATGTGAGATTGAAACTAAGCTGCTGAAACATAATCTTAATATAATTAGTTATTGAATTAGGTAATTAATATTAAATGAGGTATTTCATTATTTTTTAAATTTTGTAACTAAATTTGTATTTAATTACAACCATTATTGATTCGTAAATAAAATAAACCTTGTGGTTCTTAAGCTTAATTAATATGAGATTGCTTTCCATCTTCCATAAATTGTTTGGCACCGTATCTATTCAAAATATATTTAAATGGATTTCACAAGACAATATGGCTATTTTTTATCCACGTTGTAAAGTTATTTTTACCAACTGACTAACATTACAATGTATTATTTTATTTACTAAGTAAATCACTGTGGATTTATTAGCGCCTTTGCTAATTCAACACTAATACAAATGACCTCAACTTCACGCACATAAAATAACGTAAAAATTATCACATCGAAACAGGATTCTATTTAATATATGCATTTTTTTTTTCAAAAGGTTAATTTGTCCAAAAAAGGTATATTTGTTCCTACTGATCAAATAAGATATATTTATTCAAACAAGTTAGAGAGATCTTTGCACCCGTATTTTTTTCTATCGTCATTTAAACGGTCAATTCCCTGTTCATTGACTAAGGTTATTTAAGGGGTTGATGGATAGAAAAGTGAGGTAAGGAGGGGATGTTGGGAGCGCCAGAAAAGGTTTTTTTTGCAGTTTTTATAGCAAAACTTTTTTTTGGTCAAAATTAATAAAATATCTCTTCAACACAAACATAGAGATTGATTTTCTTCAAATGGTGATAACAACAGTTCTTGAATATCTGTCATGAGCATAGCTGTATTGGATGAGAAAATTTAAATGAAAAGGAAAAATTGTCATTAAATTCAAGGACACCCTTGATAGATATTCAACAACTTTTAAAATCACCATGTGAAGAAAATAAAACTCTACGGTTGTATTGAATCAATATTTGATTCTTTTTTGAACAAAAAAATGTGCTGCTAAAAAAAACTGCAAAAACATAGATTTTTTCCTCGTGTTTTCTATATCCCCACCTTAAAGTCAGTCTTGTTTTTTATAAAAAAACTTTTGACCAAAAAAACAAAACTTTTCTCAAGTTATATGAGTGAAGAATTACCCTGGGTACGGGACCATTCCTGGATAGCTCAGTGGTTAGAGCATTGGCGTACTAAGCAAAAGGTCTCGGATTCGATTCCCGTGTTCAGGAGTCATTTTTCAATTTTCAGAATATGATATCTAGATGAAGAATTCCTCATTTAAAAGCATAAATAATAGCTTCGGCTATTTGATTCTTAGATACATTTAGTTTAATTAGCTACACTTAGATAGTGTTCACGACAAGGAAGTACAGGTATACAACTGGCGGGACGGTGAGAAGGGAAGAATTGAAACCATGATATATTCGTTACGTCACCTCTTACTGCCCATCCGGGCTATTCGCAAACCAACACTAATGGGGCGGTAATTAAATGCTTCGGTGGTCGCATGGTCTAAGACGTAACTCTTTAAATCGACTAGATTGCCTATGACAAAAGAGATCGGAGTTCAAATCCCTGTCAGATGTACAAAGGCTTTTTATCTCAAAATGGGTTTTCACTCTCCCTTCACGCAAATCGAGGGTACATTTTACCTAGATTTCACCTTTCTCATCCTTGACATATTAGTGTAATTAGTACATATGCGTATGACATGAACAGTTAGCACCCGGTGTTAAAAAAAAGAAAAATAAAGGATGGTGATGAGTAAGGTGAATGAAAGAAAGCGAATACTCATGCAGTAAATTACACAAAATTGGCAAATCATGGAAGATAAAAATGAACTTTAGGTTATGGATATAATAATAAAAATAATACTTAGTACCGCGTCTTACTACCCGTTGGCTTATACGCTTAAGTACTAATTACACTAATGGGTTAGGAATTGGGAAGGTTGAATTTAGAGGAAGTGAACCCACATTTGCGTGGAGGGAGAGTGGAAAACCATTTAGGAAAAACCACCCTCAGTTCACCCAACCGAGATTCGAACCTCGATCTCCCCGTCCTCGGCAGTCGAGCTCAACACGACTGGTGCGTTAGCTAATTACGCCACCGAGTTGGGTCGTTTCGGATATAGCCGTATCAAGTGTCATACCCGTTTAGTGAACAATAACACGTTAGAAAGGACGATATCTTACAGTTAACCGGGGTCTTGTGGTATAGTGGTCATCAGAACCCGGAGAATTTTCTTGAAAGGGGAATAATCATGGTCACCATGGTTTAGTTAATTAGGCCTTAATTTAGATCAATATCTTAATTGACTTCACTCCGTCATATTCATTACTATCATCCCATCGGGACATGGAAAGAGCCTTCACGGAAAGGATGTACGATTAGTACAATCTGGCGTCCCATGGGCAACGGTGAATTAGTACCGGCTAATCTTTCCACAAACTGAGCTACAGATTGATGTATCCCAGACACGCTATTATTATTATTATTATTATTACTATCTTACATTTATACAAGTTACTAAAACTGCTATCATATATTCATACGTGAAGTCATGTGAACTTCCTCTGCTACTTTTGACAAGGATCATGCATATACGGTGATAACATAGCTATATTTGTTATATTTTTTCTATTTTAAAAGTAAAAAAAAGTTTGTTTATATAATCTAAAGCTAGTTTAATACCCAGAGTTTACAAAGCCTACATAAGCCCCCAATTGTTTCATAGTTAAACTTTCTTTTAAACAGCCTTAAAGGCTATGCAACCCCCTAGTCATGACAGAAAGTGGGGTTGCGGCCTTTCAAGGCGCTACACTCTTGGTTACATAGTTATTTTGGTTTACGTAGTCATGTAATAGAATACGCCTCGAGGAAAGTGAAAGTTGACTACTACACACAAAAAAAAAACATTATACAGTAAAAGTACGATAAACCGGCAAGCTTGGCACTTCAGCAATGGCGGATTTTCGGACTATCTGTGTGATGCGGTTAAAACGAGGAAACCCTCTTCGGTGACTGCATGTTCTAAGCCGCTACCCTCACAGTAGACTAGACTGCCAATGATGGGTGGATTGGGGCTCGAATACCAAGCTGGGTGCACCCAGAGTAGTTTTTCCTTAAAAAAAATGTATCACTCTTTCTTCAAGAAAATGTGGGCACACTTCCTCAAAATAAAAACCATCCTCATCCTTATCACAAAAGCGCAATTTGTACATAATATTTGGTTAAAATGATTGTGAGAAATTGTGCTAGAAAAATAATTTTAAGGAATGTTTAAACTTTTTTTTTTAATTAATGTAGTATTTTTTATCACCATGTCTTACTGCCTGTTTAGTTCATACGTATTTATTATAAGCAATCTAATGGAGTAGGGATGAGAAAGGAAACATTTTAGAGGTAATCTACCTGCATTTGCGTGGAAGGAGAGTGGGAAACCATTGAGTAAAAAAATCTTCAGTATAACCGACCGGGATTCGAACCGAAATATCCCCATCAATAGAACAGTCTAAAATTAGAGTGACGCCTTAAACCATTCAGCCACTGAAGCGGGTAGCCTGGTGGCTATTGTTGTAAGTAAATAGAAAAGATGAAGTAAACATAATAATTTTAAGTATTCTTAAGAAACCTTTTTAGTCCACACATCTGAATTTTTATAACAAATTATTCCCTTGAATCATCATTTGGAAATATTAGTGTTCACATAAGCTTCGTGGGTAATGAAGGAACATGATCAAAGCAGGATGCAGGTGAGTGAAATGAGTTTCCTGAGGAACAGGATTAGGGTGACCAAATTTGACATGATGAGGAATGAGAGAGAGAGAGGAATAATAAAGGAAGAGTCAGTCCAGGACAAGATAAAGAAGGTACATCTAGGGTGGTATGGCATTGTGAGAAGAATGGAGAGGGTAAGGATGACCAGGAGCATGTTGGATATGGAGGAGGAGGTAGGAGGCTGAGAGGAAGAACCAAGGGACAGAAGGCTGAAGGGAGTAAGGAGGAATGTGGAGGAGAGAGGAGAGGACTGGGTCAAGGTGGAGGGAGAGAGGTGGTGGAAGGAAAGGAGGTGGTGGAGAGGCTTATGTTCCAAACACACCCAGCCAGTAGCTGGAAGGTGGTGATGGTGGTGAGGGAGAGGGAGAGGGTGATGGTGGAGAGGGAGAGTGTGGTGGTGGAGAGAGAGAGGGTAATGGTGGTGAGGTAGAGGCTGATGAGGGTGATGAGGGTGATGGTGGTGAGAGTGATGGTGGTAAGAGTGATGGTGGTAAGAGTGATGGTGGTGAGGGAGGGAGAGGGTGATGGTGGAGAGGGAGAGGGGGATGGTGGAGAGGGAGAGTGTGATGGTGGAGAGAGAGGGTAATGGTGGTGAGGTAGATGGTGGTGAGGGAGAGGCTGATGAGGGTGATGGTGGTGAGAGTGATGGTGGTGAGAGAGAGGGTGATGGTGGAGAGGGAGAGGGTGATGTTGGAGAGGGAGATGGTGATGGTGGGGAGGGAGATGGTGGAGAGGGAGAGGGTGATGGTGGTGAGAGTGATGGTGGTGAGGGAGGGTGATGAGGGTGATAGTGGTGAGAGTGATGGTGGTGAGGGAGAGGGTGATGGTGATGGTGATGGTGATGGTGGTGATGGTGGTGATGATGGTGATGATGGTGATGATGGTGATGATGATGATGATATAGGTTTCTATCTCTAAACCTTCATAATATAGCAAGGTTGGTTGCGCAAAATTAAAATTTGGTACATCAGTGAGTGTCGCGTACCACTTTGGGCACGCGTGCCACAGGTTTGTCAGCTTTGCTCTAAACTAAATTGACCCAGGTCGCGCGCTTACTGGCGGTCCCACTAAACTGTTTATACAGGGTGGGACCGAAAAAACTTAAAAATTAACACTTTAGTTAAAAAGTAAATATCCACTATCTAAATAAAAGAAAACTACATATTACACTTGTTAACTTTTTTTACAGATAATGTCACTCAGGTGATTTCCACCGGACGTCAGGTAAACCTCAGCACGTTGTCCATCACTTTACTCAACACAGATCGTCTGATTGTTTCCGCCCCACCCTGTACAACCAATAACGGGTGAAATAGTGAAATACGCATCCCCCCCACCCTTTCCAATTCCTCTTTACAAGTAACACCACACAAATTAATCGGCAGCCCTCGTGCGTTTCGCCGGTGTTAATAACAGAGGCCCTTTTTGGAAAGTTTATGTTCATACTCATTTTACGAGGGTTTGTTTAGTTATTGATAGGAGGGCTTTAAATACGCTTGTGTTTGTTTGTAATTTTGTAATTTTACTATTAATTTAATGTTTGGAGGGTGAGGGGGTCATATAATGCTTGGGAAAATGATGGTCCGTGTATTATGTTTATTGCTACGTGCGAGAAGGGCTCAAGGTACATTGTACCGTAGGGTTCAATATTGAGGTTTATGAATAATTATGGGCACCGTTAAGGCATGATTCGTTTGGAAGTGTGAACTTATTTGATAAAAGGTCATCAGATTTAACACCAACGTTGTCATAAAATATTGTTTTTATATTATTATTATTATTATTATCATTACTATTATTATTAGCACCGCGTCTTACAACCCGTTCGGGTTATACGCACTTACGCTAATGTGTGATGGTAGGGTGATTGTGAGATTAAATGGAAGACCTACAGTTTAACGTGGGATCCGAACCACGGTGTAGGCCTAGCATTCCACACATCCACAAGTTGTGATTAATACACGTCTTGTCAGAGGGGAAGGGTTTGGCAATCAGATCAATCTGTGCCGGGACCGAGGATTGAACCCCTGACCCCCAGCACAGAAGTCCGACACCTTACCTCTAAACCACTGGGTCACCTATTTTATTTTTATAAATTCCTATTCAAAATATGTTTCTATATATATATATATTTTTAGTAGACATAATTTTATATTGAAACTTACGTTATAAGTAAGGTGGGATATTCTATTAAAGAATAAGGTTGGAAGGAGAACATCTGAAAGTTACAAAAAATACTAACACTACTTTAATATGTGCACACATCAAGTCATGTCACTTTTGATAGAATTTAGCGATTCCTTATAAAATAACGCCAATAATAATATAGTACGAGTAAATAGTATCAATGTTAACTGCGAAAATAAAAATTTTCTGAACGGTCTTTCCTATTATATATTTGTTTATTTATTTATATTACTGCATCTCACCATTTATTCACGCTATACGCATATTAACTAATTACGCTAAGGCTTTACGGGTGATCAAGGTTAAATTTAGAGGAAATTTACCAGCATTTGCGTGGATGGAGAGTGTAAAACCTTTTTAGGAAAAGAAAATACCCTCAGTAGGTTACATTTGACTGGGATTTGAACCCCAATTTAAACGTCTTTGACAAATATGGCTTTCATCGGGCTGCAAAAAAAAAAACAGCTTTAAATTATTTCATTCACATGCTTTGAAATAAACTGACAGTGCGTTTAAAATTGGCCGATAACGTATCAAATCATTTGAACCAATTTTTGGGAAAATCATTGTTTTGAATACTATAATTTTATAGCTAGTAAAATTTCTTGAAATGTCTAAAATTGTGTAATCTAATACAGCAGAGTGTCATTAGATCGATTCTCGATAGTATGAGGCTTCTTTTAATAATTCAAACTAAGCTGACACCTGGCACGCGCCCTTGTACTTAGCACCTATCTGAGTAATAATCATAGATAGCTAAGAAGAAAATGATGCGTAGATCTTGATAATCTTTGTAAGATAATATCCTGGATTTGAAGATCTTGCTGAAACGGAAATTTGAAAATGGATTAGCAGAGTTGAACAAAGTTAGGTGACGTCGCAAAAAAAAAATCAATCGCAAGTAAAACAGCAGAAAGCACTTAATAGTAATTTCAGATTGTAATATTAGGAACATATGATTATATTTAAGAAATTAACTCTAGTATTAAGGTGGGGATGTAATGAACGCACCGTAGCATTAATTATTTATTTCGTCAGGGACTTAGTAGCGTTCATTATTTTACCAAATAATGTAAATTATTTTGTCTATAGATTGCAGCTTCCATATTGAAAATTTGTAAACTTTTATTTAATAACACTCGAAGTTAATGCCTTTAATTAAAAATAATATATTTTTGGTGGAACTATATACAGTTTTGTGAGAATAAATGGTAAGTAGTTATCTAATATTACATCTTCCCCTCTGTAATAATTTTTAAATTTAAAGTTCTTAAGACCATCTATTTCTTTTTTTTTTAGTATGGAAATCAATTGAGTTGAGCTTTGGGAATAGTTCTAAAAAATAATCTCTTTACGTTTTAAAAATATATGTAGTTAAGGATATGGAAGGAATAATTCGGAGGAAATGTAAATGTATTTGTGTGGTGAGAAAGTGGGTAATAATTTGGGGAAAATCACTCTATTACAACTGGCCGGGATAGGAACCCCAACCTCATCACTAGAAAAACCATACCAGACGATACTGACACCTTAAACCGTTTGCTCATATATGCGGGTCTGCACACCCATCGTTAGAACTGTCTGACTATGATATTGTATTCAATGAAGAACACAGAAAACGTTCATAACCAAATCGTTCAAATTAAATTGTTATTAAGGAACGTAAACAAAGTTTCAGATTTAAAAATTTTCTTAATTACAAGTTCGGACTA
This sequence comes from Timema bartmani, assembly GCA_902151455.1. Lineage (NCBI taxonomy): Eukaryota > Metazoa > Arthropoda > Insecta > Phasmatodea > Timematidae > Timema > Timema bartmani. The sequence goes on from CABFWB010000874.1 coordinate 196,740, forward strand.
AACAAGCTCTCTCTCCTTCAGTCTTGCAACCCAAGACGAATTATTAATATAAGTAGAGCAAATTTTCTAACATACTCAACAAACATGAAAGGAATATATTTTTTTAAGAAAACAGACATTGAATCAAGTCCCGGTGGAACGTACAAGGCTACCGAAAAATCTTTCTTCTGTAAGATTTTCTCTTCACTGTAACCAATTTTCTATCGTTTAATTTCGTTCACGTCAAAAGATGAACCGTGGGGGTGGTTTGAAGTAGGAGAGACAGAGGAGGGGATACGTTGACCAAACCATAAGGAAATCTTTCTCTCTCTTCATAGTTTCAAATATGTGTGGTACTTAAAGATAAAAATGAAGTATTAATATACACTCCAATTTTCAGAGGAGGTGCCTTTTTTTTCTGAAAGATAGAAAAGATACAGTCCAATATCCATTGGAAGGTATTTTTAGAAAATTGAAACATATTTTTTTGGGGTCATAATTGATAAAATATTACTGTTGCCATCTATCAACTTCGTCTTCTTCTATATTAATAAAATGAAGAATTTTTATATTTGTGTGTGTCTGTAATGAGCATTACGTGATATCTACCCCAAGCAGAGATCTGAAATTTAAATATTAGTAGCCCCTATCCAAAAACATGTATACCTTGAAGAAGGAATTTCAAAATATGAATTATATTTAATAAAATTAATTAAAAACTGGGTCGAAATAAGTAAAATAAAGAGATTATTTCTCTCTCTGTTAGTTTCATATATTGATGGTTAGTGATAGCTGCAGATAATAATGACTTGACATACGAATAGTGAAAGTAGGTCTAATAATTACTTTTTTATCAGATTCCTATGAAAATTGGATTGTATAAAACCTACTTCCACGTATTGAAACGTCAAGTGATATGATCTGTAACAGTCACTTTTGATATAATTATGTTATCAACAGCTTATCTATTAAATAGAATTAATGTAATTGTAAAATGTTAACCCTTTTGACCATAAAAATATATGTTTGTAATTTAGGCCCTTTTTATGAAAAATGGATTGTAGTACATGAGCATGCACTGACGTAGACACATTCAAATTTAATAAAGCTTTTAATCCAAAATACAATATCTATCTAACATTTTTCAAACTAAGACAAACTTCTCAATTTCTTAAATAGCCCAATAAAAATTACTAAATTTTTAATGTTTCCTCAATTTTAATCAGTCGAAGGTGGCTGCGTTATCTGATAGCTCGTGATCTTAATAAAATCTCACATTTGTAGCCGACGATTTCCGCACGTCCATCATAGACTCTGCCTTAAAATATGAGTGAAGAATGACCCTGGGCACGGGACGATTTCTGGATAGCTCAGCGGTTAGAGTATTGGCGTACTAAGCCAAAGGTCCCGGTTTCGATTCCCGTGTCCAGGTGTCATTTTTCCATTTTCAGAATATTATTTCATTAAGTTTTTTGGTTCGGGCGTAGTCGAGTATTAACCTTTTTTCAGATGAATTGGTTGTGAAATGCAAATTACTGAGCCAGCTGGTTACTATTATTTTATTTCTTTGCACCACTTCTTACTACTACCCGTTCGGTCTATACGCTTATCTACTAAATACGCTAATGATCTTAGGGATGAAGAAGGTCATTACCATTTGCGTGGAGGGAGAATGGAAAACTAGTTTAGTAAAAACCCTCCTCAGTACAACTGACAGAGATTCGAACTTCTATCTCCTTGTCATCGGTAGTCTACTGCAAGAGTAGCACCTTAGACCATGCGGCAATTGAAGCTGGTTATTACAGCACCCGACTTAAAAAGTAACTTTTATTTTTTAGAACTTACATAACATCCAGATGTTAATTTATCGCTGTGAAAGAGGAAGGACTTAGTTAATTTCAGTAATACAAAATATTATGGCTAAATATAAAAACAAACTAAATACCCTTAATTCCCTAAAAAGACGCACTACCAACTTAGCTAAGATGTCAAAAAACAACATATCAAATATATTTTAAAAAAATTAATGTTGTCGTAGTTGTATTTGTCCTTATATTCCTACCAGCATGAAACTTCCGGTATATAATAGACCACGCACAACGTCTAAAACACTTCATTGGTAGAGTGAGAGAACTAAAGGATGAAGTAAAGATATAAAAAAAGGTAGGGGGGGGGGAGGAGGAACACCACATTTTTCATTTCCGAAATCGGCCAA
>CABFWB010000875.1:0-33488 GCA_902151455.1 Timema bartmani
GTCTGTATGTATGTACTGTACCTCGGGCTGGAGACGAAACTATTTTACAGATTGGGCTATAACTTGGTATCTGTGAAGTTCGAATTTAACTATTATTATGAACTATGAATGAGTAAGGTAGGTTTAATAAAAATTTACTGGCATTTGCGTCTAGGAAAATTGAAGAACCATTTAGAAAATTCAATCTCATCAAGCCCAGCCGGGATTCAACAGAAATTTTCCCATAGCCAGTAAACTAACCATTTAGAAAATTCAATCTCATCAAGCCCAGCCGGGATTCAACAGCAATTTTCCCATAGCCAGTAAACTAGACTAGATGAACTTGCCCTTTAGATTTTGTTATCAAACTGATAGAATATTAACTTTTACTCAAGATCCCTTCCACATCACCCTAAGTAAAAGTAGCTCATACCATATTTTTATGGGGTCAGTTTGGAGCGATAAAATTTGATTAAAAAAAGAAAAACAGTTGCTCAATTTCATGATATTGCCCAATGGATTTAACCAGAAAATTTAAACAATGATATCTACAGTATTTAATTATAAGTACATTCATCTTTAGATTAATCTAGTGACTAGATAAAGAGAATAACATTATTAATATTAATAATGATATATTATATATGTTATATATATATATATTTATTAATCAAGTTAACCATCTTAATTAATTTATATAAACATACAGTTCAAATTTCTACAATTTCATTTAAATTTTTTCTCATATTTTATCATACCAAATAATTTATATTGAATTATATAAAATTGATTGTCATTGCTTCCGTATTACAAAATTATCATGTGCTTCAAAAATAAAATTGATTAATAATAGTATTAACAATAGGTTTTAGTGCCACATCAGCATATGAAAGTATTTAGTGCCTTAAACAAAATTAGGAACTTAGCAAAATCCCCATGGGAAAGAATAAATAGAAATAATACAACGGTTGAAAATAGGAGGTGAATACACTAAATATAACATAACATACTGATTAATTTAATCTATGGAATTAGGAGCTTGCACTTACAAAAGTACTCCACCTTTTTCTATCTTTAGATACTGTAGATACTGTCAACCTCATTAAACCCTATCTCCTTCAGGTCTATTCAAACATTATCCTCCTATCTGCGTCTAGGTCTTCCTAATGGTCTCTTCACAATTGGTTTGCCGGTCATAACCCTGAACAATGTACTAGATTTTAGATTTCTCCCATTCGCAATGAATGTCCTGCCCACCTTAATATACGAGACTTGATTATCCTTTCAATGGCTTGTGATGTGTACAGTGTATGTAGCTCGTCATTATGTAACCTCCTCAACTTCCCAGGAGCCTCATCTCTTTTTGGACCAAATATCTTTCCAAGCAACTTGTTTTTAAATAATATAAATTTATTTTTATCATATAAAGTAGAAAAGAAAATATAGATATTAAGAATTAACTAAATATGCTAATAATACTTATCAAATTGAAACAATTTCATAATGAAACACTCAATACGAGCAAGACTCATATGCAATTTAAAATATTCGCAAGCGTATATAACATTGTAAATTAATCATTTAATTTGCATTATCACGTAGCAAATAACAAAAGTCACAATTAAAATCAAAAACTAGATGAATTAGGGCATAGACCCGCTTCGGCGGCCACATGGCCTATGGCACTACTCTCGCATTAGACTGGCTGCCGACAACGAGGAAATTGGGGTTTAATCTTAGTTGGGTTTACTGAGGGTGTTTTTTCTAAAAATAGTTTTCCACTCTCCCTGCCTTAAAATTCAGGTGCACTTCTTCTAGATTCAACTTTCTTTATCCTTAAAATATTAGAGTGATTAATACATAGGCGTATTGCTCGAACGGGTAAAATGAAATGTTGCTAAAAAATAGATTATAGCTGCGACACTACACAAAAAGGTGATATACACTTATGGAAACATCGCAAAGCTCACTTTTGGGAGGTGGATTCCCTCTTAATTGAAAAAAAACAAAGTTCAAATAAGTGTACCTGAAACTAATCATTGTAAAGACGACGTTGTCTCATATAGAAGAACTTCGCGACACACCATCGCTAATGAGCCAAAGATTTTTATAAATAATAATAATAATAATAATAATAATAATAATAATAATAAGCCTTAATGGCAAAGTTAAGGCTAACGCTTTTTCTTACACTTAACTTAAAGTGTTATGAACAAGGTTTGAAATCCACAATTCATGCCATTTGTGTAAGACACCACACCGAACATAGCCGCTTCGGTCTAAAAATGAAACACTCAAATGCCCCTTAGGAGGAAGATAAACTACCTTCTTGGCTGCCTGGTCCACCAGTTCTTTGCCTGAGAGACAGGCGTGACCACGAACCTGACAGAAAGTGAGCCGGCTGTTTATTGAATCAATTTTTAAAATATGCTTGTGCATTATCTGGATGAAAGGAATCCTAGTGTACAAAGAGGGCAATGCCATTACAGCACTCATGCCTTTAAAGCAGATGAAAGAACAGTGATATTTAAAGTAGAAAACGCTTTGTGATTTAAAAATGACGTATAGCTCTGCCATAAAAGCAATTGTTTTGCTATATAAAGATAATTAAAATGGTTATAGTCCAAAACAAAAGTAAACACCACGGAGGTCCCATTATACGATCCACTCTTATATTATAGATGACTAGATCCTTGAAAGAAAGTGGTGAGAAGCTAATCTAAAGCCATTTTTTTATACAACGTGTGGTGTGGTCGCTTTAGGGAACTTAACTAGATCAAGTTGTCATTTGGGTAAGCTTAGCTAAGAGATAAAAACTCTAACTAGGGAGTTGAAAATAGCGTTTATAAATACTATCCCACACGTGTCGAAAACCGATAACATGCGGATCCCAAATGGGATTGTACTACGCCAATTAATTTCGTTCAAGACACGATTGGAAGATGTAACACGAGACGGTAGACAACAGTCGCGTAGCATCAGGGTGGACTATGGGACTTTTCTCCCCAAATGTATCCTAGAATGTTTAGAAAAACAAATTCCATAGGCTTATTCACTATCATAAGTTTAAAAACAACTCCCAGCGTAATAAAACTTACATACATATTTCTTGCTTTAATAAATATTATTTATTTCCCTTCCCCTATTGAGACACCACACTTTGTAGCATATATATATTTTTCCAGTTGTACTTTCAGTTTCAAATCCCTCGATCCCTACTCCAGAGGTACCTCTAATTACCTCGAGAAGAAGCTAGTCTTGACCGAGTTGATAAATTGTTTAGTGTTTATAAGCAAGGCTCAAAAATTAAATAATAATTGGTATTACTCAAAATATTATACATCTAAGCAAACAGTAATGTCATAAATAATACTGAATTAATTATATTCAATTTAAAACTGTTAAATTATTATATTTAGTGCAATGTTTTGTGAACAGTTTTGAGTTTGTCTTATGTTTGGTAACATTGAGATTTTAGCTGCTCTCTCTAGGTTGTGACCGTTATGAGGAGTGCTGTGGCAATTGGTGAATGTCGGGGGGTCAAGGAGTGGTTTAGTATTAGAGCAAAGATTTCCTTGAAAGCTGCTCCAGCATGAAACACTTTGTCTTTCTACCTAGCTAAAATATTTAACACATTTAATCACAAATTTGTTAGAAAATAAGTTACCCAAATCAAATATTCAATTAATTATATATGAGAGGCTCTAGTAAAAAACGTGATAAGCTTCATTTTATGAAGAAAAAAAATTAACAGTGATTTTTGGTAGCCTATCTTTTAACTAAATGTTGTTTTTATAGTCTTTCAAGATTTTGAGGTAAACTAATATAGACAAAAATTGTATTTATTTTTATAGTTAAATTTAAGGATTTTTTAGACGTGTAAATAGGGAATATACATTATACAGCATCTAAATTTAAAGGGGGTTATTATGTTTATGCCCCGACCCCTCATTTATGTATGTATGTTACTGTGAATGTGCTTAATTCGTTATTTTGTAACATTACCGGTGAAGGTATAAATTCACCAAAAGCAATAGTTTACTTAACAAATAATAGGATTTATCTACATTAACCAATGATTTTATAAATTTCCCAATACAGTATGGTTAAAGTATGTTACTTGAACTGAATCATCTGCATTTACCAATGATTTCATATAGTACCTAAATTATGTTGACGAAAGTATAAAACATAAATCCAAACTATCCTAACCCAATTTAACCCAACCTAAACTAACAAAATCTAACCTAAACTTCCCTAGATTAACCTAACCAAATAAAATCTTGATGTGACTTAATAACATTCTCCAGTGGTTGATACAAATTTTATAAACTCACCGGTGATTTTATCAAACGTTCGACGAGTTTCTGAAAGAGTAAATACATTTTTTACATTGCCCAACTGAACCAGTGGCTTTATAGAATCACCGGTAATAGTAAAAACTCATCACATTCAGAAGACTCACAGTATATATATATATATATATATATAAATAAAACACTAATTTTTTAGAAAGGTAATACTCTATTTACAAAACGGAAAAACCACCAATAACAACAGACTCCCAGTTATGTAAATACTGGCATTAGAAATATATATTAACTAGGTTGTCTTGCTCAATTTATGTAAAATTTCTTTACTTGAAATATTATTTCTGTGAATGTTAAAAAGAATGATTTGTATTTGATATATTTATATGTCTGTAGTTAGTGGTGGTTTTTCCGTTTTGTAGATAGAACCTTTCTAAAAAATACTGTTACTTCTAGTTTTAACTTTCTATACATTTCTTTGTGTACTCTGTGTGCAAAATTAATTTAAAGTTATTTCGTTGTAATCTAATTTTACAATGGAAGGGGAAGAACTGATATATTTCTCGTTGAAAGTGCCAATGTGAACTTTATAGTGTCGTAAGCACAAACATCCATGATTAAAAAATATTTTCTAATTCATCGTCTAGAGCTAATGAAGGGGATATAAGGTAAGACGATTATATCTATAAATTAAGTCTCCCCTTCATATTGTGAGTTACGCCACTGCTAAGCAATATGCTGTGGCATCTAATGCAGATTCGATACGTAAGATACTAAAAGATAGCTCCTAAGATAGGAAACGGTTGACATGCAATCATTGACACATATACTTACGACTGAACTGATATGGTAATCAGCAGCAGAATTCCTGCATGGATGACACTATCTTGCAATTTAACGCCTATCCTAAAAGAACCCTACACATAACGGATGTAGTCCAACTTATATCTAGCCAAGGAACATTATCAACACCCCAGAAGTTACCGATAATGGTTTTAAACAAATCGAGAGCTTTTACACACCCCACTTTCAAATCTTGGATGTGTGGAATACACGTTCACTTAAAATCAAATAAAAATCCCAAGACCCGTACGATTGGAGAGACAGGTAAAACAATGTTGTCAACTAAAATATATGGTACCACATATTATTTGTAAGTGAACCTCCGGCGTTTGGGTTGAACAGAAGAGATAACAATTTCATGACGACACCGTCAATATACTGTTAATAGCAAGTTGTATTTCCATCAGCCCTGTGGAGATTAAGTGAGCTACTATATATTGTGTAGTCACCACAAAATGGTATGAACAGGCAGAATGTAACAAACTATCTATGCTATTGTTGATCGCCGTCGTATACAAAATATAACTTAAAATCCTGCCCTAGGGCACCCCATATTCTTGACTAAATCTCCAGATAAGCTATTGTTTAACCTTGACCAAATATCGTGGAAGTTTAAGATTGAGACTAGTCACACACACACACACACACACAAAATGATATATATATATATATATATATATGGTGTCTTAAAATATTTTCACGCACAGCTTTTAAGGGACATAGGTCTGTAGGCAGAAGGATTTAATATTTCTTTGTAACTTTTACACATTGTCTACACCATAGTTATGGGAACAGACGAGATTCCTAAATTACGGCATAATAATATGATTCAATTTACTACGTTATATTTATCTATAGTAAAGCAAATGTATATTCAAAAGTATATAGTTTAAGAACTAGAATATTATAGTGTCAGCAAAGACTTGAATAATTTTTTCAATGAATTTACTATGATAATATACAAGGATATTGGTAATTCTATATCCAATGTGATATAGCCAAATTTATTAAAATAAAATTAAAAGTTTTGCTGGGAACTTATTATATGTTAAATATCTCTAGGTCTATCCATCTAAGCCTTATGATTTTGAAGAATCCTAAATTATTAACATCTCAAATATCTGTAAATTAATTTTAAAGTTTTCTTGGTAATGATGGATTACGTACTTAAGTAACCTAATGAATATAATAAACTAAGCTAAAATTAATCACAATTGAATTTTCATCAAAATATAATTTTTTAAATGTTGATCTTAGAATTTTGTGAATTATTTAGAATACAAATTATTTGAGCCAACTCAATGACTCATTGAAAAAGGTAACGCAGCTTTAAAGTAACTATATTCTAAGAAAACTGTATATTAATAATAAATTTCAAGTTCATTAGTATCTAGAAAATTAAAAATTATAAAGACGAAACATATAAGGTTTAAATAATCTGGTTATTAAGTTTTAAAGTAATATATACAAATTATACATGTATATTATATAATATCTAAACATTATATATAGGCGGTACAATGTTTTTTCGGGCCCTATTTCTTTTTCTAATAATCCTGTCAAATATATTAAAAATATAACTATCTTAATTAATTAATCTTATCTGAAAAAAGAAAAGAAATAAGACTAACATTACAAATAGTTTATATTTTTATATCTATAAATAGAAAAAAATCTATAGGACAAAAAATCCTTTACCCAAAACTAATAATCTAGTCATAGTACTAGTAGAGGGAAAGTGAATGCTAATCTTCAATAAATGCAAACATTTTCTAATATACCAGAAATACCCAGGCCCATTTTATACATCAGTTACAGGTACGATATACCCCTGCAATCCTCTCTCATAGGGCCGAGGACTTATTCTTGTATGGTCAGTTTTGTGGGTTGACAAGTCACGGTTCAAATCACACCTGGGTGCATTAAGAGGGGTACACATATTATTAGTTGCTGATCTATGGGAACGTCCACCAAAAGTATCAAGCTCACAAAAGACTGGTTTGCTGGTGATGAGAAAGACCATGGTTTGAATCTTGACTGGGTGTTCTGTAGATGTTTTTAATGTTGTTAGCTATCACTTTTGTTTCTCTATATTCCCTTCACGTTAGTGTAGATGCATTATTCTATGTTATAATACTAATACTTAGGGGACGGCCAGACTGAGCGAGTACGTGAGCGACTAAAATATAAAATAGAACACATTGGTTGTAATGAAAGGTGGCCAGACTGGAGCGAGTGTCTGTGCGGGCGCGCTTGAAAGATAAAACTGGCTCTACCCGGTACAGTCTAGTTTACAGGCGCTAGGCAATATTATTGTATGTTGGTTCATTGAGTGCTAGGAAAATTTCTCATTTTGACATTTTTATTAATATCGATAAGCTTAGCACACTTGCTACTAACGGCCTAGTTTAGTTGGTAAGATCATAAACCATATATATATGTAAAACTGATATGTTAAAATACTTCAATATTATCAAAGTAGACCTTTACAAATAAGAATCACCATTAGTGTGAAAAGAGGATGAGAAAACCACAACAATAAATCACTTGTTAAAACCACCCTCAGTTCCTTCGGCCTAGATTCGGAGCCTCCTCGTCAACAACTAACGAGAGCTATCTGCTAATCACGTGCTCGCCAGTCTGGCCACCCAGTCGCTTGCGCGCTCGCTCTCTCACTTGTCAGTCTGTCCAAACCCAAAGTCGTTATTAATATTAGTGTTGTGTGTGTCCTAAACATACGTATGAATGACACCTATTAGCTATCAGTGCCATAAACTTCCCGTATATTTGTTCAAATGATCACTATTCTAAGTTCAACTTTATTTATTAAAGTTTACGTTTGTGGCTGCTAAAAATAAACAATTAAAACAATGTTTATTAAAGGTGTACGAAGGTATGTTTATTTTAAAGATGAATATTGGTAGCTTTAACAAATAAAAGCTATAATATTTTTATTACTATCTTGATAAAAAATATAAAAACCTAAATTTTATGACCTATTTTTTTTATAAATATTGTGGAAAAATATTATTTTCTTATTAAATGTTTGTTAGATTTGATTTTATTCAAGATAATTTAATCCACTACAGTGGGCAAGTAGACAAAGGCTACCTTCATGTAACCACAACAATCTAATTACTGCATTGTGCAGTATTGTATGCAGGATAATTATGACTAAGGAATACATACTGTACGTAGTTTAATGTACAGATTACTTAATATACATATCAATACGCAAATGAAATTTATGCAAATAGTAAACCATACTTGCTTCAGTGGTCGCATGGTTTAAAGCACTACTCTCGCAATAAGCTAGACTGTCGAAGACGGGGAGATCGAGGTTCAATCCCGGTCGCGTGTAATGAGGATGGTTTCCCCTAAATTGTTTTCCCCTCTTCCTCTACGCAAATACAGGTACGATTCCTCTAAAATTCAATTTTTCTAATCCCTAACACATTAATGTAGTTAGGGATTAGGAAGATTGGAGGGTTACATAATTATATGCCTATGTACTAACACATTAAGGTAGTTAGTCCATACTCACCCGAAAACCGAAAAGGTGGTAAGACGAGGCACTAAATATAAAAATAAATTTAAAAAACGTAGACCTTATGTACTGTATATGTGCACACGACCACAGACAACTGCTAAGACAACCCCCTGCTGATGGATCGAAAGGGTTGAAGGTACGACCTTGAAAAAATTTGGTTAATACTACCAAAGCTATTTTAAACATTTTACCTAGAGTGGGAAGGCGGGACTATTCACACTTCACTTGAGACATTGACATTCCTGACAATCCTACAGTCAAATATTATAAAATAAATGGTGTTTTAAAATTTTGTCCATTGTTTAGAGAATTATATGCAAAATACTGCGTCTCTAGAAGTGTATGTTTCTGTTATTGGGAAAGTCCACAACTGGAAAGTTGTTTCACTGTAAGCGCCCATGTTATTTTTCCAGGGAAATTTAAACTGTCCGTTATAAAGAAGGACCCGCTATTCAGAGATGACCATTATAATTAACTGTACAAACTTGTGGGAATAATCGACCCAAGCTCGGGCAAATAATCGTTTGGTCCATGCTTAAAATAATATGACCAATGGTATTGCTTTCCTTGGAATATTTCTTATATCTAAATTATCTGTTTAATCGGGACTCTCTTAAGTTATGTATCATTAATCACTTTTTGGCACATTCATTTCATATTTGACTACGCAGTTTTTATTCATTTCGTTAAGTTTCAGTTTTAAATAAAGTTATTGTACATCCACACTTAATATTAATAAATAAACTAAATCATAAATATGTGTGTATGCCACCCTCAATTCTCTCGCTGAAACGTGTAGTGTGTTTATTTAAATAATAAATGGAACTTGGTTCAATAATTAAAACTCAGTTAAAGACATACTGTTTTACTTATTTAATTACGTAAATCCACGCAACAGGTTATATCCATTATACGATCATCAGCTTTGACTTCAATTGAAACTGATCATTATTAGGTCCATGCCACCCCTCACTTTTTCTGTCTCGTCCTTACGGCCTGATACACGATGGCCGTAATAGTGTCCGCAGTAGCCGTGGCCATTTTTGTGCCTAGCAATCCATACTAGAATAGTAAAAATGTACTTAAAGCCAGTACTGGTATTAAAGGTGCAGTGCACGGGAAACTCGGTTAAAAAAATGAATAAATTTCTCCATTGAGGATTTTGGCTATTTGTAGCCTTACTATTTTTATATGCCATGGTTAGAAAGGTCAATATAAGTAAAATAACATCTGCATCTTAAAAATGTAAATTGTTTATATAAAACCATGGTAAATTCTTGCAGAGCTCAAACCCGGATTGTCTGGGTCAAAGTAAGTTTTACGATCCACTTATTTAGCTGCCGGTTTAGCGTCATTATTCTGAACTTATTAAGACTAGCTATGGTTATAGCATATTTAAGTCTTGATGTCACAACAATATTTACATAAAACAAAACAAAGAATCTGTTGTTATTGGACGATATATTATCATAATCATATGTCATAGATTTTTAAATAGGGCTGACCATTTATTGTACAGACATATAAACAATACATATATAATTAAAATAACTTTGGTAACTGCCTTTTATCCTTTAATCATATAAATCCTCATCTATTTTTGATAAATCGTAGGTATATTTAAGTGTATCACTCTCATTTAGTGACAAATGAAATATATTAAGTTGACTCATGGAAGAGCTTTAAATGAGCTATAGAGTAACATATAAACTTATTCTATTACTTTACTCAAACTCTGACAAGAGCATTTGTTTTTGTCGTTGGAGGTATTTAAATATATAACCATACTATTTGCTATTGTTTATTTGCTGGCGAGTAACTTTTTCCTTTTAATTAGTTGTATTATTTGATATTTTTAATTTTTATTTCTGAAAAATCTGAGAACCAACTTTTTCATTTGAAGTAGTGTCAATGTTTTCTAAATGAGTAGTACATTAAACTAATAATGAAGACTAACTTTACAAGAGGTGGTAAGAGGAAGAACATAGAAAAAAAGAAAAAATATGTTTGCTTCTTCTTTTGGTCGGCAAAAGCAGCAATGCTCTACCAACTAATTATGATTTATTGATACACTTTACGTTTCTCATCCCAGCCGACACCAAAGTAGCAGTATGACTTGCCTATTTCCCCCCTTTCCGACCTTCCTCAATCCCTACCTCCCACCCCCAATGAAAGCTGCTGCTGATTGTCTTCGGAGCCTCCAACCACCTTAATTGCATTGAGTTTCATCCCTTTTTCTTCAATGTTCTTCACACCAATTCTATCATTCACTTTCCCCTTCCTATTCTTGACAACTAAACATTATTTGCTATTGTTTTTTTTTTAAAGGTTTCTGGGACTATTCCCTCCCCATCGTCCCATCAACAATTCCACTCGCCAAGAGACGTAACAAATTGTAAAATATGGGTAACTCATATTTTATTAACACTAGTTTTGTCCAATAATATGATACCATAGAATTTTGTTTCCATTCGTCATTAGTATGCAATTTTTCACAATTTTTTTCTAACTTAACAAAAGCTAATTACGTATTTTTGCAAACGTTAGTAGAACTAGTTTCATATATACAGAACTATTATAAATTGGTAAAATGCTAAGTAAACAATATCATAAATAGTTATGTATATTTAAATGATATGAAATAAAGATGAAGACTATAAATTTTAACTAATTTATAACCTTGACTTTTATGTGTTTGGACTTTGACACGTAATCTAAATATATAAACAACCAAGGAAGAATAAGTAAGTTTGAATTTAGAAAAAATATACCCACATTTGTGTGTAGTGAAAGTAGGAAAATCTAATCGCTACACCTAGACAGGAATAAAACCCTGATCTCTCCATCTTCAGCAATACAAACAAGATGAGACTGACGTCTTTGTCTACGTGACTACCTGTTGTAGCTACTAGGTCAACAAATGATTGATACAAAACTTATGTAAATAATTCCAGAATTGAGATATTTTGTACAAACATTTAGGTTTTAAAACTAAAGGTAGAATATCATTTTTACACAAATGTGTGCAAATTGTGAAATAATACACCCCTAACTAATCACGTAGCTTAGAATGAAAGACTGGTACAACGTTACAAATTGTTTACATCACCTTTAATTTCACAGAATTTTTACTGAATTAATTGAATTAATTGAATGAATTAATTGAAAATTATTTTGGGAAAGCAAAGTCTATAATAATTTGAATCTTACCTGAATCCATAAATATGTGCTCCACATCAACATTAAACGATTACCCTAGGACAAGGGTAGGGATTATTTTGACATTGGAAGGGCGCTTCACGGATTCCCAATAAGGCCACATAATAACTGTACAGAAAATTTTGTCAAAATTATAGAGACGTACTTTACCTAAATATAAGTTAAAATCAATTTTTAATGGCTCATAAAGGTAAATAATGTCTTCTAGTCTACTTTTTCGCTTTGTATTCAATTTCTTTTATACATCTATTAGTATATATTCATAGATCTTTACTTTTTTAAAAAGAAAAGATTACACAAATTATAAGATATTTCAAAGAAGCAGTTTTTTAGTACTTTTTTCAAGTTTGTTCATTATGGATCAAAGTTAAATTACTCAAGCATGTTTATAAATATATATAAGCATGTAATATAATTATAGTCCGATGCCTTAGCTCAATGGGTGGCGTGTCTGCGTGCTGAGATAAGGGTCGCGTGTTCGATTCCAAGCCTGGTAGAAAAATTTAATTATTGGTGAAATGTGGGTTTTACCGTTTACATTGATATATTAACTGCCAGGGACTAGATGTTGTACCTGTTTAAGTCTTAAGTATAAATTATAAAACATATGAGTCTATGACAGGACTAGCAAGCCGGTTGTGGAAAATATATAGCTTGATTAAAAAATGGACCCAGACCATAGGCTGGAAACAGTAATGGATGTAGTAAAAGCGTTATAGAATATAGTATAAAATCACTTACAAATGGAGTTAAGCCAACTAAAGAACTGAAAAGTTAATAAAACACTTAGTTTTTTTATATCGTAATCAAAATTTGAGTTTGAGAATGTATAATTTTAAACGATGAAGCGACATTGACGAAATGTGTGAAAAGGCCGCACCAACACCTCAATTGGCCAAATGTATCATAAAGGTCGCAGATTCCTCATCCCTGACCTAGGATATGAGTATTATTACTTTTTTTTTAAGTTACAAGCCACATAGTGATACATTAGGAATTCTAATATGAATATCGTGAAAAGATAAGATTTACAAGACCCATGATAAAAACTTTTATGGATTGTGGCTCTTAAAAAAAGTTTTAATGTAATAGTTGACAATTATAAAATTGTGACAGTAAACAGTTTATTTTTGTGTTTAAAATATAGGTGGGAAGCAATATAAATCATCAAATTAAAATTTTCATTGATGAAGTTATAATATTCATCCCTTTGGCAAAGAGCTAATAAATTAATTAATCAATAATCTATGGGGCCTTGATTCCAATTCTTCGTTATGATGAGAATATTATACAAACAATTTAAATAGCATCTCATTATGCTAATGTTGGCGAACACAAGACTGCTAAGGTCTAGTGTGTATCACAAGAGGTAATATAAACTAGTTAAATATTATTAATAATTATAGATTGATATACTACTAAATGATTGCTGAAACTTAATTATAATAAATTTGATGAAATTAAAATACATAGAATAAAAAGCTGTGCTACTTGGCTTACTATTTAAATTTTAGCACTTAATATCTAAACTAAGATACGAACAGTGATCCTATCTACATTGGTGGGGAGATTTACTAAACGTCAAGTTCATTTAACTTATATTTTCGGTGTTGGGAAGAATTGAGGTTCAGATCCTTACAGGTTTACTGAAAGTGTTGTTTGAGGGTAGTAAACTATTTAAGTAAAATACCCTCCATACTATCGTTTGTGTTAAGAAACCTTACCTCCTTGTAACTATAAAACCAGATGATATGTGCTTATTATTTGTTTCGAGCTCCTACCAACGCAGTAATAATTATTTTTGGATAATTGACTCGTTATAACATGTTTCAAAATGTGTGTCCCTTTTAATCTAATGATCAAAATATTATGATTTATGACATCGTGGAAGATAATATTTATGTACAAAGTTTGTTTAAAATCTTATATTTCTTTTCAAAATTTTAGTTGTATTTCCAATTATAGTTTAAAAATATAATTATATCACTTTGAATCATTTAATAATATAATGCTCGTATGATATGTGAATAAACTTGATGTGTGGGTTGAACTGCATAATTTTGATCGAGAGATAAAAAGCAATGCCAAGTTTCTGACATGACCCTCTTTGTATTTCAAGATTACCACAGTAGGTAGACCCGGGATAGTGGTAGTCGTGAATGAGTGAAACTCTCACCAGCTGTCACATACAATTATAAAAACAAAGAAGTAATAAAATTCAAAATAGTGTCGACACACTATGCCTTGCCTGCGTATTGATCATTGCAAAAACAGTATATGATTTTAAAATTTAACCATGTCATAGGGCTTGAAAACATTTATAAAAATTAGAAATGGCTGCTATATTCAAAAACTTAAATCAGAAATACTATGGCTTAGCATTCATGTGAATCTTTTGAGAGGAGGTGGACTCACCTATTTGAAACAAGTCCAAAAATATCTCTCCGAATACAAAACTAAAGTGTTTCGGAAATGACAAAGGAGGCAAGTTCTTCATTTGGAGCCTGGCCCCTACGAACATTCCTTTAAAGGGTACGTGGGTATGTATTTTTACAACGATGTGCAAAATCATTTTATATCGTCACATCTTTGATATCCACATTTAAGTGTTCTTTTGTCAATTAATGCCGAGTGCCATTCGGTAATAAGAACAAGCACAAATGTGACTCAGCGTGTAAAAGGTGTCACTGTAAAGCTGTATTACATATAGGTCAATCTGTGAACTGTAAGGACTGCGTGCTTTGGCTAGCTAAACACACGTGCTACGATAATTGTAAACGTTAAGTATGGAAATGTTGACATTATCTAGTCAGCATTAACTGAATCTAATTTATGAAACCAAATCTAACTTATAAAATTAAAATACCTTTCCTATCCTGCCAGTTTATTACTCGTATAGCTATTTTAGATGTAAATTTTTAAGTTCGTTGTAGACTCTCAACCCGTGGGCTACATTGTAGCACCGCTTATACTTATCGTTTGCGTCAAAAACGCAAGATATGGTTACGGTTCACACAGGACTGCGTGTTTGTACTTAGAAGGGAATTGAGAGTTAGTAATTTTTGTCTTAGCACCAAATCTTACTACTGGTGTAGGTTGTACAGTGTACACATATGTACTATTAACGCTAATGAGTTAGGGATGGGTAATGTAACATTTATAAGAAGAGTACCGAGCATTTGCCTGGAGAGAGTGTGAAAAATTATTTAGAAAGGCCCCCCCACCTCAGTATAATCGGCCAAGAGTATAACCCCATTATTACTATCATCATCAGTCTAGTCTCACGAGAGTGACGCCTTAGGCCATGCGGACACAGAAGGAGGCGTTTGTAAATTACTATAAGAAAATACTCTGGTGAGCCTGTGCCATTTGTATTTGGAAAAGTGTGCACAAAATTTCATTTTAGACGCTGTTCAACCAGAACTGTCGTTACCAAAAATACCAGGCTAACCAGGCGAGAACAGGAATACCTTCTATATATCATGGTTTCCCTACCAGCACATGCAAAGAACAGGGAGTTTAGTCAAAACATTATTTGAAAGTATAGTACCTTTGCTGACAAGCAGTTCTAAAGCCATTGGAGAAAAAGGCACTTCTTCCGGAATTTATGTGTACTCTGACGTCACCAATCAGCATCGTCATTTCAGAGCGACATTATGACAGCATGCCAGCGTGGTTTGAAATAAACTTATAATAAAGGCAACGATAATGCCCGACACACTGATGACTGGCTAAGGCAAAAAAAGGCTGTCTTAAAAAGCATTGGTGTCACTTTGCTGCTGTCGTCGACCATAAGAAGGTAACAAAGAAGAATAAGAAAGAGAGACTGTAGATAATTTAATTTGAAATTTTATTCTATACACCACCAGACATGCGAATGTGCAAACGGTGATCTTGATCTATTTTCCATTTGGTTGAAACGAACCTGTCTGAAAGGTGGCCAATTGACTCAGTGAAAGGCTGTTCATTCCCTTACGCATGATTCACCAAACGAATTTACCGTTACTAGTCAAGACAAGTTTTAAAATGATCATTCACAGAATATTTCAAGGCTAAAATATTGAAGCCTGACTGGTGCGCTTCCACTGATGCAGATCAAATCCCCTCCGTAAATAGCTCGTTTAATTCACTATTCACACAGGTTGGCTTTTTAAATCAAAAACTCGTCTCACCGCCCAGCAACACTTATGCGTACATATCATAATTTAAGACGTTGCTCAACATAACATAAATTCCCAAGAACGCATCTGGCCTGCACCATTTGGGAGGCAAACACCTTTGAAAAGAATGGCAACACCAACCAGAGATTTGATATTCATCTTAGTCTTTGGGAAATTTTTTAGATCTTTGTGGTTTCTCCATGGTGACGTGTATAGCTAAGAATAATACCTTTTGAACAATAATAAACACAGGGTAAAATTGGTTCGTTCCAAAGACGCATTCAATCTTAAGTCTGCCTCTGAAATCACCCATTTTAAAGTTCACTTTGTCGAAACCAGTCTTCTTGCTCAACGTATCTATGTGGAACTGCCTGTCTTTAGATTTAAAGTTTTAAACCTCATTACAGCAAACTCTCCCATCACCCGAGTGGAAGTAAAACTCTCACAATTATTATAGAAATGCGAGGAAATTTATTCGACAACGTATTCATTAGGAAGTTACCTAAGTGATACGTTGTGGGTAATCAGTGAAACGTGTGTCAAGAACAACTTTACGCCTTTTGTCCAGCTATAAAAATACAGAGGGAATTGTGCGTTGTCTAACCGTAGATAGTGGTAATAACTGGGCAACTAAGAGGTAGTCATATCAAAGTTTTTCAGCAATACATAGCCTCCTCAGAAGATAAGTTTGACTTATCATTAAATCTCACTGAGACACAAGTGCGGTGAAATTGTGGTCGTTAGATATAAGAAACATAACGCTGGACTCAAACGGGTCACATATTTTACACTTAGCTGGAAACATCTCTGCAATGTTTGACACCTCATCGACATCATCGTCGAGTGAAGGGATTTGTGGTCAACACATTTCACCAGATTTTGCAAGGATTTTTTCGATACACCCGTCATAGATATATGCGACACCCTAATATAGACCATAAATGTGATCAATCTCGAGCATCCTACTGTGGAAACACATCTAAGAAATCTGGATCTGATCAGTTATACATATTATGCACGTCAAGTTGTCAGTTTAGACTATTAAATGTTGAATTGTGAATGCAATCCCGTTAGACTTAACATCTAAGAGACAGTGTAGAGAAACATTTAAAAATTATCTCCATCACTCAGGTTAGAGTGTATAATACACGAATGTTTTCATAACGTGTTCTACATACACAAAATTTTGCGTCATTTGTGCAAACATTTGTATTAAATATACGTGTATCATATTGTATTTTATACACGCATAACAATTTTCAATTTTCCTTTCTGTCTACCACCAGTGGCTTAATCCTGCCTCTACATGTCGTGCTACCAATATCCAGCGCTAGGTATGAGTCATAGATTCTGACGTGATCTCCTGTAGCCTACTCCTGTATTGAATTGTCGTGCCACGAATCTGGCGCTATGTAGGCCTACGTATGAGTCATCACACTTGGCCTATCGCTGTTTCGACATCTCAAGCATTCGATCTGGTGTCAGGTTTGAGTCAAAGATTCTGACGTCATAGGAGCTGTGATATCCCATTTGGCCTATTCCTGTATCGACATGTCAAGCTGTCAATCTGCCACTAGGTATGAGCTATTATCCATGGCCTATTCTTTTTTCAACATTTCGTACCTCCAATCTGGCACCGGGTCCTTCTGATTTCATCAAGGTTTTGACACTCTCGTTAGTGCGACTGACCGGCACTTCACGTATCTCTCAGTCTATGTGAAACATCTGTCAAGAGAGGAACCCGGGAACACTCCTCAGGGGATCAATAACACCAACTTGAACCAAATAGTTAGATATTCAAATGGGGCAAAAATAAATTTGTACATGATTTGAACAAAAAATAAAATAAAATAAATAAAAATAATAATAATAAATAAAAATAAAATAAAATAAAATTCAACAATCCGAACCAAATAATTAATCATAAATTCAAATGGGGCAAATGGAGCAAGATACGAAACAATATAAAAATGGGTTAAAAATATCAAATGTGGTGAAATATGGCGTCTCGTGCACTAGGTAGGGCACAAAGGCAGGATTTAAACACAGGATTGATTACACAAAATGGACAGGATTAAACAAGATTAAGTCACACATGAATCTATAGGCTCATTGATCTCAAGTACATACGATTACGTCACAGGGAAAACACAATGCCAGTGAAGGTAACTTTAGTGGATGACTTCAGAAAAATGGGTAGAAGTACGACATCATGGGGCACAATTGCCATGATTTAAACACAGAGTAAATGACAATAAATATACAAGATTTAAAAAGCTCAGGTCAGACAGGGAACTGTAAACTCAATGAGCTCAGGTACATACTATTACGTCACAGGGAAAAGCACAACACCAGTGAAGGTATCTGGCGTGGGTCACGTCACTGGTGCGTAAGAGCATGTATCCTACTGGAACTTTTGAAATCAACAACAAGCTAAATAGTTTACACTTTATAGTCCGTTAATCAAGAATTGATCGATACTTGAGGGCATGGCTTCATTGAACACCAAAGGAAATTGGTTTTAATATCTGCAATCCTTTTATCAAGATTTAATTTCTTACTTGGAGAAATTATTGAAATGATTGGCAAAATTACTATTTTAAATTTTTGTATCACTTGTACCAAAATTATCTATATGATATGGAGATAGTTTTCCAATGAACACCAGAATAAATATTTTAAATTTACTAGCTAAGAAAAAACAAAATAACCCTAAGTTACACGTAAGACCATCAAATAAATGAAAAGTAACTAAATTAAACGCATTAATACAAGCACACTAACAGTGGCTCTCTAACGTAGAGGTGTTGTTGCTATTAACAAAAAAATATTTAGTTCAAATTTAAGATTTAAGAATCAAAATTAAATACATTAAATTTACATGCAAAACCATAAAATAAAACTTAAAAAGTAGCTAATATTAAGACACAAATGAAGTCTTAGAGGGAAGCATTGTTGCAACGAACACATAAATATAAATAGTTTACAATTGCTATCCAAGAAACAAAATAAATGGTACGGCGCACCGCACAGACTTTCTCTCTCTTTCTATAAACTCGTAAGATTTCTGAACGGAATAATGTACATTGTATCATCACCACTCCACATAAGAACACGCATAAAATAATATACAATGATATANGTATTATTTTATGAAGGGGGGAGAGGAGAGCTAGGTTTTGCTTATTTTTGCTGAAAGTGGGGTGGGGGTGGTGGTCAGAACAATGCTTACATAAGACAAAGAGAGACGGGAAAGAATAGGGAAGGGCACATTGAGTGCTGCTTGAATTTCGGGTAGCTTCGGTAATTACTCTAACACAACCCCAACCTTCTCAAAGCTATATGTCACACACAGCCGCGTTGTTCCGTTAACCCTAACCAATCTCATGAATACCTAGTTCGATTCACTTTTTACGTGATGTCTATTCAGAGAACTTCTAGACCACTTTTTGCATCCACTATTAAAAACTAAGCTAACGCCTCATGACTTGGTTGTGAGGAGGTTAATTCCTTAGTCTTTGAGTGCCCACCTGGCACTGAACATCGATGTTAAGTCCAAAGGAGTTTTATAAGTTCCATATAATTACTTACGCACTTCTGTAGGACCACGCCTCTCAAACAGGACCTGCTGGGAGTGTGGTCTGTACTATGCATCAGACAAGTCTACAACTCACCACCGGACCCCAAAGAGATTCACCGAGACCAAGGTGAGAACTGCAATGAATCATGGGTACGTCCAGTTCGCGTAGCTGCTAGACATGCCAACATTCTCATGTGCATATTTAAAAATCAATATTGGAAAGAAGATGCTGAGTGGCTAAGCAAAGACGAGGTAGATGAGCATGGAGAGATCAGCCACAGCTCTAGTGTCCCAGACACTCTTAATGGACACAAAATAAAGTGTTTAAACATCAGCCACAGCTTTAGTGACCTAGACACAATAAATGAACAGAAAATTATAAAAGTGTTTGGACGTGGATTCAAGAACATTAGTTATCTTATTAGAAGTAGCTTAAAGTTTTTAACAACAATAATAATATTTAATTACTCACTAATAATACATTTTTATAACGTCAATTAAGTGTAAACTATATTTTTGTTATAATCTAATAACTTTTAAAATATTTTTAACAGTTTAGTAGAATGAATTTAAATACATTGTATAACAATGTTGATTGTTAATTGTAGAGAGGAAAGTAATAGGGGTGTAAGTGCCAAAAATCTAATTATGAGGAAATCAAATAAAACCTTTTATTTTTGAGAAAAAACAAAAAAAAAATCCCTAATATTCGTATTTTACTCCATTATTTTACTTAGGAGAAAAGTTTTTGTAATAGTACTAACTATAAATTCATACTTCATCTTACACTAAAAAATTGTAAAAATCATGTGAAAAGAAACAGCTCAAGTCCATAGGGAAAGATACGTCAAAAGGGTGTAGGTCTATTCTATTTATTTATCAAAAATGTTTGGTAAATATTCACATTAAGAAGTATAAATAGTTTAACTATATTGGTACCAACACAATTACATTTGAAATAAGGACATTGATATGTAATGAAAACAACAAAAAACTAAGAAATAATAGTAACTACTAAACAAAACCACACGAATCCCAGCATTCAAAATAACTAAAGAGCAAAACAACACAAATCCCAGATTTAATAAATACTCCCGAATAATGTAATTATAAAATGCACATAAATATTCATCAATGTACTAAATCAACTTTTTCAAATCTCTTTTATTCTCTGCCGAAATTCCTTTTTCTATCTTCAGTCCAAGAAGAACATATGACTCAATATCTGCCATTGTTTTCCCTTTTTTCACAATATTTACTTTGCTACATTCCTCAATATCACTGGAAATTTACTTCATCATTACTTTACCAGAATATTGTCTAGATACCTTCAACCACACTGCCTTAGAAATGTGTAGCTCTGTTGAATTTAAATAGTCCTTGGATGCCTTATCAAAATCCAAAAAAGAATCTTCAATAATTCTGACAACCCGAAAAGGCTGAAGTATTCTAGCACTTTTAATTACTTCTTCGACATGTTCTATAACTATGTATTTGCTAAATTTCTTTCTTTTTTCTATCAATGCGAAATTGCTATCACAGGCAAAGAAGCTATGGCTAACTGACAAAAATTGTGCTCAATCTCCTCAAACAAGCCAATACTAACAAGATACACTGTGCTCAATCTCCTCAAACAAGCCAATACTAACAAGATACACGTATAAGAATAAAATCATGCGATTCTCATTTTGTCCCGTGCAGTTATTGCTCCAAATATATAATTTGTTATGATTGTTTTAATAAGATCTAATGAGCTTAGGTCTTTTAAGAAAAACATGATGGAATTTGGTTTGCCCATTTCCACGACTCGCCTTCATGCTATATACACATCAAACCGTCACTCGAATTGACGACATGTATCCTAAAATTTTAACAGCCAAGCTGCCTGAGTAGTAAATGTCTGAGTATGTTAACATGGGTAAAAAAATAACTTGCTGTAAATCAATTATGAGGGGCGTTTTTTCACTAACTGGCATAGTAGCCTCTATAATATTCTTTTTCAAGTGTTCAAATGATACTTCAGTTTTTCTATGATGCATTTCTCTATCCCCTTTTGCCTCTGCCTTTTGTCAGCACTGGCAGAACTATATATCAACACATTCAAACGATCACAGATTGTACATGTGTCTGCACAAGGTGTTTTGAAAGAAAGATGTGGAAACGCACTGCGAAAAACTTTTTGCAAAATTTGTAATTTACAAGACTGTTAGGGTAATTTTTTTGGTATGCATTAAAAAATCTGTGAACATTTAGATCTGGACTCAGGGATTATTTTGTGGTCTTCGTTCAGGTGTAGGCCCTAATGGCTCACATTTCTTGGAAATGAATCAACATGCTTTTTTACTTGGTTTCTGTCAGCCAAGGTGTACTTGAAATTTCGCAAGCCACCACGTTTATCTTTAAACATTTTGTCACCTCATTTTATTTTTTCTGTTATAGTCTGCAACCTTTTGGCACTCACGGAAAAAGTGTTGATAAAAGTTTGTTTGGGTACCTGCACATGTTAACCCTTAATATCAGGGATCGTGTAAAATACAGTAATTTGTCTTAGACTTGCTTTACTTGAATCAATCCTAGAAGATATGATCCTTGTGCTTGTCTATTGAGTGTGTAGAATTTATCAAAAAAGTGCGTCTTAACCTCAGAAGTTAGGTTCTTGCACAGATACCTGAATTTACATTTTGCTTGGAAACGAAACAAAATAGGTTAGTCAATTTAATAAAATATAAATTTACTTAACCATTCCAGACATAAAAGTATGTCAATTCTATAATTTTGCTATGAAGTATCCAGTCAAAAAGAGAAACACAAAAACAGTACTAAATAATCTGAAAACAGTTTTTTTTACCATATAAAAATAAGTATAATCTAGACTTTTAGGTAGAGCCTAAATATATTATCTTTTTTTACACCTCATGATTGCATTTATTATAACTCACAGCAAACACAAGGAACTATCCAAATTTACCAATAATTAAATTAATTAATTTACTGGTGAATAAATAATAAAATAAACTAACCAGTGGTGAAGGTACTTCTTTTTCTGGTATGGTTTTACCAACATAGTTTTTGTATTCATTTCCACTTGTCATAAGTAATTTTCTTTGTGGTTTTTGGTTTTTGGTTTTTGATATTTTCCCAACCACGTTTTTGATGTTTAAATTGTAATTGGTTCACCCATTTTAGCAACATTAAATAAATATAACTGACTATGAACAAGATTAAGATACAAATAATCAGAAGCTTTAAACACAAAAATGGATTTGTGGCACGTACACCTTTTTGAACTGAACTCGTCCAGTGACTTACACCCAACCCCATCTATTGGTGACGGTAACAAACACAACCAACAATGTGGGTATGTATACCCTATTGCTGAGCAATGGCCTTGGCACTTACGCCATTTTGATGTGTCAAACCCTTAGGACTTACTGCTCTACAATTATTTCGTACCATTAATTTACACGTCTACGTTAATAACTACCAACAAATTGTAAATTGCATACTACTACTACTACTACTACTACTACTACTACTACTACTACTACTACTACTACTACTACTACTACTACTACTACTATGGTTTTTGGTTTTTGATATTTTCCCAACCACGTTTTTGATGTTTAAATTGTAATTGGTTCACCCATTTTAGCAACATTAAATAAATATAACTGACTATGAACAAGATTAAGATACAAATAATCAGAAGCTTTAAACACAAAAATGGATTTGTGGCACGTACACCTTTTTGAACTGAACTCGTCCAGTGACTTACACCCAACCCCATCTATTGGTGACGGTAACAAACACAACCAACAATGTGGGTATGTATACCCTATTGCTGAGCAATGGCCTTGGCACTTACGCCATTTTGATGTGTCAAACCCTTAGGACTTACTGCTCTACAATTATTTCGTACCATTAATTTACACGTCTACGTTAATAACTACCAACAAATTGTAAATTGCATACTACTACTACTACTACTACTACTACTACTACTACTACTACTACTACTACTACTACTACTACTACTACTACTACTACTACTACTACTACTACTACTACTACTACTACTACTACTACTACTACTACTACTACTACTACTACTACTACTTCCTCATATAAGTTTATTTTCTATAAATAGCTTCCTATTTACCAGAGCCCCATTTTGAAATCTCCCATTTTTTATTTTACTGGCCAAATTTTAGTTTTTTAGATCATTTAGAAGTAGCTTATCTTTTTGAACAAAGACACATATGCTCTTTTTCTAGCAGTTTGTACCGTTCTTGGCACGGGTGGACTGCATGTAAACTAAATCAAATAAGGAAATTACACTTACGGCTACAAACATTTGTATAGTTCTCCTTGTACAATCTTGAACTAACTATAACAATTCAAAAAATTAAAATAGATTAAACCTTTGAAACAAATTACTAACCAAAACAAGTGCAAAAACAAACGCAATACAATCACATCGATAAATTTTCTCAAGCAAACGAAGTAATATACATTGTTACAGAAAGATGTTGGTAAAAAGAGCATACCGGCTTGCCAAACAACTTAATAAAATATAGATTAATATAGAGAAATATGGAATAAACGAGCATCAATATTTATCAAAGAACATAACATCATGCCTCACCAAGCTATGTCACCAGAAGTAGTTTATTTTCAATATTATGTCACTCCTGTATTGACGATTGCTTAAACATCGATATTTTTTTATGTAATCTTTACTTTTGGACATTTTTTTATATAAACTTTTTTGTCAGAATCTATAAAATCAAAGCAGTCCATTATATCGATAGTTTTTTCTATTAGCTTATTATTGCTATTATTTTCTATTTGCATTTAACATGTTCAGGGGCTATTTTTGTGAACACATTTTGACATTTTGCTATTTTTGATTGTGTAGGGCTGTCGTTCTAACAACTTGCCAGTATTTAAATTTCCTATCATACTTAGAAACGTTTTTTTATTATAGTTTTTAAAATTCCTAGCTTTCTTTAAACCCAGAGCTTAGTTATTTTAAGATTTTAAAAAATCTCAATTTTCTAATACGCTACGAAGATTTTATTTTCAATCATACTAAAAAGGTGTTTTTTCGTTAATTTAGGAAATCTTTTCTTATCCCCAAATTAAACTATTTCACATACACACTTCCATTATATATTTCTAATTTTAAATAATTTAGGTTTTTGTGGTGTCTCTTAACAATCTTGCCAATTTTTTTTTTTTNTTTACCTCACTGATAAGTGGATACTAATTCTAGTTTTGGAATTTTCCATCAATAACCATTTCACGTACCCCCCTTTTGAGTTTAACTATTCAATATATTCTGGGTTTTTAGGTTTGAGAATTTATTTTTAGTAACAGATTTCAATTTTATATTGTTCTAATGCGCCTTTAGAAAAATGAGTTTACGTGAGGTGGTCCAGCTTTGACTGCGCCGTTAAGACAAATTAGTTCCTTTAAATTTAAAAAGATGAAATAAAATAACATAGGTTTTAAATAGATTTTAATTAAAACAGTCCATTGTTATTTAAGATAACTGTATTCAGTTATTATATTCATATACTTCCCGATAGGCAGGAATATAAATAAGCACCTTTATGACAAGGATCTAACAGAAGTAAGATAGAACATATAGTTTAGTTTAGTAACGCTTAAAAAGAGGATCAAAGCTAATTCTCCTACGAAGGAGCGTCTGTCTCAACATAGTGGCAGTCAAAGATAGACAACAAATAATAATATAAGGTTAAGCCACAATATATAAAGACAATCCAGCCTAGCTAATCCCAGACTCAGACCTGAAAAGTATATTCATGAATCATAATGAAATGATAGTGAATGAAAACAAGGGGTATTTAATCCTAAGTTTATAGAGTTACCTTGAGGATAGTTATTTAAGCTAGCTAGCTCCACTGAGAGTTACATAAATCAAAGAACAATCTCCTTGAAGAGGAACCAGAATCCTACAAATAGTAGATGGCGAGCAATCAGGTATCTACACGGTTAAAATAATATGGCCGGTCAATTACTAATAAGTACTGCCTGGACATTCAACAGTATATTTATATTTTCACCCATTACTAGGGTACACAGTAAATAGTACAAACAATATTAGTATAACTTGATACAAACGGCGCCTAAAGGGGCCGGAGACAAAACACTATCACCGCGGGTCACTACTACAAATTAGTAGTGCTCCCACAGGTTGCGTACCGTAGATAGATACACTTAAAAGAGACAATAGTGACTGCTATCTGTCATTGACCTAACTATGTCATTAAATAAAACGTTAGATAACCTGATATTCGCCATAAAGAGATCCAAAACGTAGTCATACCGTTTAGGGAGTCATTATTATTTCCTAATATATATAACTATGTCTTAAGGACTTAGAAAAAGAAATCAGACAAACTGACCCAGTGTATAAAGTCATCTGGACCTAGTTTAATAGATCATTACTAGAGGTATTAAATAATTTAAATGTTATCAATTTGTTTAAGATCTAGAAACTTACATAGCCCCTCCTCCCTCCAATTTCAAAAATGTATAGTGAGGATTTATCAAATAATGACATAAGTGGTAATAGATATATAAATGGCAGGTGGGCACTGTCCCATTAAAATAGTTTTTCCACCTGGATTAAACTGGCCCTCCTCCACCCTTCCAAGATTTAATTGACTCCGGTATTTTGTTTTTGAATATAATACGTTTAAAAAATCTTCAAATAGCTTCTAAAGGCATCGAATTAAATATATATATATATATATATCAGGTGAAGACCACTCTGAAAATCTTGTAGGGGTACATTTAAAATATATAAGGTAAGAGCACTCCAAATAGATTCTGAAGGATAATTATTTCCAAAAAATATTCCGGGCGAGGATACCTCCAATAACGACCTCCAATTGACAAACGTTTGAGCTTAAGCCACGTACAGACGAGTGTAGCGTGTAATGTAATAGATGGTGTAATGCAACGCTATTCTTTCGTTTAGACATACAACGAGCATGTCATGTAATGCTTGCGTTGAGGTTCGTTATGATACATCGGCTGTCGGTTTTTGGAGCGAACAAAAAGGCGCTCACAGTTTACATTTGGACATGATTCGTGGTGAATGTGCGAATAGTAGTAAGTGGTGCTCTGTTTACTTACTTAATTCCTTTCTGATTTAATTTACTTTTCGAGATCTACTTATTTACTCTACTTACTTAGAATGACTTCTTAAGGTTACGAATATGTGAAGTGAAGAGAAATTGTTTTCACCTTCCATCATTAAGTACATAAAAATAAAACCAGCACCAGCAACTAGCACCCGTCTGTTCGGCATATTCGCAGCGACTGATTGGATCAGACGATTCGTGGTAGGATTCGTGGCGTGCTCGTGTAACGTCCAAAGCATTCGCGTTACATTACACCGTTGCTTAAATTACACGTTACACCCATCTGTACGCGGCTTAGGTTTGGGATTAGGGAAACAAGTCCCTCAAAACCCTATTTTGGTTATTCACCCCCTCTCACCACCTCCTCTACACAAATAAAGTTCCACCACCACTGACCCAACTTGGGTGGGTCTAGAAATGATGTTTTATCCCTCTCTAATAAAGCTAGAGATTTAATAATTTGTACTTGATAAAAGGTTGAGTCACCCTGCGAAGACATTTCCAGCTTCGCAAAATATATTAAAGACCTTGACTTTTATATCTATGAGACACGGTGGTATTAGGGGGAGGGGGGTTGTTGGGACTGTTTGTGTCCTGGCTAGCATCCCAGCTATGCCGATAACCATGTAATAAAGTCAGATTCACATAGACAGACACTTTTTTGACAGTTAAAAAAGTAGCTTAAATGGTTTTCATATTTCATTCATAGGTAAAATCATGTGATTTGCAGCATTCACATTTGATAGATATTATATAGATATATGCATAAACCCGAATGTGTATTAAGACGCGGTGCTAATAATAATAATATTAATATTCATAAAGTAACACGAATAATTTATATTAAGATGTTATTTTCCTACTAAAAACGAGAGAAGACAAGATTATTTTGTTCATTTACTAGAATTCGTACTGTTAACTTATAAAACAAAACTAATCATCCAGGATAAGTAAACCAGTTTCGCCTACACAATAACTATCTTAGTGACATTAGTCTACACCACACATTAACATGCACATATCTCCAGACAAGCTGTTCTCAAACTGCTTTATTTATAGTTTCGCAAACTGTAACCAGTTGGGGGTGGACGACCCCTCCTATTTACTTATCCTAACACCTCTCTATGACTCTTCTTTCTTTGCCGACTCATCTTCAACGTGATCTTGGAACCACCATTCGAATAGCTTTCAGTTGAAATGTTTGGTCTTTACCTAGCTTTGTTTCCTGGCTGGTGAACACAGTCAGAATTAATGTTCATAAGCAAAAATTATGGTGGTGACAAGCTATATACTCGTATTCTAGCGTTTTGTTTGGACCGTAAGACAGTTTTTGCTTGTAAACTTTTGGGGGTTAGTTAACACCCCCTCTCCCCTCCTCATCGCCTCGTAACTACTACCTCGGTGGACTTTACTATTCTATTACCGTCAGTACAAGAGCCGTTTCTTTCAAATAACCTTTTAATTACATCAATGTATCATATTAGAATTGATAACAGCGTGCTAGTAGTAATAATTCAAAGCCAAATATATTCACATGTGTTTTATTATTTTTTTTCCAAAATATGTGAAACAGAACGTGCACTCGTTTACTTAGTTACTCATGCGCTGGGTGGTTGAAGAACAAGTCAGAGGTGAAGCAAGACGGTAGGTTCAGTTTAGTTCGACCCTATGTTCAATTGGACAATGGATGATAACTTGTTATTGTGTGGCTGGAATCCCAGTGTATCCACGGCATGCTCGATTGTTGGGAGAGAGGCGAAGAAAAGCTAATACTAGCGACGCCCATAAGCCACAATAACCTATTTCAAATAGGTAGAGAAGACTGTCTACGGAGAGGGATATTTATTACTTTTTTTTTATGTCAATGAATGTTTGAATGACTGAATGAAGTCCTAGTATGTAATATCATCTGAGTCAACAATAGATGTCATCGTGCCCTGCCGGTTAACCACACAAGATGAAATGAAGAAAGGGGGAAGGGAATTGTTTGGAAGAAATTGGCCAATTTATAAACTTATGTGATAGTTAGAATCGTTTTAAAACAGTGTTGGAACTATATATATTGCACAGAAAATAATGATGTTCAAAGTACACCGGCTATACTGATTGTAATTTCAATCAACATTGTGGTTTACTATAGTATATCAGAGGACATTAGAATAATTTATCTAAGCATTTATATTTTAACTCTACCCGCGACAGTGGGCAAACAGACTAATGCGATTATCTGGTTTGGTTTGGTTTGCAGGTGACGGGGAGGTTGGTGCTAGAAACCGGAATATAGTGCTCAGCTGTGTTTTAGTGAGACTTAAATGATTTCCTCTTCTCGTTCCTCGTAAATGGTGGTATACACTCTCGAAACCCTTACATATCTTCTCCCTACCCTAGTATTTCAAGCATTTGGACTCTCTGGGAGGGCAATGCTACCATATTTGTATTAAACTACATCGGTGGACACTAGGACCAGGGTTTTAGTATTATATTATCTTTTTTCCAGTGATGGTTAGATTGGTGTTCAAAATCCGAGTTTTGTGGACGTGGTTTATTACTGAATAGCTTACACATCTTCCTTCAAACAAAGGAGGGTCCACACATCTTACTCACCTATTCCCCACTTATGTAAATATGTGGATATCTCTTACAGGTAGTAGAATACAGTGTAAAGGTCCCCACACACGGTCAGCCCATCTCTAAGTTCAGATTTATCAGTCTGAACAGATCACTCTGAACTCAACTGAAGCCTTGCATACACATGACAGTCGGAAGTAAAAAGTGGTTGATGTTGAAAGAATAGCTTTTGTATGGTTTATGTTCGGTTTAAAATGAAATAAACTTTATGTGGAGCAATTGCACTTAATGTTAAAAAGCAGACTGATGGACTGATGGTTTGGAATGACCTACCACCCACTCTCCATAAACATGTAAGTTCAGTTTGAGAGCTTTGGTAGTCGTGGAAAGTCATAATTCCTTTAGTCCATCAGTTATGACTGATCAGTCCACCGTCCTTGCATACATACGACAGTTCGGGCTGATCAATTTGGACTCATCAGTCTGAACTGTCAGTTCCAACTTAACATGTGTGGGGCCCTTAACAAAAAAGAATACATCTTGAGATTAAAGAAATCCTATTTATTTAAGCTGAGATTCCCTGAGTTTAATTAATAAATAACCCATTAAATGTGTAGTTTATATGAATTTATGACATCGGTTTAGTGTTGATAGAGCGTGATACTTTATTTAAAAATTGATTTTAGAAAATGTTAAGAAATATTACTAACTAATGTGAGCTAATATAAATTTAAAACTGTAATTATTATAATGAAAGATTTTTGTTGCATGAATCTTTTTACCAACAGTTACAAACTATAGCATCAAACATACACTAATAAAATAAATGTGTTGATAAATATATTATTTAGAATTAAAGTTATAATAAAATTTTAAATAGCAACCATGTTAGCTTAGCTTTTGAAAAATTATCTACATACTATTCTTAGTTTGAAGAGTGAATTGTAGCTCTTTAAATTAAAAAAAAAAAAAAGCTTATTTATTCTCCAATATTCTTTTTAAATGTTATCTACTTGTTTGTTCTCCTTCCATTTGAACCTAATAGTACAGCTCACATTTGGATACACTGGTTATTTTCTTGACTTTGAATATGGAGATTTGTCGAGTACTCATCTTTTTTCAAGGAAGATGTTATTAAAATTACTTATCATTTACACTTTATATCCTATCTCCTTTATTAATAAATAGTAGATCACTTTATACAAGACTAGAACTGAAGTTCTATTAACAAGCAATATTTAGTAATAATCTACTATTATCAGGCAAATTGAATGTACACAGTAGTAGTAATTATTTAATGAGAAAATACAATTTTTTGTAAAATTCAAATAAATAAATTTAAATGTGTCAATTATTACAAAGATTTGATTGCTGAGAAACTTAGCTTAATCTTCTCACTGTACCATAAGACTGACTGTTACGTAACTATTTAGTAAAGAAAAATGGCTGAGAGGCAAGGGCGTAGAAAGGGGACGAGTTAGGGGTCTTGACCTCCCTGGAATTTTATAGACTCCCCTCAGGGAGGTCCGTATATTTGTATACAAACTTTGATTGACTAAAGGCATAGCATAATTTTCTATCGTACCCCCACCTCCCAGAAAAAGTATCTTCCCACGCCCTTGCGAGGAAATGATTTCACAGAACCTAATGTAACGGCGTTCAGGTTAACACTAGAGACGCCGATTACGTAAACAAGGTAAATAAACACAATAGGAGAGCACTTGAAAGCAGAAGATAAAAATGCATGTTGACAAATAAGTTTAATATAACAAAAGTGGAGTAAATACAAAGAGTAGCATGAAAACACAATCCAATATTTCCTAAAACGGTCCATATAGTTGACCAGGATAACTATCAAGACAGTAAGTTGAATAACTAATACTCTCCAAGAGAGAACTAGATTTGAAGCGCCAATGATTTGGCACAAAAGGCTAAGCTCATGCTTAACTTGTGTAACTCCTGTCCCCCTCTTAAAAGGTATTGCTGTGCTAGTAGGAAATAATAATAACAATTACGTATAACAATTTCCCTCTCCCTTTGTACCGGGAGGTCAAGACATCCAATACAATAAGGTAGCAACGGGTAATTTGTTGCGACAAATGACTTACGGGCTACTACACACGAGCAGGACCCAAATGAAACCTACTCAGAACCTAGCATGAACAATCCTATGATAAGAGATGAGGACTATTCACACAAGTGAAGCCGGCTGGATTCTTAAAGGTTAGATTACAAAGGTACAAGACAGTTGTCTGTCATCTCCGGTCGTTAATGGACCGACCTAAAATAAATATATATATTGGGAAAGTTCCAGTTCAGGGTTCTAGGCCTAGAC
The DNA here is from genome assembly GCA_902151455.1 of Timema bartmani. Lineage (NCBI taxonomy): Eukaryota > Metazoa > Arthropoda > Insecta > Phasmatodea > Timematidae > Timema > Timema bartmani. The sequence continues at coordinate 31,720 of CABFWB010000875.1, forward strand.
TTACCATGGGCTGGCGCACAACCAACTGGTCTAAGCCAGAAGCAATAAATACATGACCATGGAAGGCTTGCAATAAATAAAGAGGGCATCAAACTCCCCCAAAGGGTAGAGTACATTAAAGTTAATTGATGCCAGACCCACCAGGGGGGCATAAAAACCCCACATGTAGAGTAACATAAGTTAAATAAAATACTAAGCGCGAGCCATGCCAGATGGGCAGAAATGACCCACAAGTTGAGCACCGCAAACAGGTGAACAACACAAGTTAAATAACATACATAGCGCGAGCCATGCAAGATGGGCATAAATGACCCACAGGTTGATCATCGAAAACTGGTGAACAACACAAGTTAAATAGCATACCAAACGCGAGCCATCCCAGATGGGCAGAAATAACCCACAGGTTGACACCGCAAACTGGTGAACAACACAAGTCTAATAACATAGATTACCCCAGAAAAGCAAACCTAAACCTAACTAAGTATAACCTTCAGGCCTGGAACAACCTAAACAGGCCCTTTCCCGACTGAAGATCTTGCTGACCATAACATGGTCACGAAGGCTATGGAGTGGGAATCATCCCTATTCAAACCACTGGTCTTAAGGACCAAACAGAAAACATGTGAAGTGTAAAATCACTCCACGGCATGTACACCATGTAGGCTAACCTAAATAACATGTAAAATAACACTAGAGTGGCTAATACTCTCGACAGGTACGAAAAATATTCCTAGAACTACATTCCGGCCTATTCCCTACAAACTTGAATGTTCAAAGTTACGGCTTGTTACTTACGTATATCTGTTCAGTCCGTCGTCAGCATCGTCACGACCACAAGTATTGTATTGTAGATTGGAAGAAGATACGTCGAACGTGTTGACTATATGACTGGTGATGTATTATTGTGTGTGGTTCCCAGTGAACCATGGAGCTTTATAGGGGCTGAACGTGATGAGCCATTGGAAGGAAAGACGTTGGAAATATCACGTAGGCGCCAGCCGCACCAAACTATGCGCCAACCGCCCACCCATAGCTCCAATCAGTTGTTTTGAACGCTCCAACGAGTTAAGTGCAGTGTAAGCAGAACTGCAAGAGTGGCTAACACTTCTGATGGCGCCATTCTTGTTCAATGATCTTTCTGAGGCGTAGTATGTAACACATGGAGATATACATTAATAGATCTGTATATATAATTAAGGTACAATATATATTCTTGAGCAATAATTATGTGCAGCAAATTTAGGCTGTACAGGGCTGAACTGGTTAGCCCGTTACACTAATTATAAGAATATAATTGCTTGTACCTTACAACAAGGAACTTATCATTAGATTGTGAATGGAATTAGAAAGTATGTATTATATCCACATTTATTTAATTTTGTATTATTTTATCATTTAATTATGAAGGGTTACACCTATTAGTTAAAGAAAAAACCCGCGAAGCTAATAGTTAAATGAACATAGTAGATTTGCTATATAATTTTCTAAAATATACTACATTTTGTACATACCAATTTTAAGTGGGGTCTCTAGTGACCTCATGGTATTAGGAAAATTAATTGAACTATTTACAAATCTAAAATATACTTAATAGGCCTACTCTAGTTTATTTGCTAGTGTAATGATTATTTATTCTAAACTCATGTGGTACATAGCATGAGGAGATGTGACATTCTTTCCACAGTCAGCTATGTGTAGGCATAGTACTCATTGAATGTAATTCATGTGGTGGTCACTCTCCCACTCCCTTGTTCACAACCCCCCCCCCC
>CABFWB010000875.1:38208-49889 GCA_902151455.1 Timema bartmani
ACAGACAGACAGACAGACAGACGGAAATTCAAAACCACTTTTTCGGATTCAGGGAGTCATGAAACGTCAAAATTCATCAAAATCTCGAGTTCGATTTTTTTGACGATCACCATACTTTCTCTTAATTTTAAATTCATAATTATTTGAAAAACATTTTTTTGTTTGTTTGAATATTACACTTGAAGAAACCATTTATCTACACGATTTCTTAGTTTGGTTATACATTGAGTGATGAAAGGTGTGGAATAGGACGGGGATGAAACTTTAAGTGGAGATAACCTCGGCACCCCACCCAATGGGCTTAAACTTTGTGACGATCGGTGAGTGTAGTTTCAAAAACAAGAAAAATAGAAAGGTGACACATTTCATGTAGGCTTAGTTAAACCTCGGAGTGTGCACTTCAGGCGTATTTTTAAAATCAAATATGTCAAGCCCATTAATTTTACTGCCTTATCCCACGTTACTACAGGGATAAGTATATATAAACTTAACTAACCAATACCTCTTAAACTTTGATTAAGTAGATAGGGAAACCCATAGGGTGCTAAGCTTAGAATTTATTTACTGCCATATTGAATAGACTTTATACATTGTGATTACCCATTCGGTTAGCTAAAAAACCAAGAAACATGTAAGGCAAAAACTTAGCATCAACTTACACACTTAGGGTTGGTTGCCTTAGCTTTCTCCATTACACATAATTATTGTGAGCCTGAAGTTTCAAACTGCGAGATATCCGTTGCAGAAGGATTTTAAACAAAGGACAGCAAAAATCTTAAACTTTGCATAATTACTTAGTTAAATTAGTGGATATGCACCTCTAGCATTTATTTTTACTTTTATATATTGTTGGTATTACGACTCAAAGTGTGTTAAAACTGGCATGGATGACTAAATACTAATAGAACTATAAAATTGAAAATTTACCTTTTTGCAATGGGAAAAATGGGGGTACATAGATAGGAACATTTTTGATTTATTTCTAAATTACAAGAATGAATACGTGATCACTAGTTTATAATGTTTAATTGACATCCAATAGAGAATGCTATACATGAGCTGTTGAATATAGTATTGATTGGTTTTCTTTTTAAATTCTCCTCTAAGGAGAAATGTCAAGCATCAATTTAAATAAATTGATAAAAGACCAAAAAATTCACTTGTGGGGAATTGCATCTATTAAAAAAACCATTTTAAAAAACCTAAACCATATGAATTTTCACTTTTACCCGAAGTTATCAGTCTCACTTTTGTTTTGTACAATAGGTGTAAATTATTTGGTCTTAAAACAACAAGATCCGTAGGCTCTTTGGTGATACAATTGTTAGAGGCATCTCAATCTCCCCCTTTTATTGCGAAGAGTAAAAATATCAATAGTGATAAGCTCAAACTTGGTTTGGAGACATATGAAAATATGGCGGCCAAAACTTTTGTAAACATTTTTAATTCATTGTATTAGACCCTAAAAATCTAGCTAAGGAGAGAAACAGACAAAGCGAGGAAAGACTATATAGAGAAGATGTGCGATTATCTTATCGAACTGCAAAGAAAAAGAAAGTATGATCTCATATACCAGAAAGTAAATTAAAAGGGAGGGAATGAAAACAAATGTGTGCGAACAATAGAAACAACAGATGATGACGGATCATAGTTTGCTACGATTTGAGAAAAATATATATAAAAACTGTATGACAAGGTAAATTGACCGGGGAACTTAGGGATTGAAGCATAAGAAGAAGTGGAGTAAGAGGACATACTAGACGTAACCATGGTGGCCCTAAGGAGAAATCAACAAGTTAAGAAATGCAGTGACCACACTACCATTTGACTAATTTCTCTTGTGGGGAGGATGGTGACAGTTATACTCAACAGGTGACTGGATCATAACATATCAAGTATGATGGAAGGAAGTAAACCAATATTTTGGTTCATAAAAGGAAAAGGAACCAGAGATGCCATAGGGATGCTGAAAATAATTTCATAGAAAGTGCTGGAAGTCAAGGAAGAAGTCTACATTGGTTTCATGGACTGGCAAATGCGTTTTCTAGAGTTAAGTGGAAGAAACCAATGGTAATATTCTAGAAGACCGGCATCAACTGGAGGGACAGAAGGCTGATTGACAACCTGTATCTGGTACAGGGATTTAAGGTGAGGCTGAGTGGTGGAGAGACTAACATCGTAAAGCTATGAAAAGAATTGAGGCTGAACTGCTTTTTGTCACCCAGTCTATTAAACTTCTATGGAAAGAGATGGTCAGGGAATCCCTGGAGGGACGTGGGAATTTAAAGATAGGTTGGCGCGTCATCAACACAATAAAATACACAGATGATCTATCACTACTGGCAAAAATGAATAAGATTTGCAGGAAATAATGGATCAGCTGGTGGCGAAAGGGAGAAGAAATGTAGTGGAGATCAACATTGAAAAGTCAAACGTTATAGATATTTCAAAATATGAATGATGATTGAAATGAATTTGCGAAAAATTCTGAATGCAAAATTGTTAAGGTAAATTATTTATTTAAAAAAAACCAGTGGTTTTAATTATTTGATTTTGTCTTGTTAAATATTTATCTTACAGAAAATTACTAGCGAGCCTATGTAGAGAAGTCACTAATACACAATAAAGTGAATATTGCGGGATTTTTTTATTCAATAAAGAGATATTTAAGAAACAAAAACAGGCTTAAAAGACAACCCTTTCATCTCTTTCCAAAGCAATGTTGGAAGGGTGGGCTTGCGGGGTGGGCCCTAATTTTGGTGAGTGTCTGCGACACTCTGACACCTATGCCACCCTATCTACACCATTGATAGTTTGTATTGTTTTGAACTAATCAAAATATATGTATATAATTACAAATATACTTAGTAATAATTTTGATTTTGTTAACACCTTAATTTTAGAGAACGAGATGCCCCTGACGGAGGGTTTCCTAAAGGTTACGTGAGAAGACGATAACGCGCTCTACTTCACGGTTCGTTGAACACATACGTCTTCCTCTACCACCACCCATTTTATTCTCACTGCATTGACGTGATTTCTAAAAATAAAACAAGCTTTATTTCATTCATAGCTGTGAATACATAACCGGGTGCGGATCCGGATCATTTAAATTTATGGGTCATAAATATAGATAGCACACCTAACAATGTAAATATATTAATTTTTAAAACAATTTAGATCACTTATGAGGAAATTTATATCATATACTTCCTATATAATATAACTAATTATGGTTTTTCACATTCTTACTATATAATAAATAATTATTATATTAAATATATTTGCCATATACTATATAATTGTTAATCATCATATACTCACTTTAAATTATAATATAATAAAATGATTTTTTACAATGTTAAAAAATATTATTGTTTTACTTTATTTTGCATGTTCTTAGCTTAACGTATGACTAAACTCCAGTAAACCTTAACAATTATATAATCAACTCAATAGTAAGAAATTATTGTAAAACGATTATAATAAACCGATTAGATAACTATGTAACCAATACAAATATAATCGGTCATATATTTACCTCTTATTTTATAAATAAAATAATTTCATTTTTTGTTATTCTTGTGAGCGATTCTCAAAAAATTCGTTGGTGAAAATATATACACTACGAAGAACAATTAACATATCTTAACCATTTAATAATTCCTCATTTATATTTGATCTTATGTATGATTTTAATCTCCTTAGTGTAGAAAACGATCTCTGACTAGTGTAAGTAGTCACGGGAAAAGCAGACAAAATGTGAAAAAGAACTTTAATTTTTGGGTAAAATCTATATGATAAATGTACTAAGCCTTCCACCGCACTAGTTGGACACACTGCTCTGGATTTATTTTTAAAAAGTTTTCCTCACAAGTCAAATTCTTTATGAAGCCCTGACAGAGTCTCAATATATAATATCATGTAATAATGTTCATGGTCTTGGTTGGCATATGCAGAAATCAGCCCATATAATGTATTAACGTTATGGTTATCAGTTGATGAGAATCTAGATGATAATTTCTCAATAATATAGTCTATAAATGGCAGAAAAAAATTGAGTTTATAATATTCACTAGGACTTAATGCAGCAACATTTAACATGGCTTAGTGTTGTCAACTTCATGTTTTTAAACTAGATTCACAGATTCACTGTAGACGTCAGTGTATCTCAAAATAATATTTTGACATTCTTTCAGTGTGCCCAAAATATTTTCCACTGTGCAATAGCTCTGCTTGAGGTATGAGGAAGGGTTTTGAAGCTGACGAGAAAACGTAACCGATAGGCTGTAGATGAAACAATATGTAACTTTATATTAATGTCATATTTGAGAAATTAGGCGAGTACGAGTGCTGACTTTGGTGATGGTGCCTTCATATCAAATAATTGTGGAAAACAAACAACTGCATCAAAAATATGTAAAATGTATAAAGAGGCATTGTGTCGTTTTACCCTTCGCGTCTTACAAGGCGCTTTAATTTTGCATTCCGGGATAGTGTGCATGTATTCTGGTTTTCATTAAAATGCTTCGTTTAATATATTCTCTTTATCTGTTACATCACTGACCACGGCAGTAGCATTCCTTACACTATGTAAAGAACACGACACAGAAATTATAAATTAATTTGTGAGAATCACAGTGCCTATAGATAGCAAGAGGTTGCTTTTCCCCAATATGAACTTGCACACCTTTGATTTTACCAGACATGTTAGATACTTCATCGTACCCTTTCCCATGCATGTCCTCAAATTTTAAGTCCCGGATGGTTTATGTTTTCAAGTGTAAGAGCCTCGCTACTGAGATATCTGGCTTCTAAAAGTCCTAAGAACTCCTCTCGGACTTTAAATGAAAATGTGTTCAGAAATCTAATACAAAATCTCATGTGTCTGTTCCAACAAAAGTTTTTTCATATTCTAGTACCGAGTTAAATTGCCCTACTTTATTGGACCTAGCTGTTATATTACGGATCACTTCTCCACAATCCTTAATTAACTCAGTTTGAGCAGTTTTACTAATAATTTTTGCATTTTTAGGTGCTATTTTTAGGTGATTATTCTAATCAGATTCGCTAGATCAATCCGAAATGGCAATTTCTGTTTTGAATTCTGTAAGCGCTCCGCCAACACGATAACTTCTAAGGGGAACGTTTTGGTGACCACATAGTATTATTATATTTACCATGGAGATTAAATATGTTGAATTTTCTCTAAAAACATGTTTAACTTCACAATTTAATCTTGTATTCAAATGTATTTCTAAATTTAGAACATCTTATCATTGAGGTCTTATGATACTCATTGGAGGCGTGGGTGTGAAGCATTTCTATTCCTTTTTTGTAATTTTCAAACAGAGTTTGTATAAAGCTTCCAAGATATTTCAAACTCCTACCGCCTTTTTTGATACAAAAAGTACACTTGCTTTTTAATATAAAATATAAATAAAATACAATCAATTTTACTGGGTTTTTGCCCATTTCAAATTAATATGTTGCAATGAGTGCAAGCATCCTTGACACTATACGTCAACCAAACAAAATTGTCTAGCCACGATCTTTGAAAATTAATTTGTTCTTCTTCTTCCTGACTGTACAAAGCTTAGGATAGAGTCCTTGGATCTACTATACTAGCAGATGAAAATTTAAGTCAACAGATATAGTTTTCGAACAAACAAAGATGTAATTATCAAATTTATTTAGACAATGGTTTACATAGAAACTTTAGGATTTAAAATATTGGTTGAGGGTGATTCACAAATCAAATTCACTGATACGCTACTCCAAACCAAAGCAACAATGTCATTTCCTCTTTGATTAGGGTTAAAAAAAATTAATTCTTCAGTTATTTTCGCTTTTAAATTATAATGACGTCCATACCGATAATAGCAATCCAATCACATTAATAGCAAAAACAATGATTATTCACTACATGTAAGAGCTTTAAGATGTGTCACAGTTACTATCAACACCATAAATAAAATAAAAACATCACTATCTAAAATTATTAAGAGTAAAAAGATATCAAAATCTACATAGTTCTTTTAAACAGTAAACATGTCTGAAGACCATATAAAACTAATATCAATTTTCATAACTCTACAAAGATAGCCGACTCTAACACTTAACAAGCTGATTTTTATCCAGCCTACATCTGTGGGTAGGTGTAGAAAGATATCACTCTCGTATTGACTGTTTTTCTGGTGACAGGAAGATCATATTTTGAGTTTCAGCCAGATACAAAGAGGTAATTATTCATTAAGGGTTTACCTCTTACCTCCCTCCATGCAAATAAGGATACACTTCTTATTAATCCTACCTTCATTCTGCCACATAAGTATACATATTCGAATAGTACGTATATGTAGTAGGTCATGGTGCACTGAAAAAAACAAGTTATTTCAGTATTTGTATTTAATTAATAAATAATTTTATAGCATCTTGTAAACTGGGATGATAATAGCTTGTTTAGCTCATACTAGCAGGTAGTAAAAATATACAGACATAAAAGTGTAATAACACTTCAGTCAGTTGTAGTGTGAAATTTATTCAATAATGTTGCCAACATAAATAAACATTTTTACGGTTTTTACGTTTATTTAGTTTGCACCACGCTTTACCTTCCATCTGGACTGTCACCTTATACATACATGTGGTAGAAATGTGAACAGAGAAATTAAAGGGAAATGTGCCAGTATTACCTTGAAAGGGAAAGTAAAATAGCTCAGTACACCAGGCCAGGATTCCCCATCACCGGCAAACCATACTAGATGAGCCTGACGTTTAGTCATCGTTCTCACCGATGTAGGTATGACAGTATTTGAGATGTATTATCATGAGATGGATGCTAGTTAGTAGGACATCTCTCAGACAATGTTATGATATTCCCCCATCATCCTCCCCGCAAAGACCAAGTTGACGCGCACGAGTCCCTAGAGGCATTAGTTTTCACTGTTGTATTTCTCCACAAGGTATTGTGTGGGTACTGGAAGGTTTCGGGCCATGCACGAAACTGTGGTCATGATAAATGAATATCTCTATGTCGTATTTCCTTCAGGGTAAGGGATACGATGGACGCTGGGAGACAAACAAGACCAAACTAATGATTTTCTCTTCCTTCTTGTTTGTAAGCAGGAGCGGTCTAACATGTGTCTGTAAACCTTTGCGAAACATTAACACGAACATTCGTGGTTATTGAACCGTTGTCCTTCTCGTTTTTAGGTGATAAAACAATGGCATGTCCTTCCTGCACATCTTGTTTGCTCCCACGAAGATACCAAATAAAGGGTCACAAAAAATAAAAAAAACAAATGACCGTTACAGTTTTATAAAAAAAATGCTTGGAACTACTGATTATGATACTATCTGAACTACATATATGACTTGTGAGATAAATATTTAATTTAATGTATCATAGTAAACCAGATTTGTCTTGTGGAGAAACATTGTTTAAAAACAACCGAAACTTGATCGAATTCATAAAAAATAGATGTAAATTATAATTTATCCTAAAAGATTATTACTGTAGTTTAAGGACCAAAGCAACTCTTAAATTAATCAATATTAGTTTGCGGTTTCCTTTGTATATTTTTTATATTGATTTTGACCACCAGTTGTTTTATTTTTATGTTTTGTATCTTAATGTTTTGCTATTATAGATATATTATAAAATATATATATATTGCTATAATAGATATATTATAAAAAATTGTTCTTGCCAAATATATTTAATAAACGGTTTGAAATAAAAGATAGGGATGAGTAAGGTAGTATAAATAAAATGTATTCACATTAGCATGGCGAGAGGATTATAAACCTTATACTAATGGACACGGATGCGGACCTTTAAATCCTCATCACTGATAATCTATTATACCTCGAAAGTGACACATTAAATCATGTGACCAATGCCTACCAAACAATTTGTATGATTCATTTTATTAATATTTTACTACTCAAATTGAGTATATTAACATCTTGAACGTGATTTTAGGGAATTTAGAAACCTTTGTAACTCGCCTGATACCCTCAAGAGTGGTAGGCTGGTTTATGTTGTTAAATATTATGTGTATTATATTGTTCTTAAGGGGTAGGTTTGGGCTTTAATCTTGAATGATCGCTATTGACAATTGATTTTATCTGGGATACCTCAACACACCTGACCAATTAGATTAAATAATATGCTAGTTTCACACCCAGAATAGAATTAATTTCATCTCCGTCGCATGTCCGACATAATATCTCAAAAGTGTCATGTTGTTGTCAGCAGCATAACGTCTCAATAATAATGACCACTCTTTATATTGGCTATTTATTGAAATACAATTTAAAAGATTTGGAAACTTCCCTCTTCCTAATGCACCCAACGGTGATTTGAGCCTCTAGTCCTAATTTGTATCCATAGCCAAACACGTGATATGATCAGTGATAACATTTTCTCTGAATATATCGTTATTTTTTGCCTTGTATGATACACATAGATACACTATAGTATCGTCACCCACTCTGATTCGATGGACCACGGGCGTCTTGTGCCGGTCATTTTCCACGCCCAGGATTGAACGCACATTCGTCACAGTCACGCGTTCTTTCTTTAGGTAACACGCGGGCACACATTCACACACGCATTCATCTAAAATGGACAAAAGGAACGTTTCGAAACAGAAATGCCACCCACGTCATATCTAATTTAAAAAAAAGAAATATTCACTAAATTTTATGTGCTACGGTATACAAAAATAATATTGTTTTACACAATACAGTTAAATGCTATATTAAATTATAATTTATTTGGTTATTAAAATATATCACATTTTCTTAAAAATAGTTTAAATATTGGGGACTACCTTTTGTTCGTACTAGTGGAAACAAATATGAGCTATGCTGCATAAGAATGTGGACCCAAATAACTTCATTGTGTCGCTAATGAAATATGAAAGATTAACGAATCCACAAGTAAAATAATTATGTCACATTTTATTCCTGAAATAACAACCAAAATATTGTATATTTTATATTGAAGGTAGCTCCCCTATGCATCGACTCATATTTTGGTGTAGACAATATTTTGAAGAACTTTAAAATCCAACTTTTGCGTTTATGATAAATACGATTTCTCCTACAGGACAATAACACATAATATATGCACATATAAAAAGACACAAATAATCCAATACTCAACAATTTTGGCATATTGTGGAAACGTGTAATTATGATTAGAATAAAATAAATTAATTCACAGATAACAATTTTTAAGTATTATTATCTTCAAGCAGATTAATATTTAATCTAACATTTCCTTCATATAGTATACCTAACTAAATATAAATATGATTTTTACATACAGGTATATGTTTCATTATCAAATATACAATAAAATAAACAATAATATACATTGGTAGCTATCATTTAAATGATATTTGTATACATAACTATCATTAAAATATAAATTATACAAGGATTATATGTACCAAAACATGTATTGTTGAAGACATAAAGGTATAATTTAATTAAGTTCAATATTTAAGGTTAATATATAATACTTTGATTACAATAAACAAATATAATTGTTGTGATATGAACTAGTCCTTTTACAAAATAATAAGAACTGACAAAGATTGAAGATGTTTAAGATGAATATATAATTGTTCAAGTCTCACCAATAGTGTTTCTTAATTAGTAAATCAAATGATTCCATAAAACATCTTCCTGTACTCATAAAACATAAACTAGCAAATAACAAAACGTATAGTTGTGTTAGTGGTTAACAAGCCTCACTATTTTTACGGTGGAACGTAATTTTAATGACCTCCTAAAACTTTTTTTAAAATCTAAAAATATAGATTAAAGGCCTTGTCTTTTACGCTCAAATATATGCTATCCAGTTTAAGGGTATTCCTATTCTAAATTACCAACTTCAATAAAGATTATATTCCCAAACACTAGGACATTGCTGACTGCTAAGCAGTTTTAGTGGCTTGGAAATTAAAAAAAATTGCAAACAGTGTAAAGAATATAAATAAATATTAATAGCATAGAAAAATACATGAAAGAATTAAAAAAATAAGATAAGTATATGTTCTTTTCTTGGTAGTGAAGTAATCTCCCAGCCCAAGAAAAATGATCCAACATTCCATTCTTCTCGAATTAATTATAAGGATGACTGTTAACTGACTAGTACCGAGGAGTAATAGCCACGGTAAATTTGTTTTTCAAGATGGCCTGGACCAATGGATCGTAAACAAAATGACAATGGTGCTTGGAAAGATTAAATGCTTAAGACGGGTAAATATTTTTAATTTTCCATCTCGGGCTTGAATTAAGTTGAACTAACTGATATCGTCACTGCTATCGTCACCAGTTTTGCCGACTCATATTACTAAAATATCCCTAGATGTGATGAAAAATATATATTTCTCACGAGAGTTAAACTAAATAAAGCATGGACTTTTCAATGTTAATTATTTTTAAAACGTAGGGGCTAATACTTCTTGGCAAAGAAAATAAAACTATCTATTATCACAGGAGTTTTGTAGACGATGCTTCATGACTTTAAGTAGATAAACTTATCAGCAGTTAGCGTACCAAATGTTTTGTAAGAAATTAGTTTAAATCTTTGATTTTTTTTGTAACCGTCACAATGTAAATTTTTTAAGTCCTAGTCGCTGACGAGCTTCCGTCCATTTTGACATTTTCTCCGATCATCATAGTACCTATAGCCATTAAATGAAAATCTAGTTTCTTAAACTTATACCCAATACTTTAATATCGCACGTGTTAATATGCGATGACATTAGTTCTATTGGATTTCAATATCAGAACACTGAAATAAAATAGTATCTAGATCGGTATGTTTTAGAGTTATACCTTGGTTGAAAAGTTGAGGCAGTTCTTATCGTTACCAAAGTATTAAGATCTATCTTTGGATATAAGGAAGAATTTATTCAATAGTGCATTATTTCCATTGAGAATAGTTATTGTGGGGGTGCTTAGCATAACGTACGTGGAGTGAATTTTTTTTACTTACACTATAAATTATAGTTTTAATATTATTTTTTGTGCTATAAATTATTATCAAACATCATGTTAACAAATCCTCAATGGATTTGCCCACGTTTTAATATACATCTTGAAATTGGTAAAGATTGTGCACGTTTTTAAAGCTTCTGTGTTTAACTACTAACCTCTCTGAAATAATTGCATGATTGTATATTTATGCTAAAACAAGCCTGGATAAATATCCCACAGAAAATAAAATTGCATAGGTTAGGTTTTCCCATTGATAGACATACAAGCAACCAGACCTACACTTTGTTTTCTAATAATGTATAGATAATAGTTATGTGATCTAAATATGGCATAGTATGTATAAAGTAGTTCTTGAATCTAACAAGCTAATTTTGGTAAAAAGAGTATACATTTAGCAATATTAAACAATTTAATATTATTTTACTATATTGAGAAAACAATCATTATAATTGTAAATTATTCTATAAGCTTATAACTTTTTTTGGCCATGCAACCTAAAATTGAAAAATTAAAATATATCTTTACAAACTTAGATCAAGTATTTGAGTTTCGTGCCTGCTAACATGAGGTGCTACTACAGTTTTTTGTCTTCAATATGTGTCTGATCACTGGAATTAAATTGAAGCATAGCGTAAAAAAAAAAAAAAAATATATATATA